>JASCZW010000231.1:0-420463 GCA_034211315.2 Aedes japonicus | reverse complement strand
TAACAATTAATGTAGATAGAATAAAGGTTTATTTACTGTTTGCTTTCTGGCCGCAGAATGAATTCCCACCAGCCAATAAGCATAGAAAAAAAAAACCATTTTAAATCCATTAAAATATGAACGAAAACCACATGTTTATATATACACATATTTTCTTTTTTGGACATTTTTAAGCAATAAAACTTCGAGCAAACCCTGCGGCTTTGGATTCCGATTGGTCAGGAAATCAACCGAGATATCCCCGATCCTTTAATTGCGCACACGATTGGCCCAAAAACCACCGAGGAAAAAGTAACCAAGCAGTAAATCTCTCCCCTTCAACATGCCGGAGAGGTTCATTGTTCCTGAAGAAAGGCGCTGCAGTAATATGTCTATTCACCCAACATATGAGGATTCCAAACAATGAGAAAGGAGTGAAGTTCTAAACAGCTGCAATTACACTCTCCGCCATAAGAGTGTTACTACCCTCTCTCTTTCTCACTCACTATCCGTCATGAGTCCAAACTGACACAGATGACCTGTAGACCGCGCGTTCCAGACAGAATGCGAAAGCTGCGTGAGCCAAGTGTGAGTTTTGCGCATTTCTATGCTTCCTGTGCACCGAAGCTTACTTTTTCATATTTTTTTTGGCAAGCAATACAAGAAGTGCACGTGTCGCGATTGTACGCCACCGGCGTCATCCGTCGTCATCGTCTACGTCTACGCCCAGCGTTGTAGACAAGCTGTGAAGCTATACCTGCCATCACAAACGACGATTGCCTTAACGATCCATGGTGACGGACGATCCGGAGATTGACGGAAAGCTTCACAGTGGAGAAGACCAGATGAAAAAGCCCAGCAGCTTAATTTACTCAAAGAGGTACTTGGAAAATTATGAAAAAATTGTTTACACCATAAGGGAAAAATGAGATCCACTACGGCTGCGTTCCGTCTGGCATGAGGCCGATAGAAAAATGGTAATCGTTGAACGTGAAGGGTGAAGAAAACAGATTTGCAAATCATTAATTTTGTTTAATTATGACAGTATTACAATGCAATTGTCGTAATTATATGCTTCATTTATGAAATGCGTTAAACGCACGACTCCGACTCATTTGAGAAAATCCGGGTGTGTGGGGGTTTGGGCATGCAGGAAGCGTACATCACGTTGAATTGGACACGTATGGCGTGCAAAGTCCAGGCATTTGTTCGCACACCAAAGGGAGCTATTTGGCTGCTGTTCTGTTGTACATTCCACTGCAGCAGTAGGATGATGGTAATTGGAGTGTTGCATAACGCATTCAACAACAGATGCATCGTTGTTGCGAGTAAATTAAATGTTACCCATTTTATTAATTAAGAGAGAAAAAAAAAGCTTTTCCATTACTGTTACGAGTGATTAAATAGTTTCAAGATTTTAAGCGTAAGAACTGAGCTTTGCATGATTATCAATTATGACGTATTAGTGGATGTTTGTTTTTTGCAAAGCTTTTTTTTTAATTACATGGTATGTTCAATCTGCTTTTTTCTCATGGGATCGGAATGTTTCATTGATAATGAGGAATAGGTTGATGAGACAATCATTTGGTAGACCTTGTTACATTTTGCTTACACATGTAAGAATTTTCAATAAACTTTTGTCTAGTTGGCCAAGCAAAAAAAAGTTCAAGAGTATTTTTATTCATTGTGATATCAATCGTTTCGCTATATGTGGTGGAGCCAGCGTTGCCACATTATTTTCCGTTCTTATCATAACTTTTTGCCAAAGAAATCTTTTTTATCTGTGTTTAATTGCTGAAAATCTTGCCAAAATCCTTTGCTTCAAGCTTTGTGTTATAAAAGAAGAATGTTTGAGTGATAATACTTTTCTTTTTAACTTTTGCTATTGAGTAGAATGCTAAATAAAACTGATATAAACTTATCCGAAACACATTGATATTTATTAGCCGATGCAAACGATCTTTTCAATAGGGCTTAATTACATTTACCATTTTCTATAAATCACACAAGAGCATAACGGATTTTTCAACAGGAAATAAGTAATACAGAAATTAGTAGAAAATTTGCAATGAACTTTCTAAGCTGTTGAAAAGAAAACTTCTCATCCAGCTCATTTGAAACACAGAAGTTTTCTTCAACAAGTTTGTAAGTCATCTTATTCTTCCACTTCGATGTGTTTCTAGATGATTAACGAATTTATCATGCCGTTACTGGCACGTAAAGCCAGTACAGTTTAGAATTATCAAATGAAGACAGTCATGTTTCAACAGGCTTGACGGATCGGTCAAAGTCGATTATAATCGATGCTGCATCTGATCCAAACCGACAAGCTTTTCTTTGTAATCGGTGCCATCGATATGGAACTGTTTAACAATTGTGCCAAATAAAGGGTATTTTACCCTCAACTCAGCCTAACATGCAACGAACGATTGCATTTTTATTATAACTCATAAAGTATTTTTGCTGTAAGCGATATTTAGCTAGTTAGATATGTAGAATAAGAGCATTGGTAGTACGTATTATTAAAACCTACACAACTCATTTTATAATGTCAGAAACATTCGAAGGACATTTATTTAATGTCAGTCTATGAGCATCAAATTAGGTCAATTCCTAAATGCAACTTCGTCCCATTCGATCGATTTTGTTGCTTTACCTAACATAAAATTTCACAAAGGATACTAAACTACAACAACTTTGAAATACTTCACTCTGCACAGGTTCCTTTGGTGTGTGTTTGGTTTGTCTTTGGTTTAGATCATGCGAAGATCAGCAAGATAATCTGTCCAGCTTAACCAGTTTAATCATGATGTCTAAAAGAATTGCTTCAAATTAAGTCAGTCATCTTGATATGCAACATCATCGCATCCATATTGTGTACATAGGCCGAATGAAGAAACTAGCTAACATTAAGATTGAAGATTGAAAAAACTATGCTTTGAATAGCAAAAATAACTTCCAAGAAAAGTGTTCTATTGTTCCAAAATTCCTCTCGTGAATGCATGAAAACACATCTTAATTAGAAGAACAGTATTTTTATAGAAACTCTGTAGAGAATTCTACCAAAATTTACGAAGCATTCTCTTGAGGAGCATTAAAACAAACACTTCTCCAGCGGAATGCTTGAAAAAATGTCGAAGTACCTTTTGGAGAACTATGTATAAGAATCCTTGCAAACATCCAAGACAAAATCATAAACAATAATGTTACGAAAACCCCGTGCAGAAATTTTAAAGTTAATAATTAAATATATAAGATTATGGAATTCCTTCAAAAATTTCCTCTTCAATTTCTTTAACAAATCAGGATTTTCTAGAAGTATTATTTAAGACCTTAAAGTTTTTGTGTAATTCTTTCAGATGTCCTCCACACCCAAAATAAATAAAGTAAGATTATGATGCAATTTCTCATGATTTTGTTTCATATCCCGTAATGGATCGTAATTTGGAGGAAAAAATGCAACATTGAACGTGGGCAAAAAAGCAACACATCAATTCGCTTTGAAAAATTCAATGTGTGAGTGAGGTTGTGCAGTTTATTAGTGTTGAGTACTGGATTCAAGTTCAATGGCTCACAAAAAAAAACCGATCACGATACGCAACCGAAATTTGAACCGAGGCGGCCTTCGTCATAGCTCTAGATCGTTACCACTAAGCCACTTTGACAAGTTGAAATGAAAGGAATAAAAGCCCAACAGTTGCTTCGGTTGTCGGGACTCGGCGATACAGCAATGAAGGAAATGTCTTTCACACACACTTGCATGACTTCGTTTATTTCATAAAGAAGTGCAAACTTGAAGAGAGGAATATAGGATTGTGATGACGGTTGAAAATAAAAATAGAGCACTTGACAGTGGAATACCAACAGTGGCCAATAGCGTTGCGGCATTCTATGGTGTTGTCTCACCCATATTGAAAAGTTGTGACTGCTGAACAAATACCCACCGGTTTCTTCGACTCTCAGAGGCACTAAGCACTCAACAATACATTTGTTTCGAGGAATCTGTGTGCTGCCAACCGCTTGCACACACTTGCATGGCTTCGTTTATAGCATAAAACATATTGTGAATCATGTTGGTCAAAATTGCCATTTCTGAATCATGCGGATTTCTCAAGATATGATTGCAAAAATTGCAATTGCATTTTGGGTGCAGGGATTCCTTTAGAATCACAAACCTCCAAAAATTTCATCAGAAGAATGTGCCGATGAAATGCCAGAATAAGCTCCATATAGAATCCACGAAGGAATGCCTTTAAACTCCTGAAGAATACCTACAGAAACGACAGAAGGGATATCTCAGGGCGTGTCTGAGAACTTTCCAGTGTATCACTGTCACTGTTAAAATTATAGTATCACTGTCACTGTCACCGTTAATTGTTTTATTTTGTTTAACGGGCCTTAAATAACACACTGCATGTAGAATTGGTAAAAAATTGGATCCTAAAATGTATTAATTTTTTTTAAAGTCGAGAATTTTGAGTGGACCAAAAATTGCCATAAATCTTAAAATAAAAACGGATAGAAACGAAGTTGTGTTCACGCTTCTTCTGTCCGTGCCTGTTCTATGCAGCGTCGAATCACTTCATATGTTCGTATGCAGCTCGGCCGTCTGGTTAGCGGCGTCAGTTGCTCAGGCGTAATATGCGAACCATGAAATGCAGTTTCGAATTCAACTTGAAACAGATTAATTTTTTTTGTAAATAAAAAATGACCATTAGGTTTACTGGGTGTAATGTGCGGCATTTAACAAAAATAAAAATTCAAGATAAGAATGAATTAAATTTTAGAGCTATCGATACATAGTAGTACCTCTGTGGTATTCGTATGAAGTACTTTTCCTGTATATAAAATCATGAATTTTGAACCACCGACACGTAGAAAAAAAGAGTTCCAAAATTTTCCTCTTTGGGCCCTACCGGATTCGGTTTCAGAGTATCCGGATGTGATCAAATTCACTGGTAGGTCAATGGCACGATATTTTCGGATATCAGTATTCAAAACCATTAATTTTGAACCGTCGAACGGTACAAATACTTGGGGTTCAAAATTGTCCTCTTTGGGCCCTACCGGATTTAGTTCCAGAGTATCCGGATGTGACCAAATATCCTGGTTGATCTATGGTATTATGTTTTGGATATCAGTATTCATCATTCAGTATCAAATCATGAATTTTGAACCGTCGAACGGTACAACTACTTGAGGTTTCACAATTGGCCTCTTTGGACCCAACTGGCAACGGTGCCAGAGTATCCGAATGTGGCCATATTCACTGGTAGGTCAATGGCACGATGTTTTCGAATATCAGTATTCAAAACCATTAATTTTGAACCGTTGAACGGTACAACTTGAGGTTGAACGGTACAACTTGAGGTTTCACAATTGGCCTCTTTAGACCCAACTGTTAACGGTTCCAGAGTATCCGGATGTGGCCAAATACTCCAATTGACGATGTTTTTGAAGATCTTGAACACTGAATCGTGAATTTTAAATCGTCTAACGGTACAAATACTTGAGGTTCCAAAATTGTTCACTTCGCGTGTATACCGCAACCGCTTCTGGGTACCTATGTGCCCAGAATGGCCAATCAAAAACATTTGATTTTCATTTGAGACCAAGATATCAAAAATCGGTTCAAAAATAAATATTTGGGAGCGAAGCAAAGTATTGGGTCTTTATTGACCCTGAGTGCACCATATGTAACTTTTTTGTAGCGTCACTGCTAGAGGTCGCTGAAAGCTGTTACAGCCCAAAATATGATCGCTTTCAAAAGTTAGGAAAAGTCAGAAAACTTCAGATTCCTAGTTTATTTCGTTTAGACATAAGAGCTTTTTTGAGATGTTGATTGGTCAAAAACGACCCCAATGCACAAGGAAGGTTATACACGGTGTTGAATAAGTTCGGATACACTTTCAAAATTTGTTAAAAAAATGAAAACATGTTTTTTTATTTTTTGGATTTATGTTATTGAAAGCTATGTTTACAAGGAACGTTTACAACATTTCTCTTGCAATGACCCCCCCTTTGTACTCCTTAACGAGCTTCAAACGTTTCTCGAACGCGTCGCAGGCGGCACGCACGGACTGCATGGGCATTTCGTCCCAGATTTTGAGAATTACCGTCTTGAAATGATCCAAAGTGCTGACCTTGTATTCGTTCAGCTTCGCCATCATATAGGACCAAACAAAAAAGTCGAGAGGATTCAAGTCCGGGGAGCTGGGAGGCCACAAAGTTTTGTCCAGAAAGTCGGTTAAATTGTCCCGACACCAGGCTTGAACCACATTTGCCGTATGGGCTGGTGCACCGTCCTGCTGGAACACGTAGTGCTCATCGCCGTAGAGGCTTCGGAGACTGGGGGCAACAACCTTTTCCAAAACCTCAGTTTTGTAGTACGCCGCGTTGATTTTGACGTTTTTTTCAATAAACACCAAGGGTAGCTTACCACGTTTGCATACTGCCCCCCAAACCATCACCGACGCGGCACTTTGGAACCGAGGGATGTTTATATTGGATTCAGGAATGCTGTCCCTCGATGGCGCCCACACCCGGTCATTTTGCACATTGTGCGGCTGCTGCAGCACGAACAGTTTCTCGTCCGAAAAAACAAACTCCTGACCAGCGTGCCGAGAGAGGATCCTCTTAGCTCGATCCAACCACTTTTTGCTGGTAGCCTCCGAAACGCCATGGACCTTACGTTTTTTGTAAGGCCTGAAACCAAGGTCCTTGGTGAGTATGGTGTGAGCGGTTCCAATGGAAACGTTGAGATCTGCAGCCGTTTTCCGGATTGAGCGGTTCTTTTTGCGCCGAATTCGCTCCCTCACGATCTTGATGACCCGTGGCGTCCTCGCTGAACGCGGCCGACCGGATCTCGCACGGTCATTGGTCGAGGACGTCTCCCGGTATCGCCTGATGGTCGTGTAGACAAAGTTCCGCTTGACCCCATGCGATTTCAGCAGCCGGAATATATCGCCGGGTCGCTCACCGTTCAAAAAACGCTTAATTACGAAGTCCCGATACTCTTTCATCGCGCGTAACAAACGAACAACAACTAACAGAATGTCAACACCGCGCACATTCGGTAGCGTATGAATGAAGCTAAAGCTGACACCAATACCAATGCAGAATATGTACATGGCGCATACCTACGCAATGATGAAAACTTGTATTCGAACTTATTGAACATCGTGTAGAAGCATTTTTGGCATATTTCGTTCTTTGATTGTTTATAAAAAATAAATTTCTATTTCTTAAAGAGCGAGTAGGAGTATAAAAATTTAAGTTTTTTTTAATATTTCTGGACTGTTTATTCGTTGCTCAAAAACATCAGCTATAAAAGCAATCATAGCAAACTCTCTTTGCCTTTGAAGTCCTTCGAAATTAATCAACTAACATCGTAACTGATATGAAGGTAATGGCAGACGTGTCCAACCTATTTTTCTTAGAGAAAACAACAAAAACTGCCTTTGAACCGATTTTATACGGTAATCATATGTAACTTGCTAGGAGCCCAAACAACGCTAGAGTATTCTAGTGTAAATAGGCCTCACATATGCCATATGTTTATAATGTGTGAAGGTCGTTGAAATGCAAACTATATCTTTTAGTGAACCCAAACATGTTTTTTGCTTTTTAGATGATATTTTTCTAGTGATCAGCAAAGGATAACTTTAAGTCAAGTATAACTATTAGGTCGCTAATTTGATGACATCTTTCAATTGATATCTGGCCCAGAGAAACAGTTTTTTGTGTGTTAAGGAATGCTTTCTTGTGAGCGATATAGAGTTGCATTTTTGAACGTTTAGTTTTAACAAACAAAAATGCCCTAGTACGACGGTGTAGTCTACAAGACCTTGGGCTCTTTTGAAGTCCATAGCAAGTACCACTTCCAGCTATTATTCGTCTGCGAGTGTTTCTGCTGCAGTTGTTATCCGATGTCACCAATTATCCGAGATGTACAAACTCATCGACCACCTCGAACTCATGTCCGTCAAAAATCACACTTCTGCCTGTGCGAGGTCTATCACAATTGGTTTTTCCTGCCAGCAAATAGTCAGTCTTCGACGTATTCACTATTAATTCGACCCTTTCTGCTTCACGTTTCAGCCTGATTTACTGCTCAGTAATCACCTGGAATGCTCTTCCAACAATGTTCACGTCTTCAGTGAAGCAAATAAATTGACTGGATATATAGAAAAGTACCTTGCATTCTAAAGCCTGTGCGTTTTAAAACATCTTCGTTTAAAATATCTAAACGTATTGGACAGGAGCCAGGATAGACCATTGCCTAGTCCGTTAACGCACCCAACATCTTCACACAGTATTGTACACTATTCGTCGTTGCGTTGATCAGTCTAGTCAGTTTTTTGGGGAAAACATTCTAGCCCATAACCTCGATGATGATCAATAGTATCATATAAGGTCCTTAAAATCGACGGATAGATATTGCATAGGAATTTGATTTTAACGACACTTTTGGAGGATCTGCCGAAAATTCAAGATTGGTTCTTTTGTCAATAGTTTGTTTTCAAAACCGGCTTGATAACTTTGGCCTATTTTGTAGGCTGGGTTGAGAATATTGATTGCTCGGTAGTTCTCACACCCTAACTTGTCACTCTTTTTGTATATTGGGTGTGTAACTTCCTCTGTCTACTGCTCTGGTAACTGTTTAGTAACCCAAGTCCTGACTATCAGTTGGGGCAGACTATTTGCCAACTCATCCAGGGCCGTTTTAATAAGTTCCTTTCGAATATTATCCTGCCTAGCTCCGTGCCTGTTCTTGAGCTGGTTGATGGAATTTTTAACATCTGTGACAGAATTTATTCAACTTTCTCTAGGACAAATTCAGCAAGCCGTACATAACGATTGGCACCATCAACGGCCAAAAATATAAAGACGAATGCCTCCAGAAGCGCCTGTTGCCACCCCTCCGGTCACACGAAGGTGACACTTTATTTTGGCCGGATCTGGTATTGTGCTATTACGCGATATCGGCGATGGAGTGGTATGAACGCAACGGTGTTTTTTTTTTCCCAAATGAGAAAAATTCGCCAAACTTGTCAGAGCTTTGCCCAATAAAAATATTCTGAGCGATTATGAAGAGCATGTTCTGGAAAATAGAGACGGTCTTCGAAAACGACAAGAATTTGCAGAAAGGGTGGATGAAATTGTGTAAGAAAGATGTCACAAGTTCAAGCCGTAGGCATTTAGTCTAGCAGAGGTGGTAGAGTAAACCAAATTTGCAAAAATATAGCTTATATGTGTTTATTTATTCCCTGAGAGTTTTAAAAATATACAACTTAACACTTATGTGTTCGACAAAAAAAAACACCCATAAGTGTTCAACAGGATACCCAGGTATCCAATTCAAATAATTGTAGCTCTGGCAACTATAGACCGATTTTAATTATTTTTGCACCGTTAGATTTAAAAAAGCTATTTGATTTATTGACATTATCAGAAATAACCGATGTGATTCTTCTGGTTCCCGGAAATCCGGGTTTCAGGGCTGTTGTCCGGTACGGAGACACTATTTGGGAATATCAATATAATATCCGGAAATGGATGTCACAACCTTTGGAATAATTCCAAGAAATAATTTTCATTCCACTGTGCGCCATATGCCGACTTGTTCCTGGAACGGCCATTCTGTAACAGGTATCTGGAGGGCTTTAAGTTGTCATGAACATATTAAGAAGGAATATCTGGTAATATGGGTATCAAAATTCATGAAATTTCTCCAGAAGGTTAATTCTTAACGTTTTGAGGCCATCTGGTTATTTTTCCTCGAACCGATCATTCCAGAACAGATTTCCGTTGGGCCTAGAGTGGCCATGAACATTCTCAGGAGGAAACCCTGGCAATATAGGTTTTAAAATTTAAAATTAAAAGGTTATTGCTCATCGTTTTGTGGTCATCTAATGATTTGTCCTTGGATATGTCATTCCGGAACAGGTCCCCGTGGGGCCTCGATTGGCGTTAGCATTATGTGGCCATCTGATGATTTGACTTTGGACCGGTCAGTCCAGAACAGGTTCCCGTTTGGCATCGAGTGTCCATGAACATATTTAAAAGGGAACTCTGGCAATGTGGGTTTCAAAATTCTCGAAATTTTCCAGAAGGCTTTCGCTCAACGTTTTGTGGCCATCTGAATTTTTTTCCCATCGAAACGGTCATCGAAAAATAGTTTCCTGTGGGGCCTCCAGCGGTCATGAACAAATTCATTTGATATTCCCTAATAGTGTCTTTATTCTGGGCTACATCCTCGGAAACCCGGATTTCCGGTAGCCAGATGAATTCAAACAAAAATTGATGATAATTTCCATGAATCGAATAAGTTTTGGAATCTAGCGGTGCCAAAATAATAAAATGTCGTAACAACAGCATCCAGAAGATGTAAATCTACGGCAGGAAGGTGGCTCTAACTCCAACGGTTGCTTACGTCTACAAACTTCCAGAACAGGAGTTTGAAATGCGTCAATTCCATCGTCCGTTGCTCGATCGAGGAAAGCAAATCGAAAGCAAGTTTTCGTGCATAATGTGCCTCTCTCGATTTTCAGCACCTCGAAGAAGATAGGCGGGTGGAAAAGAAATTCCTCGCAAAGAAGTCCGAAATACTGCAGGCCCAGCTGAAATATAAAGATGGTAGCAGTAGTAGCAGAAAATCAAATCAATCGTCCCGTAGTAAGTCGTAACGAACTCACAATTGGATTCAAAGTCAGGTAGTCCCGATTACGAGTAGTTCCCTGGACCACCAATGATCCCCGTGGGCACACACTTCCGGATCAGCACCGTTCCTAAAGAACTTCCTGTGATTCCAGTGACGAGCAATGTCACCGCTGCGAACGAATCGACTTTGATAGACATGCAGTCTTTGACCATCAGAATGGACCCGATAGAACAAGTGACATTGGACATACAGAAAACTGTTGTTTCGCCGTTCGATTCGACACGTCGTTGGCTAGCACATCTGTAGGCACAAAACAACACACAAGCTGTGACGGTGATTAGTGACACCGATCGCGATGGTACAG
Source organism: Aedes japonicus (assembly GCA_034211315.2). Lineage (NCBI taxonomy): Eukaryota > Metazoa > Arthropoda > Insecta > Diptera > Culicidae > Aedes > Aedes japonicus. The sequence continues at coordinate 409,457 of JASCZW010000231.1, read as the reverse complement.
CAGGTGGTTTCACGACATTTTCGACAGAGCATCAAGCTTGGACTTCTTGGACGGAGCATCAAGCTTGGACCAGCTTGAACGACAAGGGTTTTTTCTACCTCACCAACACCATCAACGGAAGCGTTGATGAAGGAGCTGTGTGATCTACAAAAGCATGCCGATAGCCTTCGGCAACAGCTGACTGCTTCGACATCCCATCAAAGCCAAACTGCAGAGCAAGACCCAAATTCAGGTCGACAATCGCAGCCGACAGTGTCATCAACAACGACGGGTATCATTGAAAGCACAACGATATCGTCAAAAATGCCACGGCTGGCGTGGATCATTTCGTACAAATTTCTAATTAAGGAAGGTAGTACTCTGGTCATCAATGCGGTAAGTCAACCGTGCTTCGACGCAATCACTGCAATAGCTCCGCCATTGAATGTTGAAAACTCGGTGTAATCGTCATATCATCGTCATTTTACTTCACTTGAAGACAAATCACCCTTTGACAATTAACTGGTCAAGTTCAACCTGTTCACTCTTGAGTTTACCAACTCACTGCAGACAATTGAGGAACATATCGTACGAGGCCCGCAGGTGCTCGTGTGGTATTTTATCTAAAGCCACCAGATGTCGCCTGAGGACTTCATGTTTTGACGACATTCTGTAAAACTAGTTCCCGATACGTTTTTTGGTTGATCTTAACTGCTTCAGGGACAAAACCTGCGAAGTCCGGCAATCACGGGTGATTCCGATCCAAACCATTGCTTGGTGGCCGTCAGCACGTTGGCATAGGTGCATGATCTTTCTGGCAACCACACTCTTTTGTTCTGCTTATTCATGAACTGGTGTGCGGTGAAAAGTTTCTCGTCGGAAACACGATGCTCTCCAACCTTCCTTTCGCAGCCCTCTTGAGCAGTGCCTTCGCTCTTTTTATACCTTCTTGCCTCATCGAAAGGTCTTGAACCTTCTGGATCTTGTATGTTTTGGTATAAAGTTTATCTTTCAAGATCCGACCGAACCTTCCATCTGATACGTTGAGATCTTCCGCCAATTTAGTGGCACTACGTCGAGGATTTCTCTTAAGGCTCAGGTTCTTTTGATTGTACGGTATACAAAGCTTCTGCACAAACATTAATCGTACAGCTCAAGAACTATGTCCTTCTGTCGTTTTCCAGCTTGGGACAAGGCAACTACAGCCCTGAATTTCCGGATAACACGGAATTACAAAAGTAGCAAATATATCCACTGCCAGGCAAGACACTGTGTAAACTAAGCGGCGAGAGGTCGTCCAATACAGTTTCGTGTGCAACGTAATAATTGCTGTTGAAGTAATGTGGCAGTAACATTGCCGGACCCTGTATATGCATTGGCCATCTCCCAATTCCCCTGCTTCTGCATTTCATCTATCACAATATAAGCTGCACCCAGCTCGTGTGTATTGTGGCAGAAGATGGTAGATGATATAACTATCCTTATGCATATGTACTAGGGTGCCAAAAAAATCGACTTTTCGAATTTCAAAAACGGGTAGTGCTCAAAAGTTTCGTCTCCTCAAAAAAAGTCCCCATGCAAAATTTGAGCTCAATCGGACTTCGTTAAGTGTTGGACCAACACTCGGTCGGTCGGTCAAAGTTTGACTTTTTTGAAACACGAAAAATTTCCCAAGGGGTGGGGGGGGGGGGGGGGGTACGTGAAAATTCCGAAATCGATTTTTTGTTTTTGATGCCAAATGTCTTAGAAATGCATGAAACGTCGAGATCTGGTGTTATCTCGAAATAAATTTTTTTGAAAAAAAATGACTTTTTGGGACTTAGAAATTTTTTGAGGTGGAGGAGTGAAATGAATTTGATATGGAGGATTTGAATTCAATTGCTGAGATATCCATGGCAATAGTACTGAAACATGTCTTATATCATCGTTGGCAACTGCTAGCATATTATATGTGATATTTCATTAGGGTGGTTCACTTGTTTTGCATTAGGGTGGTCCATTTTATAGAAAAATAAAAAAAATAAGATAATAGTATCAAAACATCTCTTATATAATCGTAAGCCATTATCAATATTAAATATATGATATTTCATTAGGATGGTTCATTTATTTTCCATTAGGGTGGTCCTTTGAGTTGGAAATTAAAAGCAACAAAATATTTCCAGCAAATTTACCAGTCAATATTTTTGTATAGTTTGAAACCATGATTCTTTTTGGCATACTACACTTCGTTAAGATATTTTTATTATGTTTTTTTAATAGTTAACAAAAATGTGCCGTTACCAAAATATGGACAAAAATAAGGAAAAAAAACTATTTTTGATGTACCCAAATTATTACAATAGCTTGATAGGCGACTACGAAGTGCAACAAAAGTTTTTTGTTTATCTTTTCTAAAGAGGTTCTTGGCCTTGGACTGCTTCATTTCCGAGAAACACAAGTAGGTACGTTATAGGGGATCAAAACAAAAGTACGTTACCTGCCGCTTGCTGTGGTATACGCGCTTCGGTAGTGACAACGTCTGCTTCGAATGCTTTTTGTTCTGAAGTGTTATCTACCCAAACAAAATATAAGCTACCCGTAGGCAACGAATACGTCCCAAGCGAGCAGTTTTGAAAGACTGAGTAGGTAATGAAATGGCTACACATTTGGTATATAAGGAATTGTTATTTTTAGTTTTACTCATTCAGTATTTTTATATTTGAACGAGGAACCGCGGTCTAGTCAACAGTTTTTTGTTTTTCAAAATGGAGGATATTCGGCTAGTTGGAAAATACCTACCTTTGTTCCACGAATCTTCGAATTTGCCTACATACAACGAAGTTTTCCGGAAATTCATGTTTCATTTGCGAGCAGAGAAGCAAAAGACTAAACCAAGTGCACAATTAACAATACAAGCTTTGAAAGTATCATGGAATAAAAAGCATTTGAACCATTTGCTCGACGACAGGACAGTGCAACATAAAATCTTGCGGTACTACGAAACTTGGAAAATCTTGCAGAAGCGCAAGCTAAGAATGTCGGCGAGAGAAATTGAGAAGAGAAAGGATTTCTCTGATTCATTGCAGAACCTTTTCGATATCTGGAAGAGGTATAAACCGAAGAATAAAGTAGAAAGAAAAGCATATCGGTATTTGCAAGAACAACGAGAACTAACTCTTCCAACAACAAGTGAGTCTTTTCCAACGGCAACTATCTCGTGTAGTGATTTTGAGGAGGAAGAAACAGCAGAGGCGACAACAGAGACTAATCCACGAACAAGTGAGCAGGAAGAAGCAAGTCTACAGGAAAGAAAAAATTTAACTGCTAGTGATTTCGAGTCCTCATCTCAAACCCAGAGTGAGTCCGTTCCTTCTATCAGTACTATCGGCGACGATTTTCAGATACCGGGTAAGTGTAAATTGAATTAATTTCAAATATGTTTTAAAATGTTTTTCGTGGTTAACAAACGATTGATTCTTAAATTTTCTTCTAGGTCCTTCCAAATCGTCTTCAACTTCTAAATCACCATTAAAAAATGTCATTACTGTCGATGTGGCTGCTGCTTTGGACCGCTGCAAAGTGAGTGATCGAAATGCGGTATTTCTTATATCATCTATAGCGAAATCATTGGGGCACGACGTTTCAACATTAGTGTTAAACAAAGAGTCCATTAGGAATTCAAGAAAAGAAATTCGTGTGCAAAAGCAGAACGAGCTGAGAGCAACATTTAAGCCACAGGTTAACTTAACAGTTCATTGGGATTCAAAACTGCTTCCTAGTATATTGTCGTCTAAAGCCACTGGTATCTGGTGAAGGCATCCGTAAGCTGTTAGCTGTTCCTCCCATCCAAAATTCAACAGGAATAGAACAAGCAGAAGCGGTGTACAATGCAGTTGTCGATTGGGATCTTGAAGACAGGTAATTTCTATTAGTTTCAATATTATTATTGATAATTTTTAAATTATACCGTTATTCCGTGTTTTAGGGTTATGTTTATGTACATCATTTGATACCACTGCGTCAAACACTGGTCGAAAGAAAGGAGCGTGTCAACATCTTGACAAAATGTTTAAAAGACAGCTGATTGGACTTCCCTGTAGACATCACATACACGAGCTGTTAGTTGGCAAGGCAGTCAAGGCACTACAATTTGAAACTGCACAATCTCCAAATGTTGAGATTTTTAAGCGGTTTCAAACGGAATGGCACCGTTTAGAAAAGAGCTCATACCATTCTGGTGTTAATGATATATTCGTTAAATCATCAATTACAGCCAACGAGAGGGTGGATCTCTTGAATTTTTTTGAGCGACAATTAAAAGAACAACATCACCGCGAAGATTATCGCGAAGTAATTCAGCTTACGCTTATATTTTTGGGTGGAAAAATTAAAGAACATTTAAAAATTAGAGCTCCTGGTGTATTCCATAATGCAAGATGGATGGCAAAAATTATTTATTCACTAAAAATGTTCCTTTACCGACACACTTTTGCGTTACCTAAGGCAACTCAACAACAGTTAGCACGATTTAATGTATTCATTGTAAAAGTATATTTGAAAAACTGGTTTCTGTCTACGTGTGCTGCAATGTCTGCAAACAATGACCTTAATTTGATAAAATCGCTTAAAATCTACGAAGCTGTTGACGAAGAAGTTGCCAAAGCAGTATATAAAGGGTTCTTGAAACATCTGCAGTATTTGGATAGCAATCTCATCGGATTGTGTTTATTTGATGAAACGTTGGATATCGCAGATAAAAAAAAATATATTGAAGCCTTACATACATCAGGTAATTATTTTGTTCAATTCGATGTACGCAGAACATTATATTTCTAACAATATTTTTATTTTCAGCTAACAAAACAAATGTGTGTGCTAAATCCATAGTCGAATCAAACGACGTTTCAACACTACAGCTGCACTCATTTGTTCAAGGCAGTCAGCATACTAAAAACTTGTTATGTGCTCTAGAGATTCCGGAATCATTGTTGGAAACTGATATTACGCAGTGGAATAGCAAACAAGAATATGAAAATGCCATTAAACGAATTAAAAGCTTGGAAGTAGTAAATGACAATGCAGAACGAGGTATTGCATTAATCAAAACATATAATTCGAAATTGTTAACGGATGAAGATCAGAAACAGTTTATTTTGCACTTAGTTGAAGAACATCGAACAATGTATAAAAGTTCAAAAAAATCAGATGTAATTTAAGAAAATATATGCGATGCAATGTACCAAAAACCTAGCAACATGAATTTTGGAAATATCACAATACCGTTCCCTCCCTTTCGTTACGTGTCTTTTGTCACAACCATTGAAAAGGTTAGTTATATCTGCAAATACCGTATTAATGAGATAGTTCCCCATCTTAGGGGTCCAACAAACAATTTTAGCTGACTAAACTCTTCTTTCTCATATAAACAGCTGAATAAACGTTTACTCGGTCAAAATTGTTAATTAGGTTGCAGTCGAAGACTTCCCACTCTACAATATTCGGTAAATGTAGGATAGATAACTCTGAAATTTTTAATCTTAGCTTGCAACGACGGTGCAAAACAGAAATAAGAAACTCACTGATGCACAATGCTTAATCTCTAAGATTAGTATTAGACGAGGGCAACTGATCTGTTTCACCTTAAAGAAGCGTCGCATTCCGAATGTAAGTCTCGCAAAAGTTTCCAAAGGACCACAAAGAGAGCGTCCCTAGTAAATAATTCTCTTTGGTAGTCCGTACGCTAATCTTACAGTCTGTGGATAGAAATCGGTTGAAATTATTATATTGATGCACTAATTAATGAAAAAGAACGAAAGAAGCGAATTTCTCATTGTAAGATAGGTAATATTGAAAAGTTTTGTGAGAAATCATTAAGCTTTCTGACGTCTATCATCTTTCTCTTCAGCACGTAGAAAGAATAGGATTGTTTTCATACGTTTTTTGTTTTTTTTCGTATGTAAACAATCTATTCTTTCTACCTGCTTGGAAGAGAAAGATGATAGACGTGAGAAAGCTTAATGGTTTTAACCTATACGAAAAATATTGACTGGTTAAAGCGCTATTCGCATTACAACGGGCCCGACGTGGGCAAGACCCGCCGGGGTAATATTTTGAAATGATTGCTTGATTTTGTATGTGACTGTTCTCACTACGCTGATGTGCCGTGCTGGGCGTGCCGTGCCAGCATAGTGAGAATGCTCACATACAAAACCCAAGCAATCATTTCAAAATATTACCCGGGCGGGCCTCGCCCCGCGCCGGGCCCATGTAATGCGAATAGCGTTTAAATTTGCTGGAAATATTTTTTATTGTTCTTAACGACCCTAATGGAAAATAACTGAGCCACCCTAATGAAATATCATATATTTAATATTGATAATGGCTTACGATTATATAAGAGATGTTTTGATACTATTATCTTATTTTTTTTATTTTTCTATAAAATGGACCACCCTAATGCAAAACAAGTGAACCACCCTAATGAAATATCACATATAATATGCTAGCAGTTGCCAACGATGATATAAGACATGTTTCAGTACTATTGCCATGGATATCTCAGCAATTGAATTCAAATCCTCCATATCAAATTCATTTCACTCCAGTCCCAAAAAGTCAATTTTTTTCAAAAATTTTTTTTTCGAGATAACACCAGATCTCGACGTTTCATGCATTTCTAAGACATTTGGCATCAAAAACAAAAAATCGATTTCGGAATTTTCACGTACCCCCCCCTTGGGAAATTTTTCGTGTTTCAAAAATGTCAAACTTTGACCGCTTTGGTCCAACACTTAACGAAGTCCGATTGAGCTCAAATTTTGCATGGGGACTTTTTTTGAGGAGACGAAACTTTTGAGCACTACCCGTTTTTGAAATTCGATGGTCAATTTTTTCCCATACATGCCATTGGCACCCTAATATGTACTGTAGATCCTTTTCAGCAGGTTTTCCTGCAGCACTACAATGTCTGACTTTCGAACTCTCAATGAGTCGGAAAGAATGCGAGTACTTCTCAATAAAATTGAGAGACTCACAGTTCCATGTTCCGAGTTTTCCATCATTAATCTGTTTTCTGTTTTAATAGTTTTCCTGTGCTTATGATTTTCACGGCAGCCTTCCTGCATAAATCGCCGGTAGACCATCGTGCACAGTACTGATTTGAGTCCCATGCTGGCACAAAGACGATGATCAGCCACCCCTAACATAGAGAACAGACGCTGTTTATAGTCGCCCCTAACCTAGAGAACATACGCTCAGATAGTTCGCAGTGTTATGACGGAATGACGCTTAAAGATTCCAAGATTCTATGACGAAAATTCATGAACTATATTAGTCAGATAGTAGAAGGGAGAAAACAGGACATTGTGGACCGTCTAGGTTTTTGCTTCGGCTTACCACGTTACTATAATTACATCCGAGCTTCTTTCTATGCAAATAGTGCATACGCCCTTCGAAACTATCACTGAATTCATAGGCCTACCGAATCATAGATTACCGTAGTTAACAAACATTTCCAAGTGTTTAGTGAAATATACAGCAATCGCATAGAAACAACAACAGTTGAAAATATAAATATTTCAACAGTGTTGCAGATATCCCTTCCTTTAGGGTATAATTGAAACTAAATGGCGTTGCATTCGACTTGTCTATCATCTAGAGCAAATCTTTCGGAATAGCAAAACTGGCTTCTTGTCTTTCTTGCATTTTTTTTCATTTTTACTTCAAGCAATGGAATACTTTCGCGGCGTCACCATTCCGAATGAGGAAGAGGATGAGCATTCATTTTTTTCACGATGAATACCATTTTCCTCCTTTTGTTGTTGATGATGATGATGATGATGATGATGTTGGTGATGGTGGTGCTGGCGGTTTTCGATACGACGGCCGTTCTTTCAGGGTGAAAACAGAGCATGAAAAATGAAATTGGAGTGGAGAGTTATGGATTACTTTCAGCTGGTACTGTAAGTTTTCTGCCCTTCAGTTGGGTTGGGGAATTTACCGTCAATTTTCCTTTTGCCAAGGAGCTGGAATTGTAAGATTAAATGCAGGAAAAATGGAGCTGAGAAATCTTGTTGTTTCAGCTTACGATGCCGGTTTTTCACATTCCTTTAGTCAATTCAATTCATATTTTAATAATGCGCGTATCATAAAAGGGAAATATTTGTGGGAGCCAGCATCAAGGAAACTTTCTGGAATTCCGGCTGTGAGAGCAATTTTACGCTTCATGAATACGAAAAGACAACAGCTGAGGTTTTTGAAAAAGTTTGTTCCTTCATGGGTTGTTGTACGGACAAAAACATCTTGTAGGCTACAAATAATGCTTTACTTGGTGATTCAATACAAACTCTGTCCAAACGATTGCGTATAAAGCTGTGACGTATGCATTTGAAAAATGGACTGATTTTAGAGATTTTTAATGCGATTGCTCCGCTACCTGGTAGTGAATTCATCTAGGCATCGCCAATCGCAGCAACCTTGTTGCAAGCATTAGCATTAGCATTAACATTTTCAAACCACGCGAATGAAGCAACGATGAGGAATAATTCGTTGAAAACATCTTATATCACCATGATACGTTTCTTCACGCAAGAATCTCCACGAAGACACTCCTAAATATGAAGGATTTGGTGTCTACATTAGGAAGACGCAGCTAACCCACGCAGCTTTCAATAGATAGGGTAACGGAATGTAATTTTAGCGTAGCTCCTTGATTCGGCCTATGTACCAAATATGTAATTATTTCGGCGATAATCAACAAAATCATGTTGCTATCAGCATGACCGATTTATTTCAAAGCAATTGAGACATAATCAATCAATTTATAGTAGTTCACTTCCGCGTAGGATTGCATTTTATAAAAAGTCAATCGAATGGGACGAACTTGCATCCATGATTAGACCCAATTTGGTACCCATAGACCGACTTTACATCCATATCCCTCGAAAGTTTCTGACTATATAAAATGAGTTGTGTAACTTTTCGTGATACATACTAGCAGATGCCTTATTAAACATATTTTAGGAAGTGTATACCTAGATAAATTTTGTTTTCAGCTCAAAAACTTTATGAGTTAAAATGAAAAATGTAATCGATTGTTGCATATTAGGCTGTGTCAAGGGACACATACCCAATCAAAGGAAAAGGAAAATGAATAGTCGGAGAGAATAGTTGAAACTGTTTGGTGTACAGAACATAAATTTATTCGAAAATGGTCATTGGGACCACCTATTCCAATATTTTTTAGTGACGTTTCACTACTTTTCCCACGGTTGGGACTGAGGAAAAAGCAGACTGACAATGCCAGTGGTTCCTTAAGGTTTTCCACTGAAAAGTACAACACGCAATTTGTGAATAAATCCGTCGCTTAACTATGATACTTTTGATGATTTTGATTCCAAAATGTGCTGGTCGTTACAATTTGATGCCTTCTGAACTTTGAACGTACAAATGAATCTAATTTTTGCAATATCCCGTACAGAAGCTATTGGTTTATGTCTGAAAATTAGCCTCCTGTCGTTTTTGGCGCACACACACTTAGATTTTTTTTACAGAAATCTGTAAAGTTATACCGAATTCTCAACAGCTGAACGTTCGGTAATCCGATTTTACGGATTTCGGTAAAATTTTACTGAAATCCGTAAAATCGGATTACCGAACGTTCAGCTGTTGAGAATTCGGTAAAACTTTACAGATTTCTGTAAAATAATCTGAGTGTGAATGCGAGGATGTTGTTGTTCACATAATTTTTTTCCGATCTGTTGTCAGACGTTCTCTGTGACATTTAATCATTAGGGAAATAACAGATCTCAGGATTCTCAACTTTTTTGCTCAGGCACAATGCGAAAGATTTGGATTTTGGAAATACGCGTGCAAAATTTTGTCGCGAATCCCTTGCTCTTCGGACTTCATTTCGGTGAAACATAAATAATGTTAACAACACATAACAATTCAAACATTTAATTCTAAAGACAAACAAGCTATAGCTATTTATAAGTGTTGAAATTTCAAAGTGAACAACCTTTTAAACACATTCCAAAGCTGTTATCGAAGAAAACGGCGAACAAATCAAATGTTTCGCAATCAGAATTGATAATCGTTGCCGTCAACCGTTTGTGTCGTTAAAGTCTTCAATTAAAATTTCCATATAAGAAGTTAACGCATGCACGCACAAACGTTAACAACAAAAAAAAAACCATTTTCGCAATCCTACGTCAAAAAAGCTAAAAAGAGAGCTAAATTATGAAGTTTGAAAGGTCCAAGTTATGCCAAACCGGAATACAAAGCAAAAATAACTCGAATTCCACCAAACAGTGGATCAGCAAAAATTGCTGAACAGTGGTTCCCGAATAGATGAATCCGATAAATACTCCGGAACTAAGGCCAATTGCGGAATACGGGTCAATAGTGGAACACATTCCGAAAAAAAGGGTGGAACTGCATCTGAATCGACGGATTTCAATTGAACATGGAATTTGGTAGTCAGACAACTGACCATCGATAAGCAGGATTGCCACATTATTTTTCGGTCGCATCTTTAATTTTTGCCAAACGAATCTTTTTTATCTGTGTTTAACTGCAAAAAATCTTGGGAAAAACCTTTGTTTCAAATTTTGAATTGAAGCAGGACAAGAAATCAGTAAACGAGGGATTCATGTTCTCGGGGAAAATCGATCATTGCACTTAAACCCTACTGACAGACCAGTATTGACATGATAATGAATACTGAAGTGTTTGTTTTGAATACTATAAGTTAAGCAATTAACTAAGGCTGTTCCGGAATTTAAACTTATTTAGATTGTATTGCGAGAAAACTCGCCCCACTTCTGCAAAAGAATGCGGAATTAGTAAAAAGTTCACAATGAACTTTATATGCAAGTGAAAAGTCAGCTTCCCATCTGCTCGTTTGAAATACAAGTTTCCATGTCTTCTGATTCTGGCACCTTGTTGTCCTTGCAGATGATTAGGGGCTATTCATAAACCACGTACACTTTTCTGGGGGGAGGGAGGGTTTGGCAAAAGTCTACGCTCCATACAAAAATTACAAAAATTGTATGGAGGAAAGTCTACGTAGAGGGGGGGGGAGGGGGGGGGTTGAGATGTTCAAAAATGAGTCTACGTGGTTTATGAACAGGCCCTTACCGTCCTCTACTCATGAAAATCATTTTCAATGGCCTGATGGTCACAGTTAACAGCGAAATTCAGATATTGTTCAATAATCGGGTTGAACTCCTTCAAAAGGCGCAGCTTCTTGGGGTCAATGCTCGATGCAGTAGTCAGAACTGGATTGTTCAGATCAAAGCGCATGATTTGTTTAATCAACTCGGTAAAAAAAAATACAGCAGATTGAGTAAAAATCCTCGGATCTAAACATTTCTCTTGCAGCCATCCCGATAAATATTTCCGACTTCTTACGTAGATGTTTCTCGAAATCTGAAACCCCTAAGTCTGTGAGGTCTTTTAGGTAATCATCCTTACAAAAATTAGCAAGGAGAACCATGAGCGAAATTTAAGCTGATTGTTCATGATCAGAAATCTCCGAGTTTCTGACTGAAAGACACAGTTAACTTTGTTGATAAGGGGCACAACGTAGCTCAAGAAACGAAGAAGGGGCTGCGTCATCGGGTCATTAATAAGACAGAGAATGCGTTGTGTGGTTTGATTGTAGTCGCAATCGGATTGGTACAATAATAAGGTTCTTGGCTGCTTCTCTCCAATCCCGTGGACAATTTGAACTCTAAAGATTATCAACCATTTATTCTAACCATCTTAAACGTTGTGACCCTCGTCGTCTTGAAAGACCCAAAAATACCACCATTTCCCAAATTTGACAACTGACTCCAGCGATTGCAAACGACCACAACGGTAGCAGGCAGATGCAGAACTGTGTCAACTGGAATATCTTGGATTGTTTGCGGCTGCAGGAGAAGTAACTGCAAATATATCGCATATTTGTTTCAGGTGCAATGGCAGTTTTTTGCATGCGTAACCTTTTCAAAGAGCAAACAGTGACAAGCACATTTGATAATTATCATATGAGGATAGTCACGTTTCAGCAGCTTCTTGATAAATCAGTCAGAGCCCATCATTACCGAAGCTCCATCTGATCCAAAGCCCACAGACCTTTTTTTGTAATCCGTTCCATCGAACTGGAACTGTTTATCGAGAACATTACTCTAATTTAATAAAGTAAATGCGTAAAAATACTTCTGAATTAGAAGATACGTATTTTTGTTGAAATCATTGCAGGAAATTCAGCCGAAATATTTAGAGCAATCTCTTTCGGTGCTTTAAAAAAAACTAGTCCAGCGGAAAACCTGAAGAAATTATTGCAGTAATATCTGAAGAACTATATGTAAGAATCCGTGATGGCATCTTAGACAAAATTTGAAAAATAATTCTACACTTGTTTAAAACTAAGAACTAGATATATGAGATCCATAATCTGCAAAAAAATCTTCTTAGGTTTCTCAAACAAATCAGGATTTTCTCCAAAAACTACATCAGGAATAACCTTATAGTTTTGGTGAGGTTACAGGGATTTGTTTAAAATCACAAAAAATCACTAGATCGGGGATTCCTTCATACATTTCATCACAAGAAAATTTTGAAAAACTACCAATGCAATGCAAAAAGAAACTCCCGAAAAATTCCATTGAGAAATACCTTCAAACAGAAGAAATATTTAACGGAATGTCGAAGAATCTTTGATAACTTCTATAAAATTTTCTCAAATTTTAAAAAAACTATGGCGAAATCATTTGGGGGCACACACACAAACTGACTTTCAGACTGTCATCTGGCTTCTGTCACTGTAGTGTCAGTGTCAATTGGCTTATTTAGCTTCATGGGCCCAAAACAGGACACTGAATGTAGAATTGATGAAAAATTGGATCTTTAACTGTACTTATATTTTGAATTTGTGGTTTTCAAGTGGTCTAGCAGTTACCAAATATCTTAAAAATCTTGATTTTTCTCAAAAATCTGTAATCTTTACATACAGATATCTGTATTACAAAAATTTAAAAAATCTGTGTCAATCTAGATAAATCTGTGCATGTGGCAACATTATAGGAAGAATCTATAATACGGAGATCCCGATTCGAAGCACTGTTCAGTAGACAATTTAATTCTCTGTAGCTATCATCTTCTTTCTCTTTAATGTTTTACAGGTTAGTCATTTTGCACTTCCAGTGCTGATAGTCGTGTTGAAATGTTTGATGAATATTTCACAGCGTTCGTCCAAGAAAAGCTACGGTTATGAAAGGGGTATCTGGATAATGCAATATCAGTGCTCAATTTGCCAAAAACAAGCCGTTTTCTTGATATTACTGAATCCAGCTACCTTACCTTGAAACCATGGAATCTTGAATTTCCTTGTTCAGTAGATCACATAAAAATCCCAAAAAAATTGAAGGCCTCATGCCTCATTAAAAAAAAAGTTTTCATTGCTAATTTATGGTGGTAAATCCACCTGCCTTTACTTGATACCTTTTTGGCTACATCGTTACTTCAAACCAGTGCCGGTATCGTAGAGTTTCATCATCGTTGGATTTTTAATGTTTCTCCAGTTATCTGTCTCAAATTTACACGAAATATCCTATTACATGCATACATACATTCATTTATTGTTCAACATCACATTGAGGATAATACATAATCAACAATAGTACGCCACAATACTCGGTTTGCGGCTGCCGCTCTCCCACCTCGGTCACGCCCAATGCTCGCCAGATCACGCTCCACCTGGTCCGCCCATCGTGCTCTCTGCGCTCCACACCTTCTTGTGCCCACCGGATCAGTAGCGAACACCAACTTTGCTGGGTTGTTGTCCGGCATTCTTGCAACATGCCCTGCCCACCGTATCATTCCAGCTTTGACCAACTTCTGGATGCTCAGTTCGCCGTAAAGTGCAGCGAGCTCGTGGCCTTCGCCGCCACACACCGTTCTCCTGCACTCCGCCTAAGATCGTCCTTAGCACGCGTCGTTCGAAAACTCCGAGTGCTAGCAGGTCCTCATCGAGCATGGTCCATGTCTCGTGTCCGTAGAGGACCACCGGTCTTATTAGCGTTTCCTCTTTCCTATTACTTTCTGCCAAATCTAGCATTCCCTTTATGTGCAATAGATAACGCTGATAATTCAATGTTTCTTGCTATCTGTGTAGATACAAAGGTGTATGGGTTTAATTCACGGTAAACTGAAGGAATTTTACGTAAGATATTTCATCACATATCTGGGATTGGAGTATGATCAACAATCAGAAGTACTTTACTTATTAGAAGTACTAAAATTAGATTACTGATTAGTATCACATTGGTCATAAGTACAACATTCAGTTTGTGTTTGTGTCCTCGGCCGTAAGCACCAAATGGTTAAGTCGAAACAACAAACAGGGAAGGACACACAGCACATTTGTATTTGTATTTGACTTTGATTCATCTGACTTTGTGGTCTACATAAAAAACTTAAATCTTATAAAAGTCATCGTTAAAAACGGTTCAGCAAGCGGTGTCGAGATCTTGAGGCGACAATGAGACTATTTGCAGCATGCTTAGTTGCCTGTAATTCCTCGTAAAGTAACGCTCTTTGTCAAAGGGTGCGGGCAGGAGCATATAGACCGATTCCCGACAGCAACTCAGGAACACCGTATTCAGATAAGAGAAGCTTGGCAAGGGATACAGATTGCGTGACATTCCTTCGTTTAGCCAGAGTATCCAGCCCTAGCAGACGACAGCGACCGGCGTGAGCAGGTAAGTTTAACGGGTAACTCCATGGAAGGTGGCGCAAAGCATGTCTTACGAATCTGCGATGGACAGCTTCAAACCGCGCACTCCATACAGCCTGGTAGGGGTTCCATACAGCAGATGCAAACTCAAAAACAGAGCGTACCAGCAGGCAGTAAAGAGCTTTGAAACACAGCGGATTACAAATTTGATTGGAGATTTTGAATATGAATCCATGCTGGCGATTGGCTTTATCAATGGTACCTGAGAAGTGACGAGTAAAGGTTAGCTTTTCTTCCAATAAAAAAAACCCAGGCTTTAACATAAACAACCCGTTGAAGTGGGGAACCAGCAATAGTATAATCAAACTAGATAGCATTATTCGTTCGACCAAAACTTATTACGCAACATTTTGAGATGCACAGAACCATAATGAGTTATAATAATAAGTTATTTTGCAAACAACAAGAGAAAACCTTTATTTAGCAGAAGGAGGGAAACATCGTTTATAAAAAGCGATAACAGCAATGGTCCCAGGGTGCTTCCTTAGGGAGCTCCGGAATGGTTCAAAAAATAGTTTCAATGAATTGTTTCCAATACTGACAGATACTTGACGTTGCACAAGATCCACAACAACAACCAATTTTCTTTAAAAAAAAACTGCCGATGAAATGCCAGAAGAAACTCCTGAGCGAATCCTTGGTTGCATTCCTACAAACTTCAGAAGAGTACCTATAGAAACGCCAGAAGAAATACCTCAAGGAATTTCTTAAAACTTTTATTACAATCCTTGGGACAAAATATTCATGTAAAATATTTTCTTTTGCATCATGGGCCTAAAACAGCACACTGGAAGTAAAAAGTTGTATCCTTAAATGTACTAACTTTTTTTAAATTTGAGATTTGTGAGTAGGCAAGCAATTGCCAAAAATATTAAACATCTTGGTTTATCTCAAAAATCTGTTATCTTCTCATACAGATATCGGAATGAAAAATAAAAAAAATTAAAAATCCTGTGTCAATCTAGATGAATCAGAGATGCGGCAACAGTGTTTGTAGACAATGAGTCCGATGAGCTAAGGTGAATAAATAAATAAACAAATAAATAAACAAATTTCAATTGTTAACATTTGATCAAATGACAGATAGTTTGTTATACCCGTGGAATTACAAATGAGGCGAATATACATATTTTGCCTGATTAGAAACACATCCATGTTGTTTTCGACCAAGTATAAGACAAATATAAAAATATAATTATATATTAAAGACTGGACTCGGAAAAAATGAGACACACAAAAATGATCACCAAAAATTCATTGTAAATCGGATTCTTCTGAAATTTTCAGGGATTATATATAATATTTATATATATATATATATATGTATATATATATATATATATATATATATATATATATATATATATATATATATATATATATATATATATATATATATATACATATATATATATATATATATATATATATATATATATATATAATATATGATATATATATATATATATATATATATATATATATATATATATATATCATATATATATATATATATATATATATATATATATATAAATTAGCTTCCCCAAGCTGAATGCTCGTACATTTCTCTTAACACTGCTCATGAGATCTTGGGCGAGGCTTTGTCCATCTTCCTTACACTATTTCTCCCAGTTTTTTTCAAAGCTTCATCGGTTTTAAATGTTTTTCCGCTTTTCTTCAACTTCTTCTTCATTATCGCCCAAAACTTTTCGATCGGAAAAAGTTCAGGTGTTTTTGGCGGGTTCGCCTCCTTCGGGACAACATTAACACCATTCGCTTCGTATCAATCCATTACAGGCTTGGCGTAATGGCACGAAGCGGGATCCGGCCAGAACAGCGTGGGACCACGGTGAGAGCGGAGGAAGGGGTGCAAGCGCTTCTGCAAGCATTCCTCTCGATAAATTTCCCGTTTATGCCCGTTTATGGTGCCGATTGTAACGATTTCCTTGCTGTACCGTCCGCACTCGCAGATCGCCTGCCACAACAGGTACTTTTTCGCGAATTTGTCAATCTTTCTCTTCCGTAACTTTTCCGGAACCTCCATGCGGGACGTACCGACAAAAAATTCGAGGTGGGGGATTTGTTTGGTGTCCGCCTTGATACATGTCCCATCGTCCATGACGAGACAGCCTGGCTTGACCAGCCACTCACGGTACAGCTTCCGCGCACGCAATTTGGTCACCGTGTTTTGCTTGTCAGTCCGGTCTGGCACCTTCCTGACCTTAAAAACACGTAGCCCAGCCCGCTTCACTGCTGCTGGTCTGCTGGAGGAACCACTTCGACGAATTGACCTTTTTGGCCACATTTCGGTTCTCGGCCGCTTCTAGCGCGCCACTCGATGGTCTTCGTCTGCTGGAACATCTTCAGAACGCGGGACACGGTGAAATGGTGGATTACAAGCCGTTTGCTGAACCATCTGTGTGACTGACCAGGATTATCGATCACCGCGCCCAAGATTTGCTGGCGTAGCTCTCTTGTTTCGAATGCATCTTGAAAACTACTTGACAGGTCGCGATAAAATTTTGCACATATAACATAACATTAACATAACACTCTAAAATAGTATTACTCGAAATTTCATTAACTATTACACAGGCGATAAAAAGTTACATCCAAAACAAAGTGTCGCATTTTTTCCGAGTCCAATCTTTATATGAAATATAAGCACCCAAAACTGAAAAACCCATCAAAAAAATTATACTAAAGCATAATTGTATGATAACAATTTAATCAAAAGCTGAACTAAAACAGAGGGTGGGTTTTCACACCTTTTCTCCTAACTGTAAAACTTTTAACTATCAAAAAATATCCTCTGATCGAACAAAATAGGGACTTTAAAGTTGATGCATTACATTTAACGCAAAAACAAAGCTAAATTTAATTCGATCCCCACATCCGCCCAAGACCAATGTCCATTCTGAACTGTCTGACTAGTTGTGATAATAAAACGGTAGTTCCTTGTTGGACAATTACAGACGTCATTGCCATATCATATGGCATAATGAAAATCTATTGAATTCATCTCGAATTGCCTTGATGCCTACAGCCGAAGGCAACTTTCTTGCAATCGGCTGAATATGATTATTCTATAAGAAAAATGAGCAGATCAGCTTAAATAAACTGTTTCCGCATTAGGATGAAATCTGCTCTTTCCTGTTACCGAGATCGATCGGAGATTGTCTTCGTTTCTATCCCCTTCCAAGCAGACCGCAACTACATCACAGGATAGTAGCTTTCCTCTTTATTGGCAGCAAGCGGAGAAGCACCGAGAAATCCAATCGGTAGGTAAATAAATTCTACGTTTAATATTTTGCTCAGAAGTGGTTATCATTTTCAGCTTATAAACAGTTAAAGAAATATTATTATGAAGCCAAGCAAAGACTTGGAACGAGCGGTGATTTCAAGACAAACCTGCAGACACTTTCTGCTCGGTGTCCCAGCTTTATTGCAGATTACTTCCAATATTACCTTTATATTTTGCTTATCATCATTGTCTTATCAGGCGCATAAATAAAACTGTGAAGTAGCTTTTTCCATGCCCGGTTCGATGCTTCGCCATACCGAAGTGCAAAGTCGAGCAGCGCATTTCAACGATGATGATACCTACCTTCCTTTCTGTCTTGGGCATTGCGGGGAGCTTGTGCTACTTCAACGTGTTGGGATCGGAACACGAGGAACGTTCGTATCAAGTTAAAGCCAAAACCAAAATCACATCAACTCAACAATCTGACTGGAACGATGTTGAATGGAAGCGAGAGAAAAAAATGCCGATTTATGTATGGAAATAAAATATAAACAAAACCAGAAAAGCGGATATAAATTATTATATCGGTCTGTATCGGGCAGAAACAATCGCACTAACGAAAATTTATCCGCCACTCCCTTTCTGCGACGGAAGAGGTGGCAGAGCCGCGTAACCAGTGATATAGACTAGTGATGTCCAATTATATCTTGATTAATCAAATGAATTACTATTTTTTAACCATTTGTGAGAGCGTGTTGGTGAGTCATTTTAAAGAAACACTCATCCCAAATGACATTGCCAAAACCATCCAGCTTTACTTAGTTTTCTTAAAGTTTTATTAAAGCCAGTAGAAATCAACTTGGTTTTATTATGACACCAAGAGGGGCCAAAAGGTTTCGTATCTTAGTCAGGTTGATGAGAACCCACACAGCTTGATAACAATGATTTTCAAACCTTGTTTTATAAAATTCCTTTTATTCCTATCAAAAGTTTTAGGACTTGTTCATATTATAATGCTTAGTTGAAAAAGCATTTGAGAATCATTTGCCTCCAGAAAATGCATTCAACGGCAAACAGGTATTGAGGGAAGTCATCAAATGACTAAATAGTTTTATAGTAGTCACTGCGAAGATATGTTGGCTTTTTGTCAAAATTGTGATGTTTTCCAATCGCCTTATTGAAATTTAAAAAATCATTGAAATGTGGAAAAATAAATGCAAAATTTTTTAAATGTGATACATATGTTCTCTAGATCAAGGTCGAGGATATTTATGATTAATTTATCGCGCATATCTGTTTAAATTTTGTTTTTGTTGTAGTAAATTCACCTAATTTCCGAGGTGCATTAATTGCCAATATTCACCATACATTTATATGCACATATGATTTGGAGCGCTGTGAAAAAACTCAATTTGTTTTGAATATTTTGCTAACAGAGAATCGAACAAAGCAGAACAACCAAAACCACCCACAGTATCAAAGTGAGGCTTGAAACTGTGGCCATTTGGTCGTATGCTGATTTGCATGGCAGCCAATAGGTTTTATGCAGGTTCTCAAGTGGTCATAACATCTTTCACTAGAACATTTTCTTTCAACATTCAACCTCTATGGTCTTATAAAGGTTTTATTAACTTGTTTTTTCAAACCGTCTCTAGAGTGGGACACTTTGTTCAAATTTTGTGCTTTAAAGAAGCATTGAGGATGTGTCGGTATACAAAACAGTTTTGAATGTAGCTTTACCACAGTCGGGAAGAGTTCTATACGGCCAGAATAAAACTTAAATCGTTACATGGGAAGACTCATATAGTTGCATATATGATTTTCCTTTATCAAAAATCTAAAAGATACATCAAACTTTACTGGATTTAAATAAAATTGCAGATATATTTTCAAGGAGATGTTGTATAGTTGAGCTTGCGTGAGACTCTCTGATTCCAACGAGTTCAATTCATACTGGTTTTTATTTCGTCACATAAGATTAGGGGATGTATTGTTATCCTAGCCCCTTTAATGAAGCAATAATCGAAAATTAAACGATGACAACATGGCAATCAACTGAAGCAATTGATAACTTTTTAGTCACGTTATTGTTATTAAACAGTTCGAAATTCACGATTTAACGAACTTTATGGCCGCAACAATTTAAACAATTTTTTTTATCAATCATTTATTTGTACAGGTTCAATAGAATCAACTTTACAGAGCCAAATTTTCATATTTTTATACATCATTTATCTTAAAACTAAAGTTAGGGAGATAGAACCGATTACTCGCAGCCGTCTCGAGGTTAAAATTTCAACAGTTAAGCTGAGAGACATTCTGCACGATCTTCAAATGTTCTTAATCTGACAAAATTTGATTGACATCTATAGTAATATATCACAGATCTGTAAAAAATAGTCACCAGTTTCTAATTAAGATTTCATACGGAAAGATAAATTTTGATTTTGCAAGAAAAGGCCTAATTATAAAGATAAGTTATGTTTTGTGTTTCTAACTAAGGCTTATTAAATATTTGTTAAAATGTTACATTGCCAATGGTATATATGCAATGGGTCCTCATGGGTACGTGGCTGTATATTTTCCGAATAGAATATCTTCATTAGTATCTAAGCAAACAAACCTGTATTATGTAAGCTACAATGTATTGAATGTTGTGCGGTTGATAAATTACAAGCAAACATCATTTCAGTCATTTTAGGCAGTATTTCATTCAAATATGATTAGTAAGTTTTGAATTCAGTGATCAAGATATTGCTCAAAATGAAATGTCTCAAAAATAATAATAGTAGATAACCGTACGAAAAAATTTCTTATGCGTAATGTAAAGGATGAAACGAAGTTCCATCCATGAATAGACCCAATGAAGAGCATATACACCAACATTACATCCATAATCCTCGAATGTGTTTATCCTGAAAAAGACAGGTTTTCATCATTTTGGTGGTGCATAATGGAAAACATCTTATTAAGAACTACTTAGCAAGCATGTAGCCAGTTGAATGTCGTTTGTGGCTAAGTAATTCAATGAGATACAATAAACAAATTAATAGACCTTTGCATATTTTGGCCAAACTATTGATGCAGACCGTGTGGTTGTGAAAGTTGGAGTGGGATGACAATCTCCCGGATGACTTGCTTGCCCAGTGGATGAAGTTTTGTAATTCCCTGGTTTTCTTGAACCACATGAAGATTCCGAGGTGTGTGGTTCTTCCAAACTACTTTACGTTAGAGATTCATGGGTTCACCGACGCTTTCAAGTCGGCGCATGGAGCATGCCTCTATTTTCGAGCTGTTGGATAGAATGGCTGTATTAGTTGTCATTTTTTGACCAGCAAATCAAAGTTGGCCCCGCTAACCGAAATGATGATCCCTCGCAAAGAATTGTGAGCCCTTCTGCTATCACGTCTAATGACTGTATTCGATGAAATTTGGACACACGCAATTGTTCGTAACTTTTTGGCGTGTGGGTAAAAATTATTGAAATTTTCACTGAATGTATTTCATTGTGTTGTGTCAACTGTGTAATAAGTGTCGTGAAAATCGGTTGAGTGATTTCAGTGATGGCTTCGAATGAAGAAATAGTGCGCCAACAAATTTTGGGCACTCACTTCGAAAACCCAAACGCTTCTCATCGATGGATCGGAAAACAGCTCGAAATCGCCCATTCAACCGTATCTCATGTGATCAAAACGTTCAAGGACCGTAAGAAAACCAAGCGGAAAAATGGTAGTGGCAAAAAACGTGGCACATCAAATCCGGAGAAGGCCAGGATGGCATTGAACCAATTTAAGCGTTATCCCAACATTTCGATCAGGGATGTTGCGAAAAAGGCGAAAGTTTCAGTTTGTTTTGTACAGAAAACAACGAAACGTTCTGGATTACATGGTCCAGAAGGCACCGAACCGGAGCGATAAACAGAACTCGGTGGCCAAAACTCGTGCAAGAAAACTGTACAGGAAGTGGCTTACAAAACCGTTCTGCATTGTGGTGGACGATGAGACCTACATTAAATCCGACACCAAACAAATACCAGGACAGGAACACTATGTCGCCACCTCTAAGTTGACCGTTCCGGAGAGTGTACGGAAGAAGAAACTGTCGAAATTCGCCAAAAAATTCCTTGTCTGGCAAGCGATCTGTGGATGTGGCAAAATGAGACAGCCCTTCATCACCTCTGGGACCGTCAACGGACAAATCTACAAGGACGAATGCCTCCAAAAACGACTTCTGCCCTTCTTGAGATCTCACGATGGCACTGTTTTGGCCGGATTTGGCATCTTGCCACTATGCTCGGCCCGTCTTAGACTGGTACAAAGATAATAATGTAGGTTTTGTACCAAAAGACGTCAATTATATATCATCAGCCAACAACCCTGCTGATGTCGTGTCCAGAGGGCAGATTTTAGAGATTCTAAGCGTAGTGGTTTGGCCCAGAGTTCCTGGGTCAGCCGAGCTATCAACCAGCAACGATTGCAGAAATTCCTGACCATGACACACCCGATATGATAGCAGATATGATAGTCAACCTAGCGACAATTCAACTTCTTTTCATTTTCACAAGGTACGACTCTATCCGAAAAATGCAACGGTTTGTTCCACTTCTTTTGCGATTCATTCACGTTTCATCACCGTGCTTGAAATGAGAGAATCGTTAAAGGCCATCGTACGTGTTATCCATATGTTACAAATGTAATTAAAGTGTTTGGGGAACGTTTGTCGACAGCCAGGAAGTCTGGATCGGGGGGAAATCGAAAACCGGAAGCCGCTGAGACGACAAAGAGAGTTGCCGGTAGTTTCAAGCGAAACCCTAACCTATCTCTCCGAGATGCCGCAAATAAGCTGGGTGTATCGTCTACAACCGTGCATCGGGCCAAAAAACGAGCCGGACTATCGACTTACAAGAAGGTAGTGACTCCAAATCGCGATGATAAACTAAATACGACGGCCAAAGCGCGATCCCGGAGGCTGTACACGACGATGCTGACGAAGTTTGACTGCGTGGTAATGGACGACGAAACCTACGTCAAAGCCGACTACAAGCAGCTTCCGGGACAGGAGTTTTATACGGCAAAAGGAAGGGGAAAGGTAGCAGATATTTTCAAGCACACGAAACTGTCAAAGTTCGCAAGGAAACATCTGGTTTGGCAAGCCATCTGTACCTGTGACTTGAAAAGCAGCATTTTCATAGCTTCCGGGACTGTCAACCAAGAAATTTACGTGAAAGAGTGTTTGAATAAACGTCTGCTGCCTTTTCTGAAGAAACACGGTTGTTCCGTACTGTTTTGGCCGGATTTGGCATCTTGCCATTACGGTAAAAAGGCCATGGAGTGGTACGCCGCCAACAACGTGCAGGTGGTTCCCAAGGACAAGAACCCTCCCAACACGCCAGAGCTCCGCCCAATTGAGAAATACTGGGCTATTGTCAAGCGGAACCTAAAGAAGACCAAAAAAACTGCTAAGGACGAACAGCAGTTCAAGGCAAACTGGCTTTCTGCGGCGAAGAAGGTGGAAAAGGTGGCTGTAAAAAATTTGATGGCAGGGGTCAAGCGTAAGGCCCGGCAATTCGGATTTGGAAAAACGGAAGCCTAACTGAATATTTTTCCTGAATTTTATACTAATTGATCTTGAAAAAGAAATTTAATTTGATTTTTTAAATAAACGATTTCACCGATTTACACGCGTTTTCCCTTGACCAAATTTTGACCGTATCACCCTTTACCTACAGAAATCTGATCTGCCAGATGATTCTTCCCGATCACCATGCAGTAGCGAAGCTTCTGATCCGGACGCTATATGAAGAGAACCTGCTCGCCGGTCCATCGAGTCTTCTTGCCTTAATTCAACAGAAGTTTTGGCTTCTGCATCCAAAGACGACAATCCGAGGAGTTATCAGATCCTGCGTTCCCTGCTTCAGAGCTAAACCCTGGAAAATGAGGCAACTGATGGGTCAACTGTCGGAATTCCAAGTGAATCCTGCCGGAGTTGATTATGCCGGACCTGTAATAGTATAACAAGAAAATTATCAACCGAAAAAGGTCAAAGGATACATTAAAGTGTCGAAAAGCGTTTACTTGGAATTGGTATCAAGTCTCACCACTGAGGCTTTTCTTGCAGCACTCGACCGCTTCGTTAACCACCATAGACTAGTCCAAAAGATCCGGTCGGACAACGCGACCAATTTTGTGGGTGCATCTTATGAGCTTCATGAGCTCTATCAGCCATTCCGAGACGTCGTAACGCAATCGAAAATTGTCCATTTTCTACTGCCACGAGAAACAGAATGGCATTTCATACCGCCAAGGGCCCCGCATTTTGCTGGACTCATGGAGGCTGGTGTAAAAAGTGTCAAGACACATCTCAAGCGAACTTTTCAGAATGCCACCCTGACCTTCGAGGAGTTTGCTACTGTACTGACACATGTGCAAGCAGTATTGAATTCCCGTCCCTTGTACGTGCTCTCCGAAGATTCGAACGAGCCGATGCCGATAACGCCAGCCCATCTTCAACTAGGAGCCTTCCAAAGCTATCGTATTTGAGTATTCTGGAAAATCGGTTGTCACGCTGGCAATACTTGATGCTGTTGATGCGGAACCATTTCTGGAAAAGGTGGTAGAAGCATACCTGTCCACGCTTCAGGCCAGAGGAAAATAGACTAAACCCAGCACGATGTTGTACCCGGTATGATAGTTCTGGTCATCGAAGACCGCTTGCATGGAAGTACGGAAATGTGGTGAAAACTTATCCCGAGAATGATCAGCTTGTGGGAGTTGCAGACGTGAAAATAACTTCCGAAATTTTCAAGCTGACCATTAGTAAGTTGGCTCCTCTTCCAATTCAAGACAACGACGATCTTTAACAGGATGCTTCCAATTTCCCGAGAGTCTAAGTTTCCAGTGTTTTTAATGGGGCTTCAACTCTTCAATCTTGAAGTCTTTTCAAGTCTTCAACGCGGGGGTGGATGTTCCGTTCGTGCAACTACTACTAAATTGGTTTTTATTTCTATTGTTTGTTTTATATACTAATTTACATTATTAGTGTTTTAGCCCAATGGGCTCTTCAGATTTGTTACAAGTGTTTAATGTGTTTGGTGTGTTTAGTGTGTTTATATTATAATAAAGTTTGAGGTACTGCCCTTGGGGCATTGTTAGTTTCAAAATTTGATAACCTACTTTAACTAAAACTACAGCTACAATTTGAAAATCCTAGGGATGGGGAACTAGATTCCGTATGATCTGGTGATCCGATGTCAGGCAGCGTACCGTGTACCGATTGATAGACTGACTAAAGCGATCATCGAGCATTTCTATCTCGGCCAGACGGTGGACTTTGGATTTTGTTGTCCTCGGAGGGGTGTTCAGGATCATCCTGAGGAACTTATTTTGAACGCGCTGAAGTTTCAGGTGATGTGTTTCAGCGCAGCTCTCTCAGATTGGGATGCCGTACTCGATGACTGGAAGTATGATTTGCTTGTAGACAGCAAGCTTATTTTTTAGGGATAATGTAGACCTTCTGTTGATCAATGGGTACAGTAGCTTCAACAGAACGTTAAACTTTGTGACAGTTTTGTCAACCTGCTCCCTGAAAATAAGCTTGCTGTCTATGGTGATGCCAAGATAGACAGCTGATTTGGCCCATTCCACCGTTGTGTTGTTTACGCTAATTTTAAAATCCTCAGGCAGAACAAGTCTGGGAGAATTGGAGTAAACGTCATATTTATAGTGAAATGTTTTCACTGTGTCAACGATTGCTGTGATTGCCCACACAGCAGGAGTACTAAAACCGCAGAATTGCCAACTTCGACAAGACAACAAAATCGGTTTCATTTCTCGCCAATTCGAGGATTCGTTATTTTTATTTCATTCGTGTTTGAGCCATTGAAGGACGAAGACATGTAAACATAAAATGGGAAAAATAAAAGTTCAGTTAAAGTAAAAATTAGTAAGTATTTTTCTTCCCACTAAAAATCCGAATCCGAAATACGGTCCACCGATTAATTGTCCACTCCGGAAAAATTAATGTTGGCCTTAGTCACAACAACGGTCGTTTGGACTTGTTCTCCAAACGTACTGCCTTATCGTATCAAATCGTAAATAGCTTCTTAATTATTAGTTAAGCAAATCAGACAACACGATTACAATGAAAATCAAAGATCGTGTGCTTTCTTTGTAGCTTCTGCGAATTTACCCCTAATAGTGATGATTTTTTTGTTTCGTTTTCAGTCTTATATTTCAATGTCTCCCAAGGACCAGCCGAACGAAAATTCGTGAATTTTGATTGATCTACAGCTTTAAATTAGAATTTAGTCTCTAGATAGATTCGAATCATATTGCTTAACCATTCCAAGGAAAACAAAGTTTTCCCAGTTAAAATTTCGTTCATTAACACTCGTTTAGCAGGAACAAATCTCCTGCAGCAGACCTAAAGCAAATAAAATAGGTTTCAAATTACTTCCTCCCAGGAAACTGAGCGAGCACATTTTACGCCAAAACTAAGTTTTCCACAATCATCCACTTGGCAGAAAATCTCCCTTGAGCGGCGAGAACCTACATTCCAAGAGGTTCACTCAGTGGGTGGCTAATTTCATTGTGCATTCTCGGATGGGTTTTCGTCGGTCAGGATCGCTAAGCCTCGAGGACAGGAAAAAGGTGGTTTGGTTTGCTTTTGAAACTGAAAGTTATTCGCAAACTCTTGGTTAGCTGAAAAGTTCAGAAGTATACCTTAATGGAATCTTCCCGGATCTGGCAGGACGTAGAAAACGTTGGCCACTACAGAAAGCCTGAGTTGATTTCGGAAGATATTTATTCATGTTACATTGCAGTCTGTCGGAAAGTTTCTTAATATACTTGATAGACAGTCTCTAGTTACCTGACAGGGATGAAATGCACATCCAATTTTGTTTACAATCTAATACATACAATGCAATTAAAACATTTTGACTGCTGAATGTGGTTTGCTATTTTTCATAAAAAATGTTTGTCAACTCTTTTGGATGATGTTTTGTGGGAGGTACTTCAGTGCTATCAAGATCAGAAGTTCAAACTTCCAGCTTGCAAGGAATCTTTCACCGTTTTCAAAGCACTACTGTCATAGCTATTCACGTAATCAGGTAGAGATAATTAATAGCTTTTATGTCTTAAACTAACACACCATTTATTTTGATAATCAATCAAACAAGAAAATAGACAGAAATATTTATTTCGTTGCTCGACGCAGCAAAGAATATGCCAGCAGTTAATCTATGGGACAAGAAGAACGCGATAGCTGTTGGGTGTCCAGTGAGGCCAGTTTTATGTTTTCTTCTTTGGTCCATAGTGTAAATGTTGATGCACAAAAAAATGTTCTTAAAATTCTTCAAAACCCAAAAGTTTTTGAAAACTTTGTTTATTTTACTGAAGTTTTTAGGTAAAGGAACAAGTCTCCCCCGGTAGGAACTTGGATATCAATAGAATCACAAAGTTTTTAGAACGCACCGAATTCATCTACGTACTCTTACCAAATTCTTCAATCGTTATTTTCAATGGATATGATGTTCTACTTGATTGATGCAGATATTAGTTACAATAGTAAAATAGTTTGAAGGATTCAGCTGAAAAAAATGAAAGTTTACGAAAAAGATTTTGCTTCGAGCATCTTCAGTGGGCGGTTCTGTCTATGCTTCATTATGCACTTTTCTGTTAAAAGATATTGCGGTTATCTATTGTTCGGCGACGCAAGTGATCGAGTGAGCACCGAAAAAAAAGCAACAACAAAGGTTCTTCCTGGTGAGATGTGGTGATTTGCCGGGTGTGGTGGGTCGGTGATGGGCTTGTTTTGGGCCGGTGGTGGGGATCACAATTAATTCTTTTTAATCCCGCCGTGCCATATGTATCCGGGAACAAGTAAAACACTATCCCATTTTGTGAGTGGTTCGAGCAGCATCTTACTGTTGGTATGAATTGATTCAAATCGGCTATTGAAGGTTAATAAAAAAAACCTTTATTTTCCTAACGAAAAACCTCCATAACATTTTGTGAGTGGCAATAGCATCTTTACTGTTGGTATAATTCGCATCAAATCCGAAGTTGGTACTAAATTTTAATATTCTACTAAACGCTACGTGAATTCAGCTTATCGTTTAAACAAAACAAACCCTGTCGCACCCAATCCTGTTATCCAACATACTAGTGAATTCTCGTGGAAGTGAAGAGGTGCTCTCAGCTTTCAATAAAATGAGTATCGCATCAACACATTTCAATTCGATGAAAATAACAACGCTCTGTACGTTAGATGATCGCTGATTTGAACGCTACGAAATGCACAATGTACCATGCACAATGCATAGTACATTGTGCATTTTGTACCGTTAAAAAAATGCATCATTGCACAATGCTACAATCGATCGAGACCAGCTATGACAGATTATGCACGAATATGGATTTCCGGAAAAACTGACGCGGTTGATCAAAGCAACGATGGATCGAGTGATGTGTGTCGTCCGAGTATCAGGGACGCTCTCGAGTCCCTTCGAATCTCGGAGAGGGTTACGGCAAGATGATGAATTGTCGTGTTTGTTATTTAACATTGCACTGGAGGGTGTGATTCGAAGAGCTGGGATAGACACGAGTGGCAAGATCTTCAGGAAGTCTGTCCAACTATTTGGCTTCACGGACGACGTTGATATGGTAGCACGTAACTTTGAGACGATGGCGGAAACGTACATCAGACTTAAGGCTGAAGCTGGTAGGATTGGGCTTGTGATAAATGCGTTGAAAACAAAATACATGAAGGGAAGAGGCTCACGAGAAGACAATGTTAGCCTCCTAGCACGAGTTCAGATCGACGGTGATGAAATCGAGGAAGAAGACGAATTCGTGTATCGGGGTTCATTGGTGACCGCCGATAACGACACCAGCAGAGAAATACAAAGGCGCATTATGGCTGGCAATCGTGCCTTCTTTGGACTCCGAAGGACGTTTAGATCGAACAAAGTTCGCCGAACCACAAAGTTGACCATCTACAAGACATTCATTAGACCGGTAGTTCTCTATGGCCACTAAACATGGACATTGCTAGTGGAGGACCAACGCGCCCTTGGAGTCTTTGAACGGAAGGTGCTGCGTACGATCTACGGTGGAGTGCCGATGGAAGACGGAACGTGGAGGAGGCGAATGAACCACGAATTGCTGGGAGAACCTGTCATCGTACACATCCCAAAAAACGGTCGATTACGATGGGCTGGGCATGTCGTAAGAATGTCGGACGGCAGCCCTGGGAAAATGGTTCTCGAAAACGAACCGACAGGTACAAGAAGAAGAGGCGCGCAACGAGCAAGTTGGATCGATCAAGTAGAAGGCGGAGGGTCCCTCCGCAGACAGCGAGGCTGGTGAGTGACAGCCATGGACCGAATCGAATGGAAAAAACTTCTGTGTACAGCAGAGGCCACGCCGGCTGACTGATTGGTAAGGTAAGGTCCTCACCCGAGATATACGCGTTTTGTGTTTTAGTAATCTGGATAATTCCCATGTTTGGTAGAAGTTTGTGTTTCATTTGTATGAAAGCCCTTCATTCTGAAAGGGGAGGGGTCTCGAGTCAACTTAGAAACAGTTTTTGCCTTCAAAAACGTCAATCTGCCAAATGTGGTTCCATTTACTTGATTAGTTCTCGAGTTTTGTAGAAATTTGTGGTGCATTTGTATGGAAACCCCTCCTCACTTCCAGAAGCCGGAGGAGTCTCAAACTACAATAGAATCATTTCCCTCCTACAATTACCTCCACTTGTCAAATTTGGTTCCAAATGCTTGACTATTTCTCGAGTTATGCAGGAATTCATGTTTCATTTGTATGGGAGCCTTCCTCTTACAGAGAGCGGAGGGTACTCAAAATAGCATAGAAACATTTCTTTCCTTCAAAAATCTTTACTTGCCAAATTTGGTTCCATTTACTTGATTGGTTCGCGAGCTATGCTGACACTTGTGTTTCATTTGTATGGGAGCCCCCCCTCCCATCTTCGAAACAGAGAGAGGGAGGGGGGTTCTTGAACTACCGTAGAAACATTTATTACTTTCAAATCCTCCACATGCAAAATTTGATTCCATTTGCTGTATTAGTACCCTAGTTATGCAGAAATTTTAGTTTCATTTGTTTGTCTCTTTCTAGAGATAGGAGGGTTCTCAATCCAGCATAAAAATATGTCTTGTCTTCAAAAACCCCTATTTGCCAAATTTAGTTCCTTTTATTTGATTAGTTCTCGAGTTATGCAGAAACTTCTGTTTCATTTGTATGGGAGCTTCCCTTTCCAGAGAGGGGAGGGGTCTCAACCCATCTCAAATACATGTCTTGAATCTTAAAACTCTCCCATGGTAAACTTTATAATTTTATTCTCAGATAAACTTTAATTATACTCAAGCTGTAAGCAGAGCCACAAATTCAACTATCAAGCATGATTTTGAACCAGTTTCAACATTTTGGCAGCACTGCATTTTTGCGGATGGGATTCACAGCGCGGGTGTGGTGTTTTCCCGCGGAAGTTGATTCTTTTTTAATCAAAAAGTTTAAAACGTCCGCGAAATAGATTTCGTTTGATGTCAGAAATTTGGTGATCGTGAAAAACGGCCTTTCTCTCCGGGATATTGATAAATATACTCAGCTTCACTAGGGGCTGTGTAACACATATAGAAGACGTATGAAAGCCAAGGAATAGTGATAAACTTGTCCGGGCACGGACGTGATTGTTCGACAACACGCCGTTAGGATGCCAGGATTGTTCGAAATTTTCATCGAGAGACATTGCTGAATCACTAAATCTAAATATTGATCGACGAACTGTTCGTCTACGGTACAACAACAGTGGAATGAAGACCTGTTTAGCATCCAAACGACCTGTCATTTGCAAGAAGAAGCGGCTGGAGTTGGCCAAAAAAACTGGTGTTTGAAATTATAATACCAACACAGATAAACAGAGTCTGGGTTTTAGTTGATATCGTCACTCAAAGATGTTCAACTGCTGAGTCTTTGGAAGGCTTTAGAAGGTGAGGCTTAAATTTTAGGAGTACGTCAAGAAGAACTCCACCACCAGATTTCTTGTTGCTAATGAGCGACGATCGGTCTAGCCAGTAGACATAATACATGTCGTTGAACAGTTGTTTCGATAATGTGTTGATATCAAGCCAGGCTTCCGTGAAGGCGTGAACATCTACGTTCTGGTAGTACAGAAGGGCTGTCAGTGGGGGGAGGAGGCTGGGGGGGGGGGGCACATGACTCGGCAGGCAGCGAACAGCCCGGGCAACGTCATTAAATACTAACCATAGATAGAAGCTGGTAGAGCCCTGTCCCCATCACTAGACCCAGTGCCGGGACGACTTTGACAGCTGGAACTAGCAAATAGAACATCATTGAAACCGGCAGTGGGTACAGCTAAGCTAGGAGGGTCCAGGGCTTCTTTATGTAGCTGGCTGGCGGGCTTCGAGAACGGCGGTCTAGTGAAGGAATATTATGAGAAATAAGGCTGCAATTGGATGATACATAAGGAAGAGTACGCTCTACAATTTGCGGGTACTTGCCTGAATTCACAGCTAGAAGAACCTCTTCGTCAGAAGCGATATCAGGCCCGCGACGACTACGATGACCGACGACAGCAAAAGGCGGGACTGTGTCGAACTGAGAAGAGCTCTCCATGGTACTGTTTACTGCGTGTCGGGGTTAAGTTATTCCTCCACTACGGTGCCATTTCGCGACGCCGACGGAACCGTTCGGGAGTTTCCAAGTGATACAAGAGTCGGAGCTTGGGAAGGTGTCCAAAAATTTGCGGCTGATCTACTATCCTTTTATACACGGAAATAGATGCCTTTCGGCCACGTTGATGATGAGAGCTTTTTCCTTCAGATCTGCACTCAGTCCAATTTTGAAGAAGATGAAAGACATACAGCTGAAGTCCTTTCCGTTGGCTACTAGTTTTAAAACCTCCAAGTCGTCGGTGGCGTCAAGGCAATGTATTGTTAAAGTTCGTACCTGCTCGACGGTTACATCGCAGGAAATGCGTGGCAGGCACAGCCAAAACATTCGAATCGAAGCTTGCTTTACAGCCACTAAATTGCCGGGTGAAGGGGATACTGACTCGGCTGATAATAATAGTCGATGATGAACAGAAACATTAGCATTTTTGGTTCACTTCGAAGAACTCGGCGTCAATGAGTCGGAGTTCATAAGCTTTGTCAAGTTGTTCCGTAATTCGTTCTTCAGCTCGATCATGATTTCCAACTTAAGGCTTCAAACCAACAGCGGAGATGCCGTTAGGGCTACTCACAATGTGTTATGGTTAGTTTTCATTGTGAAATCTAGATTTTAATAACGCCTGATAGTCGATTTATAACAACGGTAAGTACAGAAAGGTGGTTTTTGATTGGTTTTTGATTTGAAGATTGCTTAGAAATGTTATTGGGCCAATGCTGATTACAACCAAAAGAAAGCAAAAGTGTGATAGTGGTTTTTCATTGGGAGGACAAGGTATTTTTTAATGACTGTGCTAACTTTGCTTTAAGCGTGTTGGTTGGTGTAGCAGGATTTGCGTTGCTCGCTGTTCGCAGAGTATGAAAGGGTAAATGACCAATTCTGCATTTTGGTAGTGAAAGAGAATCTTTGTTATTGCATAATTTGATTTTTTTTATTGACTGTCAAATTTGGTACGCTCAATTATTACAGTAGAGTGCGTGTCTTTGGCTCCATTTTTAATTTCTACAAACTGAGTTGCCATGCATATTATAATGCTGATCTGGACTAATTTAAACAACTAGATTGCTTTTGAGGCCATTCACAAAATTCGATGATGTTTTTTCCTTTGTTGGGATTCAAAATGAGACATCGATGCTTTCCAAAGTCCGAAAAAAGGTTTATTGCGGTAGTTGATCTTTTTTTAAAAAGAGCTATGTATGTAAACCTAAGGCCAGTACTCGAAAAAAATGCACCAGACAAAAACGTTCGCCAAAAATTTATTTTAAGTCGGATTTTCTTGAAACTTTCAGGAAACGTACTAATACAATTGGATTACATATGAATAGTTGAAAGCCTGCCCCTTTCCGTTAAGACCCCTCATTGCATTTTGTGCAATGGTGGAGCCGACCTTTTTGGCCACTTTCATCTATTCTTTCTTCAACTCCAGCTCGTTCTTAAGCACCTTGGACGATTTTCGAACTTTGGCCTTCATTATGGCCCAAAATCTTGCCACCGGATGAACCTGGGGTGTTGGCGGTGAATTTGGGGTGTTGGCGGTTTGTGGTACATAAACAACGTTATTGTCTCTGTACCAATCCAACGTCAATCGCGCGTAATGGCATGATGCCAGGTCCGGCCAAAATAATGTCTCGCCTCCGCGGGACCACAGGAAGGGCAACAGACGCTTCTGGAGGTACTCGATGCGGTAAACTTCGCTGTTGATGGTACCCGTTGTGATGTACGGTTTTCTCAGTTTACTACAGTGGCATATGGCCTGCCAGAGCAAGTATTTTTTGGCAAATTTATCGGCTTTCTTCTTTCATATGTCTTCCGGAACATCAAACTGTGATTTGGCAACGTAGAACTTCAGCCCGGTATCTGCTTTGCGTCTGCCTTGATGTAGGTTTCGTCATCCATAACCACACACATCGGTTTCGTTAACCACTCTCGATACAGCTTCCTTGCGCGGGATTTGGCCGCCGTGTTTTGTTGATCACACCGGTTCGGTGCCTTGTGAACCTTGAATACACGAAGCCCAGCCCGTTTCATGGCTTGCTGTATGAACCAGGCGGAACATTTTGCCTTCAAAGTCGCGTCGCGAATCGAAAGGTTCGGATTACACTTGAAATGATCCAACACCTTCCGGGCCTTCACAGGGTCAGCTGTCTTCAATTTTCTTCCACTTCCAGCCCGCCGCTCGGTCGTCTAGGACTCCTTAAGCGATTTTACCACCCGAGACACAGTCGTATGGGTGATTCCCAGTAATCTTCCGATCCATCTCATGGTCGCAGTCGGATTTTTCATGACAGCGCGCACAATTCTCCGGCGATTTTCTTCTTGCTTCGATGACACCGCAATAACCACTGAACCGATTGTTATGAATTTTGCACATTCAAACAATTCACTCCAAACTAGTTATGCCCAGATTTTCATCAATTTTTAACCACGTACAAAAAAGTTACACACGGATAAAAATGGTTCATTTTTTTCGAGTACAGGTCTTACGTTCCAAAACAATCTCTTATAACCTTAATATGTATCCATCGACCACAGTGAAACTTTCAATCTTGAGAATTCATAAAAGAAGAAGAAATGTGTGACAACAGACGTCTAGAGTGTTGGTGTCGTCGGCATGTTTTGTAGTAGCATTATTTTGGACAATTTTCCTACACGGAAAAAAATCCGTGCCCGGATCCGTGAACTGCAGTCATGAATTCGAGAACAAGCAAAAATACACCGTGAACTGAATCACGTAATCATGAACTAAATCACGTTTTTAGGTAAAAATCCTGAAAACGTGAACTAGTTCACGGTCCGTTTTCATTTTCGTGAACGCTTTTTTTTCTGTGTAGTTTCATCAAGGCTCTATTTTGAAATATTACAAGCATAATTTTTAAATTTCTTTGTGGCCTTTAACCTATTTTTCCAAATATTCCTGAAGAAGTGATTTTCGACAGTATTTTACGAAGCACCATATCACTTAAAAGAAAAGGCCATCAGATTCAAATATTCTACAGCTAATTTAAATTTAAATTTAAATTCAGCGATACAAATTATGCCATCAGTTGTTGAATCATCACGTCTGAAGCAATCTTAACAAGCTTTAAATGAGTTGTTAGTTATAGAACATGATATGATAACGTATTATAGATGCCATTTTCTACAATTTTGCTACATTTGGCTTTGTTGTTCAAACTCACACTAGGTTAAGATCATTGTTAATTTTGATTAGTTATTCGGCTATAATATTTTTTCACTATACGTTCTACTCAAAAGTAACAAGAAACCCTATAATTTATCAGAAATAATTTGAATGATTTTCACAGCAATCAAAGTTCACTGAAAACATGTGATTGACTTACTGTATTCCTATCAAATTGTTTTGTCCCTTGAACCATCTCATATGAAGTTCAAATCAATTAATTTTATTTGGCAACACTTTTCTTCCCACCGGAATTGGATAAAGGCCACTACTAGCTGTCGGGAAAGCAGTGATAGAACACAGCACCACCAAGGTAGCCAAAATCCAGCTGTGTGAGATTTCATCACTAACATGGAAGCGCATTATCTGCTCCGTTTTTGATACTTCTGAGGTATGGCATCCGATGCTCACACTTTCCGCTTACAAGTCGTTTAAACCACCTCTGTTCTGAGTTCTGAGAATCAGATGCATATGCGCGTCCAAATTTGGAACTGAAAAAAATGGCACAACAGCAACTGTCGAAAAGTGTAGATTGAGCACCGATAAGAAACGTCTTCTGACAAATGAATTACAAATACTTATACCCATTATATTTCATGTTCAATAGTTGTATCTTGGCAAGTATGAATTTCACCTGCTAGTTGAAGGGTTCAGCAGTTTTAAACTCGCCAAAGAAGAAACAAAATTGAGCCAACTCATTTCTTGGACATTTTATGACATGCATATGTGCACAACAAAAGCAAGCTAACTTCTTTCACATAAACGTACTCTTATCTGATTAGTGCTACAAATAGAAAAATACAATCGAACTCGATTTTTTTACTTTGTTTTCAAAAACAAATCAAATATATGTCCGTTGACCTACAAATGAATATTTTTCTAATAAAAGTATCCGAATCACATCAGCCGCGATATGTAAATGTTTCAATCAAATGATTGTCTATTTGAATTATTTTCCATCGCTACAATCAGGAAGCGTTCGTATTTATATGATCTAAAAATTTAATTAATTCATAAACGAAATTCCGTCCTAAGAGTGAAACCACTTCTCAACAATGCAGGGCAAAGTCTTTCGCTATCAGCACCACCAATCAAATGCAAATGGGCGTTACAAATCCTACAATTTACGATTGGTATGATTGTTCATATAGACAGAAACAGGTTCGGCTATGCGCCCCAGTGCATTGTTGCCTTTGCCCGCGACTCACCTTGCATCGTGACCATCGTGGCCGTTTCTCAGTGGTGCTTATTCACATAAAATCTCAGCATTCCTTTCCACTCAGTTGATCTCCGCTGAACAAAAAGTCACATGTGTCACAAAAGTTGTTTTCCAATTTACAAGTACAAGTAAACTGTTCCAGTTCTTTAAATCTAATCGAAATGAACATGTAAATTTTTATTACTGCACTAGGCCTTGCATGCCGTGCCAGTGCGGGTTTGTTGTTACGCAATCCAACTCCGGTCGAGGCGGCAACGACGTTGACGACATGTGTAATGCTATAGGCGCTATAATTTCGGAATAAGTTTTTGTCGATCCTAAGTGTGTTACTACTAGTTAGAGGGGTCAGTGTTGAAATCAGAGGGGCAGTCTACATTGGATAGATTAACTTGATTGTAGATTGAGCCAGCCGAGAGAAGTTTTCTTATACTGTTTTAGAGAAACATTTAATTTCCTGCGTTAACTAATGCACATAAACGGAACTAGATATGACTTAAACTAAAGGGAACTTTCGTGAAAATTTAAGCCAAATTTCGCTGGAAAATTGCAAACAATTACGTTGTGTACACTTGCGTGTCTGCGTAAATAAAACCAAATATTAATATTAATAGATCATTGAATGCCAGGTATTGCAGTTACCCTTTTCCCCTCGTGTTTGAAGATTTTATCCCTGTTTTCCGGAGCTTTCCCGACATTTTTCTGGGACGTTCTGGCTTCATCGCCGATTACACGTTATGGAATGATGCCAGATTTGGGCAAAACAGAGAGTAACCTTCGTGGGACCGGAGGAAGGGCAACAGCTGCTTTTGGGGGGATTCTTCTTTAAATATATTTGGCCATTGATGGTGCCGGTCATTATGTATGACTTGCTGAATTTGCCGCACCTACGCATCGATCGCCTCCACACCAAGTACTTCTTGGCAATTTGTCAACCTTCTTCTTCCGGAACTTTTCCAGAACATCCAGGCGCGACCTGCCACCGAAAAACTCCAAGCCGGGGATCTGCTTGGCGTCCGCTTTAATGTACGTCTCGTTGTCCATTACGATGCGTTTTGGCTGAACCGATCACTCGCGGTATAGTTTTCTGGTACGAAATTTGTGGGCATTCTGTTTATTGGCTCGGGTTAGCGCTTTGCTTCTCTTTAAGACAAGAATTAGGGCCCACTTCATTTTCTGCTGGACGAACCAGACGAAAGTTATGGCTACGTCCCGAATCGAATGGTTTGGATTGGGCTTGGAGTAATCTCTTACCATCCTTGCGCTCACGGGGTCGCTTTTCTTCCGCTGCCAGCTCGTTGCTGGTTTATCTGGGCCTACTCGAACGATTTTACCATACGGGGCACGGACGAGTTTGAGGCTGAAGAAGGTTCTGATAATGGTCAGAGCCTCCTCTCCCTTCTCTCTGGAAGACAGTTCTCTCACACAAATGAAACTGAAATGTCTGCATAACTTGAGAAACAATCAAGCAAATGGACCAAATTTGGCATGTGTGGGTTTTTATTTTCTATGGTGGTTCGAGAACCCTCCTCTCTCTGGAGTGGAGGCTGCTCTTTTACAAATAAAACACAAATTTCAACCAAACATGAGAATTATCTTAGTTATGTACTGATAGAAGTTTGAGCTCCTTGTAAGTCAAGAATGTGGGATTCTTGAGATACTTTCAGTGCTACATTATGCACAAGAAACTGATCAAAGGTAATGCGAGAGATAACTACGTTCATACTGACAAAATATAGCGTAGTTTGAAGATAAATGTTTTTTTTTAATGTTTTGTTATGTTCTACACCGAAAGAAAAACCATGGTAGAAACTAACGATTCTAGGGTTAAATCATATACTATGCCGCGGTGTCAAAAAGGTACACCAGTACACTACCAATTATGCATTACTCAAATGACAGTTCTCGTTCTTCAGCTTTCTTCGTTTTCGTGCGGTTTAATTTACGTCAGCCAAAACGAAAACAAAACGTTTCATTGTTAAACCAACACATATATTGAAAAAAGGGTTTTTAATTACATGTTTTTATTTCGTTGCGATATAATCACCCAACCGCGAATCAATACGATAAAAAGATCG
The DNA here is from genome assembly GCA_034211315.2 of Aedes japonicus. Classification (NCBI taxonomy): domain Eukaryota; kingdom Metazoa; phylum Arthropoda; class Insecta; order Diptera; family Culicidae; genus Aedes; species Aedes japonicus. The sequence continues at coordinate 371,283 of JASCZW010000231.1, read as the reverse complement.
GTTTGCTCAGTGTCCAGCCGAAAGGATAGCCCGTCTTCGTTATCCTTTTTCTTGATAAATTGTGCAAATAGATTATATATTTGGAATCGTATTTTACGGTACACGTTTAATCCTTACTTACAGGAAAGTGGACAACTGAATCAATTTTTTTTGCCAATCTTTCGATCAGTAAGAGCAATGTCATTTACTTATTGCATTTTTATGATTCAGATTTTTTTCAATCCATTAAATAAGTCACAAGGATAAGCGTGGTATCATCGGTAAGATTTTATCAATTTAAATGAAAATCATCGTTTAACCTTAGGTTGTATCTCTATGCTCGACCGTCCTTATTTCCCAAAAATCTACAGAGTGACCATGGTGATCTTTCCGTAAACGAAATCGCTACCGATGAACCTCCGAAGAAAGATGAATCTTACTGGTGTAGTCCAGATGACATTGATGTTGCTGGTGAAATGAGAGTGGGTGGATATTGGCTATGGCACTCGATTCCATGTATTTTTAATAAACCTCCCGGAAACATCAGCTCGAATGCAACTACGAAGCATGACCACGATTACACCGGAGACGTTGAAAAGATCGCGCTCTGAATGGAACGGTTAGTTCTATTTGAAGAACAGAATTGCGATCTTCAAAAAAAATACGGATGAAGCAGATACAAATGACTGAGTTAAAGACCAGAGTTAGAGCTCTCACAATGGAGCGAGATGAGTTAAAAGACATCTTAGCGAGGCAATCGTCGAACTTGGCTGATCCAGTGCTATTAGAGCTGCAGGCAAATAAAAATAGGAAGCAAAGAGGGGCCAGGTACTCGGACCATATGCAAAACAGGCCAATGGTTCTGCTTTGCTGCTCGAATAAAGCATATCTCCAAATCCGAAAGTGTTTTACCTTGCCATCTGTCAACACGATCAAGCGTTGAATATCAAAGAAGATTACTCCACCACTATCCTGCAGCTGCTAAAGTTTAGGGTGGCCGGGCTACCGGCAGATTGAAAATTTGTAACCGTTTTTATCGATGAAATGAGCGAGTCTCAACGACCAACGTATGTGGCTAACGCCAATACAGACTATTTCTTGGGGTTTCCAACGAAAGTCCACAAAGAACCCACGAACTTGCACCAGAGAGCCAATGTTGCGTTTTTGTTGACCAAAGGCTACACACAATACATAATTTCAAAAAAATGTATGGAGAAAAGTCTACGAGGGGGAAGGAGGGGGAGGGGGTCTGAGATTTTTAAAAATGAGTCTACGTGGTTTATGAACAGACCCTTAATGCTCAAGTGAATTCGTGTTGGACACACAGCGAGCTGCTCTATTTTCGTACGACTGAAAATTTCTTTCTTCGTCTGGACTCCAAAGGATGCTAAGATCGAACAAAGTTCGCCGTACTACAAAGTTGGTCATCTCAAAGACATTAATAAGACCGGTAGTTCTCTACGGCTACGGAACATGGACATTGCTAGTGGAGGAACAACGCACCCTTGGTTTTTTTGAACGGAAGGTTCTGCGTACGATCTACGGTGGAGTGCAGATGGAAGCCTGAACGTGGAGGAGGCAAATGAACCACGAATTGCAACAGTTGCTGGGAGAACCTCTGATCGTACACATCTCTGAAATAGGTCGACTACGATGGGTTGGGCATGTCGTAAGAATGTCGGACAACAGCCCTCTTAAAATGGTTCCCGAAAACGAACCAACGGGTACAAGAAGAAGAAACGCAGCCATTTTTCGGTACAGAAATTTACCGATTACAACGGAAACAACTTCTGTGTACAGCAGAGGCCACAACGAAAAGTTAGGAAATGTCCATGGTCTAGCGGTGACCATCCAAGGCTCTGTCGCGGTGCTAGTCGAATTCCGTCTAAGGAGAATCGAGATCCGTGTGTACCGTGAAGGCCCACCTCGAGAAGGTAGTCAATCGGATAAGTGAGTGAAGTCGCCAAAACCCGTGTAGTGAAGAATCTCCCTTCGGTCGTCCAAAGGTAGGGTCCCTCACCGTCAATTTTTTTTGACCGGAGCAATCCGAGAGTGCGTGTCGACAAATGCACTCTGTGAACCTGACCCAAGCCGAAGGTTAGATGCTTCACCGATCCCCGCTCGGCGAAACGCATAGCTGTGCGAAGCCGAGTTGCTGTGGATACGTGTGCTCTTATTTTTAAGGGCGGATCGCCCCGAGGATAGAGATGGCGTGCATACACCACCGTTGCTCTCGCAGAACAAAATCGGAAGCTCCCGTTCCAGCTGCCACTCCCTCCGCATTTCTAATTCGGCCGTAATACACATACGGGTCATTTCATTGTTACGCCCCAAATCGCAGCGACCATTACACCACCACCATTCGAACGAGCCGCAACAGAGTCGTCAAAGTTCCAACGGGCCCTATAAGTCATCTGTTCATCCGAAAAATCTGCGCAGGTACATGTTAGAGCTATGCCAACCGTTCAAGTTTTTTTTCCAGAACCAAAAAAGAATTTAAGAAATTTTAAGAAATAGGCATGCATTTGTAAATGACCCGTTTCTAAATGATCTAGCGGATCTCTTATTGTATCATTGAGGTCCTGTTCAGCTACAAGTTGGCATGGTTGAAATACAAGTGGAAAATCAATTGTCAAAGGTGCCTCGAACTAATGCCAGACGAGGCAGTGAACACATTTTGAAAACATACTGTGTTAACTTTGGTTACTGTGAACATAAAAAAGAAACTACAAGAAACAGCTCAATTGGGTTGTTCCAACTGATGACGTAGGGCTACTCAACTAAATGTTAGCCATTTAGATTGTTAAATGCAGTATTCTTTAATTTAACCTTTTCAAGCCAAATTTTTTCCAAGCGTAATAATACGAGCAATTTGGTGTATCCTGATTGATTTGATGCTAAACATAGAGAAAAAATTAGAAGGAAATATTCGTTCATCATCATGAGGTTGGGGCCTAAGGCAGGGGCCGAGTGGACAGTTATGTTTTGCTAGAATGAAAGATATAAAGAACGACAGTGTCCGTGTACGACAGGTTGTTTAAATTGATTCGTTTCTGACTTGATCTACCACTGCAGGGATGTAATGCAAAGGAATGCCTGCTAGGTTTGAGTACTGCTATATCTAAGCCATTCGCCTAATTTTCAATACTTCCATTTCAATTTTTACAACCTGATGTACACTGACGGAACTATCAACACTTTCTCTACATATCTTTTTTTCTAGTGAAACAATTTTGTCCACTCTTGGGGCCTCATGGTGATGAACGAACATTTCCTTCTACATCAAAACCGTTACTGCACGCACAGAGAATACAAACATAACAATTATAACTATGTCCATTTAGAATCAAGAATAATAAAATCATCTGTATTTCGGTAACGGATTGACAAACAAATAAGTTTAATACATCAAAACAAAGGTAATTCACTGTTCTTTAATAAAAAAATATCTTTGTTTTTCTTCGTTTCTAATGAAAATTTGCACTATCTTCTTTATTCCTCCCATCAACCTACGGAGTCAACTTCCTTGGCACATTTCTTCCACATTTTGGTCATCTGAGTCGCGTCCCGAGCCGTTTTTCCACTTTCTCGCACCCAAACTTAGAACATCACACAATTATCAAATAAGGACTGTTGACCCACCAAAAATCTCATAAAATTTGTTTGAATACATATCGTAAACTTTCATAGCCCTTAAAGCTACTTTCACATCTGTAGGTCTGTAGTTCTCCACTCAAGGACATTATGGATAACCTAGAACTTTCCAGAAAGATACAAATATATTTAACGTTTATCAACGAGAATTTAAAAATACGTATGCAAATGTACCATATGCTAAAAAAACGCCTCATACTGTTATTAAGGCATTTTTTTTTCATATTCATATTCATATTCAAGATGTTCAATGTCATCAATTAGGCCTTAAACTCATATGTTTTAATATTTCCCAAATAGAAGAATTCATGAAGAACAGATTTGCTTTTGTCGTCGGTCAGTTTTATTAAGTCTTTGATTTATACAGCCATTTTACTTGTGGGGTTATTTATAGCTACTTAGGCCTGAAGAAGTTGGATATACTTTGTTGGACCAAGCTCAACGTTTATAAATGTTTTAATACTAAAGGGCGTTTCGATCAAAACTTGGTCAAACATAAAAGTGTGTCGATAAAAGTTGTATAATGAAGCCAATTTTTTTTTTCCTTTTTCAAGTTCAGTTAATACAGAATACAGAATAAATATTCAGCTAAGCTTCCTCTTTACCGAATGCGCCGTGCCTTCCGTTTAACACCTGTAATCATATTTTGTACAGCCTCCTTGTCCACTTGATTTGCCGCAGCACGCCAGTTTGCCTTGAACTGTTTCTTGCTAACAACAGCTTTTTCAGTCTTCTTAAGGTTCCGTTTGACGATGGCACAATATTGTTCGATTGAGTGGAGCTCTGGCGTGTTGGGAGGGTTCTTGTCCTTGAGCACCATTTGAGCATTGTTGGCAGTCACTCCATGTCTTTTTCCGTAATAGAACGGAACAGTTGTGTCGCTTCAGAAAAGGCAGTAGACGTTTTTGTAGGTACTCGCTCAGATAATTTTCCTGGTTGACGGCTCCGGTCGCAATGCAAACGTTGCTCTTTAAGCTATAGGTACAGATGGCCTGCCACACCAGATATTTTTTCGCGAACATTGACAGTTTAATGTGCTTGAAAATATCTGCCACCTTTTCCTGTCCGTATAAAATTCCTGTCCAGGAAGCTGTTTAAAGTCTGCCTTGACGTAATTATCATCGTCCTGTACCACGCAATCAAACTTCGTCAGCATCATCGTGTACAACTTTCACGATCGTGCTTTGGCCGACGTGTTTTGTTTATCGTCGCGATTTGGAGTCACCACTTTCTTGTAAGTCGACAGTGCAGCTCGTTTCTTAGCTCTATTCACGGTTGAAGGCGCAACTCCCAGCTTCTTTGCGACATTTCGGAGGTTGGGATTCCGTTCGAAGCTGCGGGCAACTCTTTTTGTCGTCCCAGTGGCCTCCGGCTTTCGATTTGCCCCCGATCCAGCTTTCCTGGCTGTCGACAAACGTTCACCGAACACTTTTAATACGTTGGTACAAGTTGATTAAGCCACCTTCAACAAAGCTGAAGGGGCTAATGTCTAAATCAAAATAGAGGCATGATGCTACACGCACACATCTTCAAAATGTGGAGTGTGCAAAATGTTTTTATGCACGATTAAAGGAAATGCATCGAGTTTAGTTTATATGACCCAAAATCAACAATTTCCTGTAATGAAGTAAATGAGTAAAAATATTTCTGAACGATTCTTGCAAATTTTTTTTTTAGAAATCACTGATATATTAAAGCCCAAAACTGAGAATGTTTTGTGACGGTCGCAATGCGCTTGTTTCTTAATTTTACCCCAGTGTAGAAAACAAAGACGTTCTCCTACGTCAAAAAAAAAAGATTAAAAGTGGACGTAGTTACTAACATTGAGTGTTTCTCCTTCTTGTTACATTTTTTTTTAAATTTATTACCGCCTTACCCTCAGTTTGCATCTTCTTAGTGGTTATGTAGTTATTTACTTTTCATCCTGCTATAACTCAGACATAAAACTAAGTTCGATTGTTTTCGAAAATCAGTTGAAACTCTTTTGATTGTTAATATGTTGTCTTATCGATTTTAAAACAATACTGATCCACTGTTGTCCCTCGAAGTATGAAAAATAAATAAATATGTATAAAATAAAAACAAACTTCAGCCATTATAATGGCCTTTCATAACATACCGGTTCAGCAACAGTAGCTTTCACGAAATTGGCCCTGCAACGGAGCATTAACTGAAAAATTTATTGCTGTAATCATCCGGAGACTCTCCCAGCCCACTAAAATAGAAGCAGAAGAAAGACACTGCACGAGGCAATCGTCGCTGCAATCAGGGAACAGAAATCGCACCTCGTCTCAGTCTGCTTAGGAATGGTAATCGTTTCAAAATCAACCGAACAATGCTCTGCATTATGATGTGCCCTATGCTGTGAACCGCGTCGCATGACTTGCCATGCAGAGCAACAGGAAAAAGGTAGTCGATAATCCGATGATTAACTAGCCATACTTTAGTTAATTAAGAGGTGTTTTGTAGACCGAACGATAAACATATTTCTCCAACGACTACTGACTCCATCGGGGCGAACGTCTTCACGCTTAACCAAAGAAAGAAGAAGCCATCATCAACTTACGGGCAACGAGCGATGGTCGGCAGCAAACTGCTGAGTGGTCATCACCTCTCTCCACCGTGGTCGTGTGGGTCTTAAGTCTTATAAGCCGATTGTGGCAGTCAGCGTGGATTGAATGGCGCAAAAAAGTCATAAGGTTGTTAACCATTTAAAGCTACTTTTGACTCGGTCAGCAACACGATTTGCACTATCTCGCCGTATATTTTTCTTCAGCTCAGTTGTCTACCTACAACCGGCCGATGATGGATCCTCTCTCACCTAGTTTTCCGGTAATTCGAGGCGCTGATTTATTGGTGTAATCTGCTGTGGTGATAGTCCGGTGCGAATAAAGGTGATCGACTGCTATTGTGGGGCGAATTGTGGTCAATTTAGACAGTGAACTCATAAGATATGAGTGATGATCACTAATCATAAGCTTAGCGGCGGTTTTGACAGTTGAAACGATTCGGGTTGGAGTTTCGTTTTAATTTGCTTTTATTGTTGGATAAATTCAGATTCATTAATAGGAGGTAACAATGGCTCTTTATTCATGTAAAATGAACTAACCAATTAATGATAGCATTGTGCCTAAAATAAAGCTTGATGGCTTCATGGGATGTTCGGAGATGAAGATTTGCTTGATAGATCTGACTTATCCAGCATCACCCACAAAGTGAAATAATAAATCCTAGCATTAGGTTTGTTTTGATGGCGACACATAGAAGTTCTTCTTCTCTTGCAGTAATTAACTACGCACCGATAAACCAGGTATGAAGTAAGGCATGCACGTTAGTCCCGTCCATAATTGCACATTTCTTCAACTCAATAACCTTTCATGTGAGCTAACCTGTGCACGAAGCGAGATCGAGTGCGCCTTGTAATGGGCATTTATGATGAACTGCTGGTTGATGCGATGTGAAATTATATTTTACACTTATTTGTTCCGAAAACACAGAGAGTAATAAATATGCCTCAACCTTTTCACGCGAATAAATATTCATTGGTTGCTTCCTGCACTCTTCGGAGATGGAGCAGGGTGTTTCTGCCGGACAGAGGATGGAAAATGGTCAACGGCCTCTTTATGAGCCACATATACATTCCTGGAATACAGTCGCCCAGTGGGTCACTCACATCCAGCTGGTTATAAGGAGGATTTTTTTTCCGCATGCGTTGAAACAACCATCCATCGCTGGGGTAGGTAGGTGGAAATTTGAGAAGAAAATTATTATAATATATGTTTTATGAGATTGTAATCAATGCTTTAAAGAGCGCATAAAGGTGTTGCCCGGTCGAGAAGACGGAGCTTGTTTCGCACTTTGAAAAGTTACCGCCACAGCAATTTTAAAGCACACGAAGTGTCCACACACAAATACACGTCTCACCGGTTGCAGGCACAGACTCGACCCCGAGTCAACCAGATAAGCTATCTAGATCGAAAACGTGAGTTTAGAGCAGCCTGCACATAACGATTCGAATTTCTGGATTGGCGCTCTGGTGGCAATGATGTATGTTCCTTGTTGGATGTTGTCTGAAAAATCTGAGCGACTTAATGGGAAAATGCTAGGGTGGTTCTTATCCGCGTACACGGTTTCAAATCAGTTTCTGATTGTTATTTTTTGACGTAGCGCTACGTCTTTGTTTTCTATACTAGGGTACAACTAAGAAATTGCGACCGCCACGAAAAGTGGTCAGGGTTTGAGCGTTAGTATTTCAGTCGTTTCTCAAGCTTAAGGAATAATTGATGTCCTAGAACATCCTCAATATGAAGAAGTTCAAGAAGAGTAAGAAGGTCTTATTAATAGCGTAGAGAATTGTTTTAGCATATGGTACATATCCATAGGTATTATTAAAGTCTCGTTGACAAAAGATACATATTTTCGTATCTCTCTGGGATGTTCTAGCATATCCAAAATTCACTTGAGTTCAGAACTTCAGCTCTACAGTTGTAACAGTAGCTTTAAGGACAATATAAGGTGACGATATGTATTCAAAAATATTGAATGAAAGTTTTTGAAGGTCAACAATTATTATTTGAAAAAATTGTGATGTTCTTGGTCATTGAACCTGTCTTTTAGTTCAAAGCAGTAGCTATAGTTTTTTGGGCTCTACAAAGTTACGCTCCGTATGCAACCATATTCAGTGAATGTTTTAGAACAAAAAAAAAGATATTATGAGACAAACTGGGATGATCTAGGTTATTCAAACTGTCTTTGAGTTCAGATCATAAGATGTAAAGTTGTAACAGTAGGTTTTTGAAATAGGCGAAGGGACAAGCTGTGATTAACAATATATATTGAATAGTGCTTTTTTAAAAATAAAACGTGCAATATCGTAGTTGCTACTCCTTTACTGATCAGAACGAGTGTAATTGCACAGAGAACCACATAGATGGAGCTTGGCAGTAGCTTTACATCTTCACTGTTCAATTTCACTAATTCTATTTATAGATCAGTACCGGCGCCGGCCACGTCCTCACGATCTTTTGGGGAGGGGGGAAGAAGGATGATTAGTTTGACAGTCGTTGTTAATAGAGACCGTGATCACCACTGCATCTCTACAATTACCAAGGGAAGGATACTTGCGTTAGTGAGGCAGGTTATTTTCAGATCATGGATACACTGTGGTAAGTGAAGCGATCAATGAAAGAAGTGGCAGTAGACTGCTTTGTATTTTAAATCTAGTGGTGATAGAAAGAGGCAAGTGACGAATGGCAAGGAAAGGGACGCGCCTGGGATTGAACTCTCGACCATCTGCTCAGTAAGCGGAACGGGTAACCACTGAGCTACCCAGCTGCATCATTTAACAATATTTATTGAATAGTGTTGAAGGTTAAGAGACATTATGTGACAATCTTGGAAAATTATTGGTCATCCACACAGTCCTTCAGTTCAAAACATAAGATCTACACTTGTAACAGTAATTTTTTTGGGCAACATTAAGTTACATTAATTGTTATGCTATGTATTCTCCGTGCGAGGAGTAACGATTATGATGTAGAAGGAGATGTTCGCTCATCACCATGAGGCACCAAGAGTGAACAACAATGTTTTTGGCTAGAATGAAAGATGTGAAGAGAAAGTGTTGAAAGGTCCGTCAGAGTGCGGCAGGTAGGAAAATTAACAGATGTTTTTGAAAATTGAGCGAAAGGGCATGTATCCAATGGTACTCGAACCATGGACGTCAATCTTTGCCTAACATCCCACTGCGGGGTAGGTTGTAGCGACGGAACAAGTCCGCCACTTCAAAATAACATAACAATTAATGTATGTAAACCCATAAATGGTGGTAACCATTAATTATACTGGTGGGGACCAGTATCGCATCGCTTCACGATGTTTCTCTCCGAGGTCTCTACGTTGGAGACGACGAGAAAACTTTAGTGATCGTCAGTCGGTGCGAATCAAAACAAACCCAAAAAAGGAGAGAGTTCCTCTCCCATGTGCGCATCAGTAAACAGAGTGCATACAATAGATCGCTAAGAATAAACTATACAAGCCACAGTGGTACATGAGCGTCTTTCCATGCGTCAATTTTTGCCTGTTGAAGTGGTGGACTTGTTCCGTCGCTACAACCTACCCCGCAGTGGGATGTTAGGCAAAGATTGACGTCCATGGTTCGAGTACCATTGGATACATGCCCTTTTCGCTCAATTTTCAAAAAACATCTGTTAATTTTCCTACCTGCCGCACTCTGACGGACCTTTCAACACTTTCTCTTCACATCTTTCATTCTAGCCAAAAACATTGTTGTTCACTCTTGGTGCCTCATGGTGATGAGCGAACATCTCCTTCTACAACATTAAGTTCCTATATGTATTCAATCACATTAAATAAATCTTCTGGAAAGTAAACAATCAATATTTTCAAACTTTGTGATCCTCTAAGTAATCCAAACTGTCCTGGTGTTTGGAACTTAAAATCTACGGTAGTAACAGTAGCTTTTTATGCTATACAAAGTAACATCACGTATTCAAGCATATTCAGTGCAAATTATTGAACGTAAAAATACACCTGAAGATAATTTTGGTCATTCAAATTATCCTTGCGTTCAAAACTTAAGATTTACAATTGTTACAGCTATAACTAAGCAATAAAAAGTAACAATAAATATTCAAACATATTCAATTAATAGTCTTAAAGGTCAACAAACATTATAGGGCAATATGATATCTACTAGGTCATTCAAACTATGAATCTTCTGTAAGGTCACCAGTCATTATCAGATATGATCTGGGGTAGTTCATGTTCAAGTTCCTAAAAACTGACCTTCATAACTTAAGATACACTACACAAGTAACCGTTGCCTATTGGGCTTTACAGAGCTACGAAATTTCAAAAAACATTTAATCAATATTCTGAAACGTCCACAGACATCAACATGGTTAGTTTCAGGTCATTCAAACTGTCTGTTTGCGACACTAAAGCGGTGATGCACACGCGATGATGACCAGACGGAGGCACTCGAGATATTAGCACAACAGTTAGTATTGTCGGGAAGAAAATAAGAACGTTCTAAGGTCCAACCAACTTTAACTCGACCAAACGGAATTTTAATTTTCGGATCGACCAACGGAATAGAGATAGGCGTGTTGTCTCGTTCACTGGATTTAATCGACTACCCTTTAATTTTGTTTGGATTGTTCGAGATACCACAACGATCATATTCGGTAACTATTGTGATGTGTTTGCGTGAGTGAATGCGTACAAGGTTTGTGTGGTTCGTAGGGTAAGTTAGTTAAGTTAGTTTGTTTGGCATAAAATATCCCAAGAATATCTCAAAATGTCTGTTAGTTTTCCAGGACATTCATTGAATGTGTTCGAATACATATCAATGCGAATAAAGCTACTTTTACAACTAAAGATCTAAGGTTTTAAACTCTAAAAGAGTTTGGACGACCAAGGACGTCCCAAAAAAATAGATCATAGTTTTTTTTTCAATCGTTTATATGTAAAAGCTAGTACATGCTACAATCCAAATGGATTACATTGTGTAGTCCTACGTCATTATTTTGAACAACTCAATGGGGCTTTGCTCTAAAGTTTTCAAACGAAAAATTCTATTTAACTGAAAAATGAATTTTGCACCAATTGAAGGTACTTTTCTTGCTTAAAAGTACCTATTAATAAAACTTGTGGTCCACAACCATGTTCACATCATATTATGGTTAGCAAAACTTGACGACTTATTTAATTTTGTACAAAAAGAAGTGAATAAAGATACAAAAGCAAATTTCATTATAAAGGCTCTATCAATCAGAAATGAGGCTCTTTGAAATCCGTACATTTATTAAACTTTTCTTTCAATCCAAATACTTGGATGGAACAAAGGTAATGTTGTTTTATTTCATAACAATAACTGAAACAAACCATTCACCGTTATTTCGAAAAAAATATAACGGGCTTTTCTTTTGATGACGCCCATCAGCTGGCACACACATTCTTCAGTCATTATTTTTGCAAATATCGCTGGTGAATGCTCCCTTCATCTTCAGTTTCCGCTTAATTATCGTCCAATACTTTTCAAATGGGCGGAACTGAGGACTATTTGCTGGATTCAGATCTTTTGGGATGCACTGAACCGCATTATTGTTGTACCATTGTAGCACTTTCTTGTTGTAATGGCAATTGGGTAGACTACCCATAACGTAACTGGGACTTAACGCAATCCGGTTATTGAGGCACTATTTTTTGAATACTTTCGAGCTCTTTATTTAATCCATCACAAAACTCTGGTGTTCTTTCGAGAGAAATAGATGCCTTACCAAATTATAATTTTCCTTGCGAACTTATTCGCGAAAGCAAACTTGATTCTGCCAGGAACTTTACCGAGAGCAGGAGCCTTGTAGTACTTAAGCCCGAGGAATAGTTTGAAATCTGCTTAAGCATATGTTTCATCATCGATCAAGAGACAACCATCAAGTTTCGTCAGAACTTGTGTTTATGTGTTTCGTGCTGAGAATATTAATTGGCTGATAAGTAGTGTGTATTTTTTTAAATGTATTTCTATCGCTATCCTAGGCAGAAGAGGGTAAGAGAAAAACAGCAAAGCAATTACTAAATATAATACCCCTAGTAACAATTTAAGTTTTATTCTAGCCGTATAGCACCCCTGCCGACTCCGTTGATAAAACTACACTCAAAGCTGTTTTGTCTACAAACTCCTCCTCTATGTCTCTTCAAAGCCAAAATTTGTACAAAGGGAACTCTACGGATCTGGACCGATATGAAAACAAGTTAATAAAACCTATATTAGACCATAAAAATTTTTTAATCGTTCTAGTGAAAGATGTTATGACCATTTGAGAACCTTTAAAAAACCTATTGGGCCAAATGGCGCCAAATGGTTGGTACGATACGAGATGAAAATTAAGGCGCCTCGGAAATTATGCAAGTTGACAACAACAAAAACAAAATTGGATCAAATATATTCAATAAGTTAATCATGAATTAGCTGAAAATTGATAGAATTAAGTAAGATTGTCTTAGAAAATGCCGGAATTGCCGGTACGCAGATCCACAGTTTATTTGCATTACATTTAAAATCTAGTGCATTAATTTTCCATACTTCAATTATTTCTTATATTTCAATATGGCAATTGAAAAAAATCACATTTTTTTTTTCAAAACGCTAATTTATTTTTGCATTAACCACTATGTAACCCATTCGCCCTTTTTGTCCACTGTTCGGGACATAAACCACTGCGACCAGTAATTTGAATTTTTTTAGTATATCCCGTATCGTTTGTTTACTGCATGTCGTTTTGTTTTGTTATTCGAGAGATATTTTGCTTGCAATTTTTATGCATTTTGCTTAAGAAGTTTACATCTCTATGCTGTACTCTTATATATCAAGGCTATTTATCAAGATCAAAATTAGGTATTCATATGTAATTTTTTTCTGCTCGGGTATATATACCAATTTTAGTAAAGCTTATGACAGAGTATCCTCATGTTGATTTTTAAACTCAAACTGCTAGGATTCGAAACAAAACTTCTTAAATGGATTTAATCCTTGCTCACGAATAGGACGCAGATTATCCGCTTTAAGGGACACCTTTCTGACTTTTCTGATGGAAGTGAACTCTCCTAACCCTGAGCTTCCTGATCAGGTCGTTCAAGTTTCACTGATTTGGTGAGAACCGTGCAAACGATTCGATATTTCACGTTTCCGTACTTACTACTCGGTCGATGAGCCGTACGAACAACATTGAAAGAGAGGGGCACATTCCTTCTCTATAATGCAAAAATGTGTTTTTGCACCAAACCTTTGCCAGTACTGGAGAGATAAAACTAATTTGTTGATATTTTAGCTCGATATAAGAAAATCGTTTCATCGAAATTTATCTCATCCAGAAAACATAACAAATGTAAGAGAACTTATTTCGGCGAAACACCGAAGAGAGTTGATATTTGGCAATGTTGGGAATGCGTCAAGTAGTGGTCTCTCACTACTTTGAGCACTGAAGCCTTGGTGGTTAATCAGATGCTGGAAGATGATTCACGACAGCTGGATCACTCGAAGATGCGATGGGGGAGCATTGCCCTAATATTTCAAAATGTAGCACGTAGTCAAATGTATCTTGTCTTCTATAACTAAACGAGATGAAATTTAGTAAACGAGTGTAAATTAATCGGGAATGATCTCTCGTATGCATCCGTCGAACCATTCTGAATAGCCGATGTGAGAATATAGTCATGAAAATCTCGCATGCGCATAGCATGTTACCAATTACTAATGCTTTCTTTCCTTTCTCTTGCTCCCTTCCCTATCCTATGACTGCTAGCAATGCCATATGACATCGTGCATATGCCATAGGCCAGCATAGGCCCTTACCTAAAGTCCGCTTTTCAAAAGCAGAAACACCGAGACGACACAGAGCAATAAGTAAAGAACGGTATATAACCTTAACCAATATTACTTCCACCAAATTGGCTAACACAGTGTAAGCAATCCACTACAAAATATACTGAATATCCACGACAACATATATAACGGATAAAGAGCGGGACCATCAGGGCACCCAAGTGAAACGATTTGATGCATGGGACTGTCTCCTCCCTATTGTTCGCATTTTGCGGAACGAGGGCGGACTCTTCGACCCCATCCATTCGGTTTATTCTGTCAATGGATGGCTCGATTCTAGTGCTGTGAGTGTAGACTTGCTCTTGGAAGGAGATTCTCTTCCCTATATTCGCGGGATTCGGGGAAGTGCATTTGTTTATGGGCCCGCCGAAACGTTTTAGGTCCTTCTGATCAAATAGTTTCTAAAATCATTGGTATGGAAAGTTACCTTGCTACAATAGATGGTATTATTTCATCAACATCGTCATCATCATCATCATCATTCATCATCATTCCGGTCTACATTTAAGCATCATCGAATCTTCCGGTCCACTTTTAAGCATCTTGGTATGATGTATCAATTGTCTATCAATACGTAAAATTTGGAAGACGTCTGCATTGAGTTATCTAAAAATATAATATTCCGAACGGTCGTAAAACATTGCGATTGGTCGAGCGGATTGAAGACAATAAAATTATAGGGTATAGGACCAAGTTTCCCCCGGTTGGTACAAAATAGTAGAGCTTTTAGTACACACTTAGAAATTATGAATTTTACACGAGACGTAATTCATGTTTGTAAAAAGTTGAGGAACGTAAAAAAAGATTTCGTGTAAAATTATGTCTCCTGAAACTGATACAAACGCAATTCGACGAAAGATGTGTTTGATTGAATCTATTTTCTCATCTATTTCAACTCATTTTTATGTGCTATAGGACGCTTGCATGTGTCGGTCTCAGGGGACAGAAATTTACGTAACATTTTGGTAATGTGTACAATAGAGCAGAAGTAGTGGATTAGAATAGATTGCTCTTTTGAACGTTCAACCTGTTTGATGCAGATATTAGTTTTAGTATTAAAATAGTTTGTAGAATGTTTAGGTACAAATTGATAGTTTTTTCCCAATAAAAAAAATCCCTAGCGCACTTCAAGGGTGGCCCTAACAGCATTCTTACTGTTTATTTAAAAGAAATCAAATCGGCTTACAAACGTTACTAAAAATTTGCGTTGCTTTCTCAATATAAAACCACCCCAACAGCATCTTTACTATTTGCTTAAAACGGCCCAAATCGACTCTCAAACGTTGTAAAAAAAATTACCTTGTTTTCTCAATGAAAAATCACCATCCCACTTGTGAGTGCCCTCAACAACATCCGTTGGTTTCAATGGATGAAATTGGTTTCAAGCGTTTTTAAAAATTCTCTGATTTGATTGACCCAATTGAAAAACATCATCACACGTTTGTGAATGGTCCTAACAGCATCCTTACTATGGGTTCAAACTGGTTCAAAGCAGCTATTTTAATTGTTGGTATCGATCCAATTCAAACATGCGTATGTACTAGGGTGGCTCACCGTTTATACGAAAAAACGTAAACTTGACCACATGAAGCCAGAACAGCTCTTTTTTGGATCCATTTTGGGTCCCAAACAACTGTGTAAAATTTGGTAACGATTGGTTGTAAACCGGCTTACCACATTGCGTTTGAAATTTGTATGGAAATTAGTATGGGAAAACGTACTTTTTTTTGCATTTTCATCCCTAGAGACCCCATTTTTGCTTGGATCACGTAACTAATCAGTTAAATGTATAGTCCATAATGCACCTAACAACTTTGTAGAAAGATGTGCGGCGCTAAAATGTCCCCAAAAAAAGTTATAGCTTTTCTAAGATTGTTGGATCGAATTAAATACCGAAAATATTTTTTTCTGCCAACACTGCCGGTGTACCAATGGAAGCCAGATTTCAATCCGCAATAACCTTAGCGTTTCTTGTCTTATCGATTTGGAATGTTCAGATGAACTACTCATAAACATTTGCACAACTTTATGGGTGTATTTGGAGATGCCTCCCTCCAATGCCAACCCCCCCCATGCCAATCCAACCCCTCTCCCTCAATTCATAGTAATGGAAATACTGTTTCAAACTGAAATAACTTTAGTGTTTCTTATCTTGTCGAGTTGGTTTGTTTGTTGGTTTGTTTCAAAAACATTTAATCAATCTTATATGCCCAGTTGTTAGAGGGAGGGGGGGGGGGGGGGTATACTATATTCCCTCCACCACCACTCCGGAGTTTCTCATCTAATAGAGTCGGTACATTCGGATGAGCTATTTAAAAATTGATCAGTCTTATAGGCTTATGTCAATGATATCGATACAAACAAATCAATCATGATAGATTAGATCAATAGCTACAAAACCAGACCTATATGAACGCATAGCATGATTGTTTGCATTCATTCTTCTCTAAAACAAAAGAAGCGCTCTAAACGAAACCGTTTTTTCTATCTGCATCTGTATGCCGAAGTGATTTAAATGCCGTTTCAATGTTTGGTGATGGAATTGAACCTTGTATGACGTAATTTGCGTCAAGAAGCAGTGTTGTATTTTTAATAATATCTAAGCGTTTTTTTGCTCTCCATCCAATATAAAAAAAACCTATACTGCCTTTCTACGCATAATTGTCCCATGTGATGTTACTATCCACAAAATAATCAAAACTCAGGTCAATTTGTGCCACGATTATTAGAAATACTTCGTTAGACAAGATTTTCAGTAGTTTTATGGAACAAAATGAATTCTGGTATGTCTTATTTATAGTTCATGACGAAATATATGATTGGGAGGAGTTTTCCAGCCACTAATAATGTTCCCTGATGTCATCACGTTTTCCGTGGGACAAATTGATCTGAGTTTTGGCTGTTTTGTGGAAAGTAACATGGGACAATTATAAGTAGAACGGCAGTATAGCAAGATACATGAATGTGGGAAACAAATATGATAGAAACTTTTCATAAGTTGTTCAACCTCGTTCGTAAAACAGAGGCAAAGTTCGGGGTGCACTTAGTATTTTCTTATTTTTAGTAGTTCGTGTTTGTTTTGCCCCCGTCCCCCCTCACCACGATGAATCTTATCGTCGCCCAATGGTCACCAAGACGATCGAACACTAAAAGCAAACCCTGCATAACACAAAAGTACTGGCGACAACTCTCTGATGAGACAAGAATAACTCCCTCCCAAGCTCCTCACCTGATCCTTCCCTGAAAAATATTACCCTTAACCTCGAGTAAACCGCGAGTAATCGGTCCATTCCTACTAGACGTAGTATTAAGTTATTCTTGTTAAACCACAGACAATGATTATCGGCTCCGTAAAGCTAACGCAATTGAGCCTTCCAAATAAACGAACTGGTTAAAAAACACAGAAATTATTTCAATCTGTAACTTTACTTCCATCGATATTATTGAGGGGGGAGGAATCAGTATGTACCTCTTCTTCAATTACAAAAAATAAATTGAGCAAATGCTTTTGAATAGCTCATCCGAACGTACCAACTCCATTAGATAAGAAACTCCGAAGTTGGGGGTGGAGAGAATATAGTATGCCCCCTCCCTTCAACAACTGGGCATATGAGATAGAGCAAATGTTTTTAAATAACATATCTAAATAAACCAACTCGACAAGATACGAAACACTAAAGTTATTTCAGTTTGAAACAGTAATTCCATTACTATGAATTGAGGGAGAGGGGGTGGGTTGGCATGGTGGGAGGGCATCTCCAAATACACCCATAAAGTTGTGCAAATGTTTATGAGTAGTTCATCTGAACATTCCAAATCGATAAGACAAGAAACGCCAAAGTTATTGCGGATTGAAATCTGGCTTCCATTGATACACCGGCAGTGTTGGCAGAACAAATCATTTTTAGCAATTAATTCGAACCATCGATCTATGAACACCTATAACTTTTTTTGGGAACGTTTTAGCGCCGCACATCTTTCGACAAAGTTGTTAGGCACATCCTGGACTATACTTTTAACTGATTAGTTAAAGGTGATTAGTGATGCAAATTTTGAAATATTGTCCTTAACAACATCTTGAAATTTGAGCACATTTGAAAAGAAACTAACACTAATTAGAATTTTTATTATGAAATTACGAGTACTATGGAAAAGGAAGCGTTTCGTTCAAAAGTTATTCTTATAGAAAATTTTCTCAACTACAATTTTGCCAAACATTGGCCGTCAGAAAAAAAAACGTCCAGTAAGAATGTTTTTAATCAATTCATAAGAGATTGATAATCTTTTGGCATGATCAAACAGCTCCTCAGTTAGACACACTATATTGTACAATGTAACATAGTAGCCACGATTTGTTATGCTGTACTCCAAGTGCTAGAAATATCAATGTTGCCTGCTGAGCAGTTGAGGATTGAAGAACTAAGGAAGTAGAAATCGGTCGATGTTTCCGATATCGTCTTCAAGATAACGACTGATTCAAGCATTTGCCCGGTATAATGCAAACGGAGGATGTTTTTTGTAGTTAGGTCCGACGAGCGATAGCGAGTTGGACGGCAAGCGTTTGCCCGGCATAATTTTATAAAAAAATCTTAAATAACAGTTTGATCAAGCCTTAAATTTGACATGTAGGGTAACTGCCCCCATATTAATCTCATTGTTCCTTTATTCATCCTACGATGAATCAAACAACTGGGCAGTTGAAGGATCGGTTTCGTTTTCTAATAATGTTTGCTTTCGTTTAATAACAACAACAAACATTAATAACTCATCCTGTCACGTGTCCATCGTTTATTTTCAAGTAGGATGAATTGTAAAGTGTTGAGATTGATATAGGAACGTCTTCTCTAGTTTTGTACATGTACGAGTGCTCTTTACCAAATTTATTGAGAACGTGAAATTGCGAAAGTAAATCAGCTCTCTGAAAAATTGAAAATCTTCTAAAAATCGATCCTTCTTTATTAGCAATATTTGAGCCGCATAGCTAAAGAAACGGACATGTTAACAGATCTGAGTAGAAGCGCTTTCAAGGAACGATTTCTCCGTAGCCAAAATTTAAAATATACAAACAGAACATTGGAATAATTCTGGAATAATTTATGAATCCTACACATTATTTTAAATGCTCAAAGTTTATTTCGTATGGACCATATTTAGAAGTTTGTGGTTAATTTTTCAAACCTATCATGGACCATTGACGAATAATTTAAGTAATATTTTCAATAATTTATTGATCATGTGAATATATTTAAGTTCACAAAAGTTACATTCTAAGGATCCATTTTACAACTTTAAGGAATGATATTGAACCTTTTATGAAACATTTGCTATATGTTTAGGGGTAATCCGTACAATTTTAATGATCATAACCTAGATATATAACGGTACATATTTGACATTTTATTGCTAAATTTTATATAAATTATGGATCACATTGATAAATTTTATGGATCATATCCATTTTATGAAGGATATTGACCAGAGTTTTAGGGGTCATGAAAACGTTTTTATGGAACGCATTTTAATTTCTTATGGATCATTTCTTCAGTTTTAAGGTGCAAACTTAGGGCTGCCGGAACAAACCATCAAGACCGCGAGAGCTCGGATCCGGTGCAAAAAAAAATCACTCAATACGGAAGCTGCCTGATGATCTCAACTTCTCCACGGGAACCGTCCGCACCATTCTCAGAAAGGACCTTGGATGTAAGGCTTACAAGAAACTTAAGATCCATGGCATCTCAGAAGCGACATCTAGGGTTTTACAAGGCTGCTATTTAGATCCTTTGCTACTCATTTTATTTATTGACGATGTTAATCAATGTGAATAACTAACTGTTCATGGAAATAAAGTCAAACTCAGATACTTCATTTCAGCAAGAGATAAACTGTTTCTGCAATTGGTGTACTAAAACTCTTTCTGTCCATATTATGAAATAATGCAATATAATGTCACACACAAGAAAAAAATCAATAGACTTCTTCAACTGCACTCTTGGAAAGCAATTTGTAAAAAAAAACTAAACAAATAAGAAATTTAGGAGCAACTATGGATTTTGAGCTGAAATTTTTTGCAAAAGATTTTCAATAGAGCCAATAGTTTTGTACAAAAAAAATTACACAGGTTCAGATACCGCTTTACTGTCTCGTACCCAATAAGAACTCTTTATGATGCATCTGTTGAATCTATTTTATAATCCTGTTGTGTAGCTTGACCCTCTTATCAAGATGTGCATTACATTTAAATTAAATCTGTACAAAAACAGTTTTTGTTACATGCATCTTCTTCATACACATTTCAGTATTGGAAAACTTGAAGAAAAAAAACCTTTGTTATCGAAATAGTTTGGCAACAAATAACATCTGCAAGCATTCTAAAAAATCTCAATTCCTACAATCCTGTGCGTTCCTTGGGAATGAGAAACCTATTTGTTTTAACTTCTTATAGAACAGACTATGCCAAAGGTAGACCTGTGAATAATATGATAAGGTGACTATGTCATGAAATGTTCTCCAAAAAAAAAAACTTTGAGGGACACACGTGACACATGATTGTAATGATAATTAAAGTGTATGAACGTAACTTGTCTACAGTGATTGACGAAATTAAACGAATACATTTCAAAGTAACTGAAATCACTTTGCTGAAGAGCTTATTTGATCATTGTTTAGTTTGTTTGCCCCATTTAGAGTAATAATTAGGACTGCTATAGTTTTATATGAAGAAAAACTTTGTTTTATATGAAGAAATCAGTATAATTTGGTATAATTGTTCTGAGCAACCCAATTTGTTTATTGTTAAAAAAAACATCAAATATATCAACATATACAAAAATAGTAGGGTTCACTGACCTATCAATGCTGCAGAAATCAGAACAAAAAGAAATAACTATTTTAAAACCATGGGCACACAAGAAACCTTAGTAAAGGAATTTATCACCTTTACAAACAAACTGTACTACGTTTGGCTCCCTGATATCTGCGGCAAGTCAGCACTAATTCAACAAACATTTAACAAGCTGACACTACGGAATGAAAATAATTCAAACGCACTCTCGCAAACATTCCTTCATCACCTCAACCGATAGTCCAGCGGTGAACCCGGTCATCGCCGTGACAGATTGATTGATAAATTTCTGAGACATTGAAATGATAAATTGTATTAATTTTCTTTGCTCTTGGTTGGCTCCCGAGCCCATGCCAAAGAGGCACCGGTGTTCGATCGAATGTTGGGTAGGCAATCTATGAAAGACGCACTATGGGGAGGCTTGAAATGGCCTTGCCGATGGGTGCTTGTCTCATACTGCCCCCCTCACCTTGAATGAAAGTGCTGATGTTTTCGCATTTGCTTCCTTGTCGTGAATTTAAGCAAGGAACAGCAATAGTGGCCAAGTCATCTGTACACGGTGTTTGTTTTATGCTTGCTTCATTATTTGAACAGACTATCATCAGCCAGTCTGTGGAAGCTATCAGTGGTGAGACGTGGTGGGTTGTGAAATGGTTTGCTTAAAATGGCTTGTTTTATGACTTCTGACTAAACCTCTGACATGACTCCTATTTGTAAGCTCTGTTCTTATGTAAAGACCACGTATAAGAGATTATTCATAGATGGAATTAATTGTTGGATTGGAAGAAGCTAAAGTAGATTATTTTCTCTGAACATGTATCAAATAATATATTTCTAGAAACATACCTGAAATAAAAAAATATCATGGAGAAGCACTCGTTGAATATAAAACCTCCACTAACCCCCACACCAAATAGCCCACACGACCTCTGAAAGTGGACACTTTCTAGGAATACTTAAACAAACTGCGGAGATCTTAACTACAAATTAATGCAAAGTGAAATCCCAGTGAAACTTCCATCAATTTAAAGGATTCACAGAAATAAGAGGTACCATTTAAATTTTAAAACCTTTATTCGTTATAACTTTCAAGTTGTGGAAGAGTAAATTTTGTTTTGATGGCCCGTGATTGGAGAAACACTTAAGTACTAAGTTCGTGCCTGCTCTATTTCTCAGTAATTCATTTGCACGCCTAGAGTTTTAAAAAAAGCTCTATTTTCTGAAACAACGTTGAAAATTGGGGAGAAAAATAACTTAGTGATAAATTACTTAGTTAACTTTTGCACTCTATTTAGCGACAGCAGCAATGCTGAATTGGGTACAAAACGGCGTACTTTTGTCATGAGCCCACAAAATGATGGCACTTTGCTAGATATTTGCTTCATTGACCATGGGACACTAACATGAAAGACAACAATCTATGTACAACCCTAGATATTAAAACAAGGTATTTCTCAACATGCACATTTTCGAGATTTTTTCTCTGATAACCGTTAAAATATTCTATGAGATTTTTATCGATGTATTTAATGGAAAGTCTAGATTGGACATTAAAACAAGGATAGAACAACGTTGTGTCGTCAGTAAGGAGTCTTGGTGCTCCATGAAGCTTTTAGTTTCATTCAGTTTCTAATTCATTTCTGAAAATTGTTTCTGATCTGGAAGATAGCCTTTTATCAAGTCGTTTAACACCCCTCTAGCACCATATCGATCAAATTTCTACAGAAGTATACGATGGTTTAAGGTGTCAAAAGTATATTTTAGATCGATGTTTTCCGATCTTGTCCCGGTCAATTTCACAAAACAATTCATAAATAATCTCATTAATAGCTGTAGTAGTCCAACAGCCGACGATATACTACGGCTGCTGAAATCGATAGGGGTCAAGCGGTACCTTGTCAAAACGACCAGACGAGATCCTGTCGGCCACGTTCAGCGAGGAGCGGATTCGGCGCAAAAAGAACCGTGAATCCGGAAAACGGCTGTTAGTCTCAACGATTCCATTACAACCACTCACACCATACTCAGCAAGGACCTTGGTTAAATATAAGCCTCTCAGAATCCAATGAAAGTTTGTGGGTGTGTAGACTTTGTCTTTTCAAGCAACTTTGCATACTTTGTTTTCTTCAAAATTTATCTAGACTACCATTTGAAAAGGGATTAAGTTTTTTGATTGATTTTTTTCAAACAACAACATAACTCAAAAAGTGTACGGCAGGATGGAAATAGAACAAATGTATTCAAAATTGAGCGAAAGGGCATGGGTACAGTAGTACTCAAACTTGAGTGATCTCAGACGCTGCGAATCAAATCAAAACAAAAAAGAAGAGAATTCCTCTCCCATATGCGCATCAAAACAGAGTGCATACAATATATCGCTAGAATAACTATCACAAAGTCACCAGTGGTACATGAGCGCTTTCCAAACGTCCTTTGCCTGTTGAGGTGGCGGATTCGTCCGTGCCTCGACATACCCCGCAGTGGGATGTTAGGCAATGGGTGACGTCTTTGGTTCAATCACTTCTTTACCCATGCCCTTTCGCTCAATTTTCAATACATCTATTCTATTTCCGGCCTACCGTACACTGACGGAACTTTCAAAACTTTCTCTTCATATCTTTCATTCTAGGAAAAAACGGACAAACAGACCTTAAGACTGTCATCTGTCATTGCCGTGTCAGTGTAACTCGTTTTCTTTTGATTCATGGGCCTTAAATAGCACACTGAAAGTAGGTTTCCTAAAACGTGGGATCCTAAAATTAAATCATTTAAATTTGAGGTTTTTGATTTGAATTTGAAAAATCTTGATAAATCTCAAAAATTTGTAAAGTTTACAGTTTTCAATACAGATATATGATTTGATTTATGACCACGACGCGGGAAGATTGTTGCGCTTTATCGGACAGATGTTTTTCAAAAGCACCTGCCACCGCTCTTTCTGGGTGATTGCCTGCTGCTTAAACACTTTCTCAAGTTTAGAGACAGATTCCCTAAATCCTATCAATTGCAGGAAAAAGCAGAAAATGTGGCTTGTAAACTTCAGTCGCATGGAGTTTTAAGTCAAATTACCTTGAGGACGTTTTAATCTGGCCAAAAATTGCACAAGCTGATCCAAGCCAACAAAAACGTAGCATTCACGAACATGTACCATCTGTAGCTACCATTGGTAGGTGGTATGATAAAAAGGATTTGAGGAAAAACAAATCGGAGATGCTAAGAAAGCAAAACCCGAAGAGCGGAAAACTCATAGACAATAAGAAACTAAAGAAAAATGTCTAAAGAGTGCCCTAGAGAACGAAAAACAAATTAGAAATAATGAAAAAGGTAAGAAGAAAGAGATCAAAATGCATAAGGGCATAGCTGAGAATGAGAGCACGTACAATAATCACGATGTGATGAGTTTAATGAAATCTGTGAAATAAATTCGTTAAAATAAATCTTAGATTTTTATTGATCCACATTATGATGAATGATGATTGTTACCTGTTTCAAAAGTGATCAAAAGTTGTGTATTCGATAGAAAAAACTGACTTCTATTGCGAAAAATATGCATTTAAAAGTAAAAGACCAGCTGTTAGACGCCTCCTATCAGTGCCGAAGAGTACTGGAATTAAAATAAAGTATTAATTAAAATCAAATTGAAGACTGTATGAGGTTGAATTATTTCGAATCTGCTTCCGAAATATTTCGGCTTCCAAAATATGTTTTGAATTTCATTAAATCTATCGATCTATATATATAAACATGAATTTCTGTCGGTCGGAACCTTATAGACTCGCAGACTACTGAATCAATCTGCGTGAAATTTTACATGGAGGAGTTTTTGGGCCGGGAAAGGTTCTTATGATAGTAAGAGACCCATCTCGCCTCTAGCAATGGACGGGCTCCCATGCAAATGAAAAACAAATTTCTGCATAACTCGAGAACTAGTCAAGCAATTAGAAAAAAATTTGGCGCATGGGGGTTTTTGAAGGCAGAAAATGGGGTTTTTTTAAGTTAAAAAATGTGGTTTGAAGTACTTTTCCCTTGTAGGAGGGGGGGGGGGGGGGGGTGGATCTAATAAAAATTAAACAAAAATTAAAACGAAACATGAGAATTATCCATACAGTTATGAAAATGCGAAAACATGGGTTTTCTCATGATGGATCGAGACTCCTTATCCGTCTTAAAGGGGGGCTCCCATTCAAATAAAACAATTTTTGCATGATTCGAGAACTTATCAAGCACATGGAACTCACTTTGGCATGTGGTGGCTTATGAGGATAATTTATTTTATGGTTATTTGAGACCTCTCCCTTATCTGGAAGGGATGGCTAACACACCAATGAAACAAAATTTTCTGCATTTTATTTTTTTTTTGTTAGGGCGTAAAACCACTGCGTCCACTGAGTTGAACTTTTGTGGTATACCCCTGTTTACTATTCTAATTCGCATCTAAAAGCTAGATCACCATTTGTCAAGTGACCAGCCTAAGACGCGTCTCCCAGTCAGGCAAAATTGAGTTTATAAAACCCACCACCTTCCCAGGATTTGCAGTCCAAATTTCTTTAGGTTGCATATAGCCACTGTACAGAAATTTAAGTCTGCTCTTATACACAGCATCACAACTGCAAAGCAGATGTTCCGAGGTTTCACGTTCCTTGGCACAGAAACGACAGATATCATTCTGAACCTGGCCAATGTTTTTCAAATGATATCTACTCGGGCAATGTCCGGTTACTAGGCCAGTATAGGTACAAAGAACTCTCTTATTGAGCTCCAGAAGCTTTTTACTAATTGTAACATTTGGAATTATAAACCTTTTCGCTTGAGAACACTTTGTGGTGACCATCCAATTGGTCATCACCCTTTGCTCTTCCCAAGATTTTAATTCCATTTTTATGGCACAGTATGATATACCGCAGAATGGTTCTGGGCCAATAAACTGTGCATTTGAACCTTGTTTAGCAAGCTCGTCTGCCCTTTCATTGCCTTCAATGCCACAGTGTCCCAGAACCCAGAATAAATTTACCGAGTTCTCTTGGCACACCTTTCGCAATGAAAGAATGCATTCCCAGACAAGTTTGGATGTACATTTATAATTACTTAACGCTTTGAGTGCCACTTGGCTGTCTGTAAAAATACAAATATTTGCATATCTATATTTTCTATTCAGACAAACGTTAACACATTTTATTATACCAAAGATCTCCGCTTGGAAAACCGTTGGATAGTTTCCCATCGCCACTGAGATTTCTACCCCAGGGCCGAAGATTCCTGCTCCCGTTTTTGTTCCAATTTTTGAGCCATCTGTGAAGAATTTTATGGAGCCATGACGAACAGTGGGACCTCCGACTTCCCAATCTATACGTGACGTTTCACATATCTTGTAAGGGATGTCATGGTTTTCCACAAGTTTCATCCAGTCTCCATTCATATACATCACTGGCCCATTTTGAAAGCTTTGTGAAATGCTCAGGTGACCGACTAAGTCACCAGACATGAAAGTTTTCAACCGTTTAAGTCTAAGCATACTCTTTTCCGCTTCTAGTTGCACGTATTCGTGCAAAGGCAGCAGATTTAGCATTGTATTCAACGCATTTGATGGAGTGCTGCGCATCGCTCCTGTTATAGCAATGGACACTAGCCGTTGAAGTTGTGTAAGCTTTTTCTGTGCAGTAGCCTCTTTTGTTTTTGGCCACCACACAAGAGAAGCATACGATAGTTTTGGACGTATTATCGATGTATAAATCCACATTATCATTTTTGGTCTTAGATCCCATTTTCTGCCAAATGTTTTTGAGCAAATCCAGAATGCACTGGTTGCCTTACCGATCACACACTCAAGATGAGCATTCCAGTTCAGTTTGGCATACAGTATCACTCCTAAGTATTTAACCTGTTCACTAAGATGGATCTTTAGTCCTCCTAGCTGAAACGCTTTTAGACTAACCTTCCTTTTCCTAGTGAAAGGTACAATTACTACTTTTGCTGGATTAATGCTAAGGCCCTCCTTGATACACCAACACTGGGTAAATTTTAGGGCCCATTGCATTCTTTCTGAAATGATGTTGTCAAATTTTCCCCTCACTATTCCCCTCACTATCGTCTGCAAAACCTACAACCTCGAAACCTTTTTCCTCTAAGCTTCTTAGAAGCTCGTCTACAACTAAGGACCACATAAGTGGTGAGAGAACTCCTCCTTGGGGACAACCTTTCGTTGCCCGTATTGTAATAGACGAACTTCCCAGCTCTGAAGTGATTTCTCTTTTTGCAAGCATGGTATGAACCCAGTTAATTATGTTCATGTCAAAGTTCCTTTTCTTCATGGCACGAGCCATAGATGAATAGGAAGCGTTGTCGAAAGCTCCTTCAATATCTAAGAAAGAACAAAGTGCTATTTCTTTTACCGATAGAGCTTTTTCTACCTTTGAAACCACACTATGCAGGGCTGTAACTGTGGACTTACCAGACTGGTAAGCAAACTGGAACTCAGATAGTGGATACTTGTTCATGTTATTTGAATTGATATAATCATTCAACACTTTTTCCATAGTCTTTAATAGGACTGATGAAAGACTAATGGGTCTGTATGATTTAGGATGCGCCTTGTCTCGCTTTCCTACTTTAGGTATGAAGATAACTTTTACTTGCGTCCATGAAGTTGGAATGTGGTTGAGTCTTAAACTTGCCTTAAAAATCTCAATTAATGGCGAGATCAACACTGCTTCGCCGTTTTGAAGTAATGCTGGAAATATCCCGTCCATTCCTGCAGATTTGTAAGGCTGAAAAGATCTCAACGCATTTTCTACCCTGGCTTTCTTAAAGATTTTGTCAGCCAAGTCATTTGCAGCAATTTTTGCTCTAACAGACATTTGAGATGTCCTTGTAGAACTTTTTTCAACTTCAAGTGATCCATCTTTGATTGGATCTACACACAAAACTGATCCAGGAAAATGTGTTTCCATAATCAGCTTTAACGTTTCACTAGGAGTTTTTGTAAAAATTCCATCCTCATTTTTCAGATTCCCAAGTTCAATCGTATGATCCTTTGCAAGAGCCCTCTGAAGTCTCGCGACTTCCGGACTATTGCTTATGTTTTCACACGTTAGAACCCAGGATCTTCGTTTAGGTTTTCTTATTTCTTTATTGTACTCAGTAAGGGCACTCCTATAGGGAGTCCAATCTGAGGTTCTTTTCGCTTTATTATACAACCTACGAGATGTTTTACGCAGACGTTCCAACTTAGAGTTCCACCACGGAACATCCCTGTTAGAGTACGATTCCTTGATAGGACAACTAATACAACTAATATGGAAAGAATTTAAAATCGTGTCATTTACCTTTTGGGAAAATGATTCCAATTTCTGAACTGAATCAATCTTTCCACCTTCTGTAAATAACTCCGAGTTTAAATGTTGTGCATATTGATCCCAGTTTGTTTTCCTCGGATTTCGAAATGTAGAAGTTGACCGATTTCCACCACTCCATTCGAACACAATGTGTCTATGATCCAACAATGACGTTTCCTCAGAGACTTCCCACTTTGAAATACGTTCATAAATTGCACTATTGCACAATGTCAAATCCAAGACTTCTTCTCTGATAGCATTTGAAAAGGTAGGTTCGTTTCCCTTATTGCATATGTCTATATTGTTTGAAGAGAGATATTCCAATAAGCACTCCCCTCGACTGTTGATATCCGTACTACCCCACACGGTATGATGTGCGTTGGCATCACAGCCAATTATGAATGACTTATTATTTGCTCTGCAGTACTTGACAAATGAGTCGATCTCAGGAGGAGGCACTTCAGGAGCATCACCTGGAAAATAGGCTGAAGCCACTATGACCTCAGTTTTTCCTCTGGTGGTAGGCACCTCAACCATGACCGCAACAATGTCCCGTTTGAAGAATTCGGTAATGGGATAGCAATTCAGTGTTTTATCAACCAAAACAGCAGTTCTTGGCGTACTCTGATTTTCATGATAGAACAACTTACAGTCCTGTGTTTGAATACCAAGTATTTTTCCTTTATTAGTCCATGGCTCTTGAATTAGTACCACACCCAGCCCCTCTTTTCTTAACCTCCGACTCATGACAGCAGATGCTCCTTTTGCATGATGGAGGTTCACCTGCAGGAACTTAGTTGGTTTCATTTCTAAGGGTGGCACGCTCTTTCTTGCTTGTGCGGGGAGCGATAGACCCATCAATGTTTTCAATGGTCAGAGCAATAAGCTCGGCATTTACATATGGAGTAAAATACTCAGTTATACCTTTTAGCCAGTTTGCTGTAATTTGATCCTTGCATTCAAGAGACAAATCCCCTTTCCTGTAGCTACATTTTGTAAACTTAGATTTTATTTTTACTGTCTTTGCTCCACTACTTTTTGTAGAGGAGCTTCTTGCAGAGCAACGAATTGCACTGTCAAAATTTTGAGTTTTGGTAAATCGTCAATGATTACTCCACTCTCTATCATTTTTTGCCGATTGACCTCGAATTAAATAAAAGCAAACGCATCCCTAAAAAAATTGTTTTGTTTATTTTTGCTTTCTTTTATATGTTTTTAAATTTTAAAAAGTATAAAAATAGTTTTATATTTGCGGTTATTTGTTTCGATTTCACTTCGGTTTCAGTGAAACTAGCATCACTGGTATTATATTACTTTCACGCAACAATATTTATGCGCTAGCTTTTTACGAAGTTTGAAAGCTTCCCTTGCAAGTTCGAAAAGCTCCTCATGCAAGTTCACAAGAAAAAACTTGCATCCAAGTTTGCAATGAGGTCTTATTCAAACCAAGTTGAATAAAAGTTTACAAGTTTACTGTCATACAAATGAAATAGAAATTTGAACCAAATATGAGAAGTATCAAAATGTGTATTTCTCGGGTAAACAGCATGTGCTGATAGAAGGTTAACCCCTTACTAACCAAGAATGGGAGATGCTTGAGTTACTCTGAGTGCTGCTTTATGCACAAAACGTTATTTTAAGGTTATGCAAGAAAAAATTACGTTCAAACTGAAAGGATACGGGTTCGTTTGGAGATATATGTTTTGTCGATGAAATGCTTCCACACCGAAAGAAAAACCGGTAAAAATTATTGATCCTAGAGTGCAATTTACGAAATTCATTCATAAAAAAAAACATAACGCGCCAGTTCTATTAAATTTAAATTCATTTATTCGCATGCGTAGCAAGACTTGCACCGGGCTCAGCTAGTATGAAATAAAAAAAAATGTCAATTGATTTTGCAATCTTCTCATGAAAATCTATTTTGTCAGCTAAATTATACTGGTGACAAACTAGCCCAGGAGGCTAAAAGCCACCTTAATGAAGATTTAAACAAAGCTGGATTTTACTTGCATTACAATTGAATTTTTTGGTAGTTTGTATCATTACAGCGATAATAAATAGAACAAATGTTTCGGAGCAATCTAAAAACGATTCAATTTAAAGAAAACTACTAGGGCCTTTGAATAGCCCATGTTTTCCTCAATCTCATTTGATCGGTCCACCGACCAGCTAAAAAATAAGACGATGATAGATTCCAGTTTAAAAAAAAGCTTAGCATCCCAGGACATAATTATGATGATGTCACTGTCATCGAAAGCTCTCGATTAATAACTTGGAAAAAGAATAAGTAAAAGCCGACACACGATTCGAAAGATGAAACTGCAAACCAAACGATCAACACCTTTTTCAACATTCAGTAATGGGATCTAATCAATTTGTGTACCGTTACGGAGTTCAGTAGCAAATGGCAAATCGCGTTATTTCTGTCAAAATATTGATTTTTCAAACTGACATAATGATTCACATTTCCAACGAAACGAATGGCTTGTGACGAGAGCTATCTGGAGAAAATATACCACCGGAGAGGTGAAGGTGAAAGAAGTCGACAAACATGTCGCTCAATGTAAATATGTTATGACAAAATGTGTGCGGATGTGTATGCTTTTATGAGCGCGATTGTGTACACAATAATTCCAGGGCATAATTTATCATCGATTCCATTCTCCGATATTGGTGATTCGTGCGACTACCGCGTGCGGTAGCTTCCAGTTAAGCCAAACAGACAGGCAGATAAACAGCACAACCGCTGTGCTGGAGTGATAGAAATGACTTATTATCATGATTATCTTTATACTCATCGAAGACCAATCACGGAAACTCCGAAGTGCTTAGACATATGGTGTAGTAAAAATATACTCTCCCCGCCATACATAACTGCCAGGACTGTTTATTGTCGGCTGTTCACTCAGCTGCCAGCGAGGGAAATGCCATCAGCAATTATATTAAGGATTTCTACGGAAATTGGATAAATATTTTGATAAGCAATCAATCCCTCATAATCGGTTTACTAGTTATCGTTGAATTGTGGCCATTCACTAAATCTCGATGGGAATTGGTTCGTGGGAAATCTGATTTATGTGGTGGGGAAATTTTTCGATGAGCACTCTGAGATTTAATTTCTGTTCATAGCTTTTGTGCCTAACAGAACCCCAAGGCACTTGATGATCGAAACACATTTTTTGAATAAACTGATTGGCAAACCGGATTAATGACGATTATAGCTATTCAGCTGGGTACTGAACATCACATGCGTATTTAAAGCATCCATTTTAAAACTAAAATGAAGGGCAATATAAAAAAAATCAACACATGACCTACAGATTTGATGCTATAGTGGACAATGTATAAGCGATAAACTAACCGCATGGTATTTAGGGAGCGTATTTAATAATTATTATCTATTTCGATACTAGATATTGAGCCTCTCTAAGGTATTTGATTTGTAATTGAACTGTCCATGGATGTATATAAACTGAACAATAAAGAAATGCTTTCGTATAATCGTTGATAACTCGAGATAACTAATTTTAAGTTTCTACTAGAACAAGTATCATACTGATATATACTACAAACCATTGTGGCATGGAAAGTGAGCGCAACAGCAATGGTCTGTCCTCTTTTTAAAAAATGCTCCATCTTGCTTGGATCATCCTGCCAACAGATTTCTAATCGTCAACGCATACACCTTTAATCCATATTTCCATAATCCAACTGACAGGCTGGAGAATCGTGTACTTCATCTTAAATTCTTAAGGTTTTATAACACCTATTAGTGTAATATTTAACTGGAGCCAGGAAAAACTATCGCATTATAGAAGCTCTTAGCTCTTTCTTGAAATTTTCAGGGAATAAACTAATACATATGGATTATGTTTCGACATAATTACTTCATTCAATTTCTTTTCCATCGCTGGAAGCCCGCCCCTTTCCCTTAAGACCACTCATTACATTTTCCGCCTTAGTGGTGTCGAACATTTTGGTCACTTCCATCCATTCTTTCTTCAACTACAGCTCGATCTCAAACACCTTGGACGATTTTCGAAATTTGGCCTTCATTATGGCCCAAAATCTTTATACCGGATGAATCTCTGATGAATTTGGGTGGTTGGCGGTTTTTGGTACAAAAACAACGTTATTGTCTCTGTACCAATCCTACGTCAATATCACGTAATGGCATGATGCCAGGTCCGGCCAAAATAATGTCTCGCCTCCGTGGGACCGCAGGAAGGGCAACAGATGCTTCTGGAGGTACTCGATGCTGTAAATTTCACTGTTGATGGATGTACGGTTTACTCAGTTTACCGCATTGGTATATGGCCTGCCAGAGCAAGTATCTTTTCGCGAATTTGTCCACTTTCTTCTTTCTTATGTCTTCCGGAACATCAAACTACGATTTGGCAACGTAGAACTTCAGCCCGGTATCTGCTTTACGTCTGCCTTGATGTAGGTTTCGTCATCCATAACCACACACATCGGTTTCGTTAACCACTCTCGATACAGCTTCCTTGCGCGGGATTTGACCGTCGTGTTTTGTTGATCACACCGGTTCGGTGCCTTGTGGACATTGAATACACGAAGCCCAGCTCGTTTCATGGTTTGCTGAACGAACCAGGCGGAACACTTTGCCTTCAGAGCCGCGTCGTAAATCGAAAGGTTCGGATTACACTTGAAATAATCCAACACCTTCCGGGCCTTCACAGGGTCAGCTGTCTACGATTTTTTTTCCACTTCCAGCCCTCCACTCGGTCGTCTGGGACTCCTTGAATGATTTTACCACCAGAGACACAGTTGATTGTATAATCTGAAAATTCACTCTATATGCCATATTGAGAATAGAAATCACTCGGTTGTTCTCATATTCAAATTCACAAACTTTTTTGGAAGTTAAGCCATACAACTTCCTCTTCATCCATCTCTAGTAGCTGTTCAGTACCCAGATCTTGCCTATCAGTCATTGCCGACAAATTTCCAGCAAATCTTAAACCATTTAGTGGGGTCCACTTCATTTAATACTTTAACACACCGTTACATCAGAACCAGCCTGTTCTCGATTACTTTCGGTATTTTACGACGTTTGGCCTTCATGATGGTCCAAAATTTCGCAATCGGACGAAGTTCCGGTGATTTCGGTGGGTGGAAGTCTTTTGAGCACGAACATGAGCATGATTGACCGCCCGAGATTGCTACTCCGTTTTGCCAGATCAGCCGTCATTACACATTACATCAGCCGAACCAAAAGATGAACTACAACGGAGGAAGCGCCATACGGCGCGGGATCCGGCAGGAGCTCGTAAGCGGTCGTGACATGGGGAAAAGGGACGATCCTGGGGTAATGCCGCACTCCCACACGTTCCGACCCCGGTCCTGGCCCTGGCTTTTTCGATCGAAGGAGGGACCATACGACGCGAGGTTCGCCAGGTACCGTAAGTGGTCGGGTAGGGAGATCGCGGACGATCTGGATTGACCACCAGACGTCCCAAACCCTGCTTGGATCCAGGAGCATCTCGATCGAATCAGCGTCAGGTTGGCGAAGCTAACTACTAAAGACCTATGTAGTTAGACATAGTGGGTGCGCAAAGCATACTAGCCCCCTCCCTGAAGCAATACCGAAAAGTGGTTCCGGAGAGGGCCGGGGCTCGAGGTATGGGTGGGTTTTTAGTGGGTCGAGGAGTCGGCGCCCTCATCCCCACACCTTGAGTTCTTCAGGGGTCTGTTGGCAGATTTTCCATCGCGTCAAAATAAAAAACACACACAATCATACTAGGGTGCAGCAAGGACGGTAAGGACGCGTTCAGGGGCTTAACGACCCCCCACCCCTCTGTGTGAGATAACGTGGTGGGAGCTCGGACTCCACTGCACCCACCCCACTTAGGATTGCCAACCGACACTTTAGTATCAAAGCCAGTGATATCCTAAATTATGGCATAATGGTCATAGCACCAAATAAGGATACGACATAGATCAACAGATTGGACTCGACGTGCAGGGCTGATAGTCGGGCTATTCTCTTTCCTGAGTATGGAAGAGTGACACCTTCCAGAAATGGCAAGTGGGCTATTGGTGTGACTGTATCCGTCCCAGTAAAACCTTGGCAGTCCTCCAAATACGTTCGAAACTTGTTACCGAAGCTTCTTGTGGGTACAAGGCAAAGATGTTACATTCCTGACTTACTTCAATTCGGCTCTGAACATGGTCCCCAAGAAGGACTGTGTCAATCCTAGCATGGCCTCCCTGATTCAAAGATAACCATGGGATCACGATAGGCGACTATCTACAACGTGTGGGGAGATAGCGGTTTTGAGAGGGGAATATAAAATATCCCAGTATTTTCTGCCAAATCTAGCATGCCCTTTATGTGCATTAGATAACGCAGAAAATTCAATGTTTCTTTTTATCTGTGTACAGAGGTCACCAGTGCCGAATTCAGAGGCCACTGCAAGTACCAGCAGTAGCAAATCACATGGGTCTAGCAGCAGCAGCACAACTTAAGAGGACAGCGTTGGGAAGAAAGACGCGATTGAGGTTGTCAGAAACCGGCTTGACGAACTTTATGATTTTTAAAAGAACAGGTACGACGTCCACAAGGAAATCAAACAAATGTTGACACGTGCCAAATCGGCCGTGATTGCAGCCGAACGAGAACAGGAGGCACTGAGGATGAGAGCAGAGACTGCCGAAATAGCTCTCATGGACAGCCAAACGGCAACAGTAAAGGCAACGGTTGATGCACTGCACCGCCAGCCGCTTTTACTTAGTTTTGAGTCGTTTTTGACTCACTTTCGTCAAGAGTGGAGTCACTCAAATTTGAGTAAATGTTACTGGCATGGACAAGTCGACAAATCAAGAACATCTACTCAAATCAGAAGGATGTTTTTGATTTGTCGACTTGTCAATCCCAGTTACATTTACTCAAATTTGAGTGACACCACTTTTGACGAAAAGTTAAAACGGCTGGCCGTGTGTAGACGCCAAAGGAACCCCAGAATCCACGCTCAGAGAAAAGCAAAAGAGACACACTAGGAGATGAGGAGGAGCTGAAAAAGCTGAAAAACGATGAGAAGAAAGGTGAAGGCAGTGAATGGCGCACTGTCCGCAACCAGAAAGACAAAAGGAAAAAAATCACCAGTAAGCGAAAGCGTCAGAAAAGAAGAAGAAGCAGACGCCTAGACCTCGTCGGAAGCGAAGTAAAAGCGACGCTCTAATTGTTGAGGTACAAAGTGGAACGACGTATGCTGAACTCCTTACGAAAAGTGAGAGCTGATCCGGAGTCGAAGAAACTAGGGGAGAAACTGGTGAAAACAAGACTCACCCAGAAAGATGAGATGCTCTTTGAGCTGAAGAAGGATCCCGCCATTAAGAGCACAGCTTTCAAGACGCTCATCGAAAAGTCTCTTGGTGAGCAGGCTTGTTAGAGCTCTCTCGCTGTGATCGAGTGCAAGGATCTTGACGAAATCACAAAAGAAGACGAGCTGATGAGGGCGCTGAAGGAGCACTGCGATCTTGGAGATACGCCAACGAAAATCTGGTCCACGGTGACACACAGACAGCGACGATACGTCTGCCGTCAGCTACAGCCAACAAGCTGTTGAAGCCGGGTCGAGATGCTTTAAGTGCATGGGCTTTGGTCACCAGACGAGGTACTGTAAAGTCCTGACAGATCTGATCGGTGCAGGAAATGCGGGGAGAAGGGTCATTTTGCAAGAAACTGCACAAAAAAACCGAGAATGATTTGTAAAAAAGAGGACGGAAACGACCACATGACGAGAGGCTATAGGTATCCTGCATTTAAAAAGGCGATCGCAGGTCAGCAGTAATAGAGGTAATCCAAATAAAACTCAATCATTGCGACATATCACTGCAACTGTTGTGGCAGTCAACAACAGAAACAAAATGTGACGTCGCAATCATTGCGGAACCGTATCATGTTCCTCCCGATAACGGAAACTGAGTAGCAGAGCGGTGATGGCTACGATACAAGGGATGGGCGAGTTCCCCATCCA
The DNA here is from genome assembly GCA_034211315.2 of Aedes japonicus. Classification (NCBI taxonomy): domain Eukaryota; kingdom Metazoa; phylum Arthropoda; class Insecta; order Diptera; family Culicidae; genus Aedes; species Aedes japonicus. The sequence goes on along the minus strand of JASCZW010000231.1, from coordinate 335,070 downwards.
GGAAGTATGGAGCAAAGAGTTCGTGCCAAAATCAACGAGATCTTTGTACGCAGCTGTTATGCATCCACAAGGTGGTCCATAAAGCAGTAATTAAAAACTGGATGCAGGGGTCGAACCTGCAGATAGACCACTACAAAACGGAGGTCCTGATGGTCAGCAACAGCGAGCCGAAATCGTTATCGGAGGGTTTGCCACAGCCACGAAGCACATGCTAAAGTATCTGGCTGTGATGATCGACGACCGACTAAATTTCAACAGCCAAGTAGATTATACCGACAAAGGCCACCAATACAGTAGCCAAAATCATGCCGAATATCTACGGCCCTAGCAGTAGTAAACAGCGTCTACTGGATAGTGTGTCATCATCGGTACTGAGATACGGTGGTCCAACCTGGGTCGCAGCGCTGGAAACCTAGTGAAACCGGGTAAAGTTGAGCAGAACGTTCAGGCTCATGGCCATGCGTATCGTGAGTGCGAAGCGAACTATTTCATCGGAGGCAGTATGCGTCATTGCCGGAATGATCCCGATTGGCGTTATTCTAGTAAAGGACAATCAGTATTATACAGCGGAGAAATACCAGAGGAGTTCGGAAGCTGGTGAGAGCAAGTCGATGGAGAAGTGGTAACGAGAGTGGGACACGAGGGAGGGCGATCATTAACGCCCTTTGCTTCGTACCAATCCATTACAGGCTTGGCGTAATGGCACGAAGCGAGATCCGGCCAGAACAGCGTGGGACCACGGTGAGACCGGAGGAAGGGCAGCAAGCGCTTCTGCAAGCATTCCTCTCGATAGATCTGCCCGTTTATGGTGCCGGTTGTAACGAACGGCTTGCTGTACCGTCCGCATTCGCAGATCACCTGCCACAACAGGTATATATTCGCGAATTTATCCATCTTTCTCTTCCGGACTTTTCCGGAACCTCCATGCGGGACGTACCGACAATAAACTTGAGGCCGGAGATTTTTTTGGTGTCCGCCTTGATATATGTCTCGTCGTCCATGACGAGACAGCCTGGCTTGACCAGCCACTCACGCTACAGCTTCCGCGCACGCAATTTGGCCACCGTGTTTTGCTTGTCAGTCCAGTTTGGCGCCTTCCTGACCTTAAAAACACGTAGCCCAGCCCACTTTATAGTCTGCTGGACAAACCACTTCGACGAAATGACCTTTTTGGCCACGTCTCGGGTGGAAAGGTTTGGGTTATTCTTAAAGTACTGCCTTATCTTCCGGGCCCTCTCTGGGTATTCCGTTTTCGGTTTTTGGCTGCTTCCAGCACGCCGCTCGATGGTCTTTGTTTCCTAAAACAGCTTCACAACGCGGGATACGGTGAAATGGTGGATTCCAAGCCTTTTGCCGATCCATCTAGTCGCATAGACCAGGATTATCGATCACCGCGCCCAAGATTTGCTGGCGTAGTTCTTTTTGTTTCGAATGCATCTTTAAAACTACTTGACAAATTGCAATACAATTTTGCACACATAAACATAACACTCTAAACTAGTACTACCCAAAATTTCACCCACACGATAAAAAGTTACATCCAAAACAAAGTGTCGCTTTTTTTTCGAGTCCAATCTTGGCGTGCATCGATTCGGACACGCAGCATCACCCTTCTGTCCGGAGTGCGCAGAAATCCAAGAGACACCGGAGCACGTGGTCTTTGACTGCCCACAATTCGGACCATTGCGGAGCGCTATGTTTGCCATCAGTGGAGCTGATACCAGACCAGTTAACGTCTTCTATAGAATGTGTCGTGACGAAAGTGTTTGGAATGCGATCAACGGAGTCATTACACAAATCATGTCGGCACTTCAGCGAAAATCGCTGAATCAAGAAGCGAGATGTTGTATGGTAGTTTCACGGTTATTTGAGTCGTTTGCGTCAGTATGTGAGAGCCAAACGGCTCACCGTCGTTCGCTTTCGGAATCCGCAGGCGGGTAATCCTCTGTCGGAGAAGGGTAGATCCGATATCGGAGAGTACACAATTTGATGACGTTGAGGGCAGGAGATAAATGGGTCTTTTTTTTATGAATTCATTTATTTGTATAGGCTCAATCGAATCAACTTTACAGAGCCAAGTTTTCATGTTTATATACATCAGTTATCTTAGAACTAAGGTTAAGGGGGGATTTTTTAATGGATCTAGCCGATAGCAAAATGGATTTAGCAGGGAGTAGGAGCTAAATGGCTCTATTGTAGCAAAATGACCAAGGCCCTCCACCAACTAATACCATAGGGCAGTCCCTTTAGAGGGGGGGGGGGGGGTTCCAATTGTGTACAAAAGAAATGGGTTTTGATGGGATCAGAAGTCGGCCTTTTCTCAAAGGTTGACCCCAACCGCATTTTGACACAGTTCACGATGAGCAAGGCCTCTGTGTCAGGTCAGTCCATAAAGATTTTCCGAACCTTGTATAAAAGAATATTCATACTTTTGCAAAAATGGTACCTGGTATCAAAAGCTCTCAGTGAATAACTGTCAAGTAACACTAAGTTGACAGCAAGCCATAATCGAATTGTGAAAGCAATAAGCTTGAAATGCTCAAGAAGAAGAAGGTAATTGCTACTAAGCTGTGGTCTATAGCTATAGAATCTCCAACATGGCATTTATCAGGAAAAGTTCAAGATTATACCGTAAGTTTTGTTCATCCATGCCCTTTTAAATGGACTATGACCTTTTAAGAGACAAATAAATGCCCCACAGAGGGCTAGTTTTATAAGAAGTGCAAATATATTTCGGGGCGTCCTTAGCCCATGTAGGTACAGCAACCAACCTCTGGCCATGCAAGAACCTGGATTCGTTTCTCGATACCACGTTTTTTCGACTGCATGGGCATAAAATTCACTACACAGTTTTACTAATTTCTCTGTCGTTAAATTAGTGACTATTGGAGTGCATCTTGGACACTAGTTTGAGAGCCAGCAACCACCTAGTTGTGATAAGAAATGCGCTTGAAAATGCCAAGAAAGAAGAAGAAAGAATGATATTATCTCAATTTATAACTGTGAAAGTTCATCAAGAACGCTAATTCAAGAGTCACAACAAATCTAATTGTTATCAACGAGCTCGAAATGCCAAGAATGATAAAGAAGAATATATAATACGATGGGTGGGATGAAAGGTTTGCAATGAATCGTCATAGAGCTTGTGGAATGATCCTTTTTTCGGGCTATGGAACATTTTTTAGACTACGGTTTAGGTGCGGATTTCAATACATACGATGTATTTTAGCACGTGTTGGTGCTCTTGAGACCGGCAATGATCTGAAACACAGCGAATGCGCTTCAGATGAAAGTATGCATTAGCACTTTGAAAAACAATACAACCTGGTGTATATTTTAATATGGAGCTTCAAACTCAATAGTCTCAGTCTCTGGAACCTCCATAGAACCTACATACATTGAAAACAAATTCTAAATCCAAAATTATGTTCCCTGCCCCTTGTTAAACTAAATCCTATGAAGCACAAAGAATGAGCTTCTATATGTACATGTTGGCTACGACTGCAGGGCAGCAATTCAAAATCGGTTATGTACCAATCGACCACACACGTGGAAGGGTAGCCATTAATTTGTTACAAGCCTGTCCGAATGCCTGGCGAGAAAACGGCAGCATACAAGCTTTTTTGGTTCTGCTTGTTGATGTAAATTTGCATAAACAAATTAGAAAATAAGACCAGTACGAGAGAGAATTGCACAGGTCAGAGCTGTGTACCTGCAGTGGCCTCAGAATTGCCAACCAGACTGGTGCAAGCAGAGACGCATATCGAAAACTATTCCTAGTGCCAACCACATTTTCGCATATCACAACAATCTGGTTTGTAAACCTAATTCCACAGGGTAGCTTTTGCTGCATGCATTGGTTTTGGTGAATGTCGCCCTGTGTTGATGCAGCTGGTCGAAACTTTAGTTTACATCCGTTAGTCATGATTGTAAACCACAATTCAATCGCAAGTTTAGGAATTTCCCATGTTAATAATTTGTCAAACGCAGCAAACATCTTTTTATCAAGACATAATTACACTTTCAAGATATCGTTATCTCTGACATGAAATTTTTTGTCAAAAGATGCCGTCTGCCGGTAAAACTGAACGACAAGCCAGCACTCAATGTTTTGAGTTTACGATTATTCGTCATTTGTTCATACTAATGCAAACAAATTTCTACGTTGGCAGTGGCAACTAGTCCAAAGCACACTCCACAGTCGTCATTGTCGAGGTGGGTATTCTCCAACTGCTATCTAAGAAATATGTAAATTTCCGCACGTAATTAATGAATTTTATTCCGTTAGCAAATAATTTCACTTTCATTTCGACACCATCAACGGCGGACCCATCATTTGGGCACACTCGTTTCCAGAAATCCACGCCACCGCACGGCGTTGAAGCTGCTTTGCTGGCTGGTTGAGTTTTATTTGGCCCCGCCTCGAGTGACGTTCCGGTGTGCCCTGTTAATGAAACGTGCAAACAGAGCAACGAAATGCGAAAAACGCCAAATGAGTCAGAAAGAAACAAAAGTCAGCGTCTTGGGTTAGGACTTGCCGTTTAGTTCAGACAGGCAGCACACCGATCACAGAACATACGCCGACCTAGGACAAAACGCAAATTAAACTGATAACGTTAGACGAAGCCCGCAGGAGTTAGCACAGGTCGCACCGGTGTGGAGTGGAAATAGACCCATTTCCATGAAGCTCACGTTTTCACGCAAATAACTTGATTTGAACGAAAAATATAATCAAATTATGCTGACTCAGTGTCGTGAGCGACAATGAAATGCCGGTGGTATTTGATGGTGCATGCTGGAACCATCTTGCCACCTGCCGCGGGGGTCACAAAGTGGTGCATTTGCTACAACTTATTAACCTTTTGATACCTGGGCATGGTCAAATGATAAAATACGAATTTGTGAAAATATGCTTACTGCTGCATTTAACTGTGGTTCCTTAATTAAGAGGGGATGTTGAGATATTTGGTAGCTTTTCTTTTAAATAGTGATTTGTGTTAGAAGTGTATCATGATTGTTGTCTAGAACATCGTTAGCTGAACTCAACTCCACAAGCTTCTCAGAGAGAATCCAAGTCTGATCGAGTGTTGATAGTTTTCTCCGACATCGTAGCATTCATTTTAGACATGTTCAGATTACAAGATCCTCATGGAAACCTAATGTCTGCCTTGCTTTCGACATTGGAATCACACATTAAGCAATTGACTGTTTCGTGGGGCCTCCTAGCATCAACCATTTCTTTCGTTGCATAGATCATCGAACCAAACTGTGCATTTATCATAATTATATTTCATGAATAGTTCTACTGCAATAAATTGTTTATTAAATCACAAAGTTAATCTTTAGTAATCGCCATTCCTGTGCAAACAAATTGTAGCCTCGTTTTCACATATTTAAAAGTAAATGAAATTTCAACCGAAAAAAATGCTACATCTACAAAACGAAAAAAAAAGAAGAAGAAAGGAATTTTGTTTCATTTACTACTAAGTATACATCATAAGACACCTTCTAAGTTAACCTTATTTTATTTAGCTCATTTAATTCAGAGGCTGAATCACGCAAGCTTTACGAAGCCGATGTTTCATTGTTTTTTTTACCTATTTATTTGTTCCAAATTTATCAATAATTACTTTTCATGTTAATCTAGGTGCTCCAACTACTACCGTAATGTATCAACCTTAATTGTTAAAACATATATCTAATTTTGTTAACATTGTTCATGCCTTAGCAGTTCAGTATTTTAAACAGGTTTTAATGCCTGCGTGTCAGTATAACAATAAATAAAGATAAAGCCGGCGTTCTTTCTACACAAAGACGCACAAAGATGCGTATCATTCGCATATTGCGATTTAGAAGGAGATGGATTCTGTAGCTAGAATTAAATTTTAAACTAACCCGTTAAATGAATTAAACCTAACATAGACCGGCCACCGAAATGCATATTTCAATTATAACTATACAGCTAATTCATTAATATTTTCAAAAAAAATCACTTGGCTGGATCATCTGCGACATCTCCGTCAATATCGTCCTCCATGGCCGATGGGAGTTGACAAAGCTTCGATGTTGGCCTCTTGAAGACTCCAGATGTAGTACGTATCGTCACTACACGCACAACGCCATCTTGACCAGGGTGAAGCTGCATGACGCGGGCCAATGGCCAGCGAATCGGTGGAAGCTGCTGATCTTGAAGTACAACTACTTGGCCAACCTTGATGTCGACTTTTCGTGGATTGATAGTACTCTGCTGTTGAAGCTCCTTGAGGTATTCGGATGTCCATCGGTATCAGAAATTTTGTACCTTTTGCTGAGCGAATTGGTACTTGTCCAGGCGGTTGACAGGGAAATCTCGCAAGTCCGGCTCCGGAAGAGATTGTAAACTTCAACCCACCAAGAAATGTCCCGGGGTAAGGGCTTCAAGGTCATTGGGGTCGTCCGATAAAGGTATCAAAGGGCGCGAGTTTATGTACCCTTCGATCTGCACTAACACTGTTTCCAAATCTTCTTGCAGCAACGAACAAGTTCCAATTTGTCGAATAAGGTGCTTTTTAGCTACTTTCACGGCAGCTTCCCAGAGGCCGCCGAAGTTGGGAGCACGAGGGGGTATCATGTGCCAATTGATTCCATTCGTTGCGAGACTGTTAGCGATACGAGCATTTTCGGTTCGGTTGTTGAGCATTTGATAGAGAGCATGAAGTTCGTGTTTAGCTCCCGCGAAGTTCGTGGCATTATCCGAGTATACGTGTTCGGGTCCCCGACCAATTCAACATGCACAGCCTTAGTTCTGAAGCATATGTACAGTGCTATAGAGCGATTCCACGAACAAGTGGGAAATTTTTCCAGTTTTTATTTTTTGTATTTTTTGATTTGCATGAAACCTTGCATACAAGTTTTTGGGGAAGAAAAACGCCGTTTTGCATACTTGGTTCGCCATTTTGAATCTAGCCCATCCTTCATTTTCACGTTAATATCGAATCGGAACTGGTCGGTCAAAGGCTCCCAACTGAGTCCCAAAGTTTTTATCGTCTCATCGGGATCGAACGTTCGCTTTGATTGAGTGGCTAAATCCTCCTCGGGAACTCCTTCTAGGACCTCTTGGAAATTGGAACACCATTTTCTCAGCTGAAAACCTCCACGATTGAGTAGCTCCGTCATCTCTTGCCGTAATTGGATCGCTGAGTCGATTGTGTTCTCTCCCCGAATGAAGTCGTCCATATAAAAATCTTGCTTTAGAGTCCCTGCAGCGCGGGGGAACGATTCTCCTTCGTCTTCAGCAAGCTGGTGAAGCGTTCGTGTAGCCAAAAACGATGAGGGAGCCAATCCATACGTTACTGTGGTGAGAACGTATTTGGCGATTGTAGGAACTGTTCATCAGGATGCATACTAATCATGCGATACATCTTTTCGATATCTGCGAGCAAGACTATCTTGTGTTTGCGGAACCGAAGAACAATGACGTACAGCTCGTCCTGGATAACGGGACCGACCAAAAGTGCATCATTCAGGGAATACCCAGAGCTGGTTTTCGCCGATGCATCGAATACACCACGAACTTTGGTGGTTGTACTCGATTCCTTCACCACTGGGTGATGGAAGAGGAAGCACCATAGGCGGAGCTGGACAATCAGTCTGGAGGGGGCCTGGAGGGGGCCTGCCCGAAGATTTTTTTTACGTTTTTAGGAATATTTAAAAGAGCGATGAAAGTAGCGTAAGGACAGGTTATTTTTATTGATGAATTAGAACATGTTTAATCGAATAATTAGGTCTAAACACAGGGCAGACCGAGCAGTTATAACATGTTACAAGAATATCTTGATGACGAATTTCTTGTTGAAATTATTTGACAACCGTTATAACATGTTAAAACTCTATGTCTGAACAAGGCACTATTCTGCACCTTGGTGAGGCGAGATGCCTTAGGAGAATCAAGTGTCGTAAATATATACCTCGTATTATTCCCTGTGAATTAAATGGAGAATGGACTTACACGAGGTAACTGTAGTCACCTTACTCGATTCACTGAAGGCGCATCATTTCATCCGAGGCGGAGAATAGATTCGAATCTATATAGAGTCAACTTTAAACTAAAAAACATTAAAACTACAAAGAACAACATTGAGTCAATGAACATTTTAAATTTATATCAAAATTTGGATTGGTTTGGATTACGTGGTTTAAATATTTTAAAAATTGTGTCGGTTGAATTGCCATATTTGAAAATCATTGCTGCGTCATGGTACTTCTCAGTCATGTTTTAAGTGTGTCTGATGGCTGAGAAGCTCGCATCCAGCTGAGCTTATGGGAATGGAAATTAACACCTGGAGCAACCTATATAGATTGGTTGTACAATTCCGCTCGCAAGGTTTCCAAAGATAGATTTATGTTTTTGTTGCGCAAAAAACTCGAACGACAGTTGCTTCGGCTTGCAGGTCTTGTTGTTTTATATTTAGCATCTGAATAATGGTCTATAAACTCCTGCCCATTTGCCTCAAGCGTACCAAGCTCTTATTTGTATTACTATCGTTTTTCGGTGAAGCTGATGGAGATGCTAGTTCCCGACCAGGAGAAAATAGCATGTGAATACCTAATTTTGATCTTGATAACTGGCCTTGGTATTAAAGAGCTCAGATTAAGAGGTAAAATACCTAATCAAAATACCTAAGAATTGCAAGCAAAATATCTCTCAAATACCAAAACTTGTTATTTCGGATACCTGGGAATACCTGCGAGGTACTATTTCGGTATTGTCTTACCTCAATTTGGTATTCACATAACATTGTAGGAACAATTTTTTGGTATTATCCTCAAGTATTTTACCTCTTAATCTGAGCTCATAAATACCAAGGCCAGTTCAAGTTATTCGCTCCTGCTCGGGTTGAGGAAGAATACTAGCGTCGCTTTCAATTGTTTCGAAATTATCGATAGATGAATGGAATTGAAATTCTTGGTGTTCCGAAAGAACAGTACAGAAATACATTTGAGGTCATTATATTATCGGCCCTATGGTTTTCGTATGATAAGTGATATTTTCAAATTAAGCGTTTTGATATCAGCTATTAGCTTAAAATTGCACCTCGCCGAAAAGTTCGAAAATACCTGGGGTATGTTGTTCCCAATAACCCGTGGTCACGGGTGCCAATATTTTTTTTTCAAAGATAACTATGATAAAATGAACTTAAAAAAAGGAAAAACCTGGATCTGTTCCACGTCTATGTTTTCCTGGAAAAATCTAAATTTCTGAAGTATATGGATGTACCTACCTATCATTTAATTTTTCATTTTTCATTTTGTTCATTTGTCCAGATTGCACGGAATTCTTAATCGTTACATAAAATTAAAATTCAAACGCTTATAAAGTTCGCAATTCTACTTCTCTTATTAAACTTACTGAATGTATCTTCAGTCAAAATAATACTGAATTACTGAGTCAAAATTAATACTGAATTAAAAACAGTTATTTCAAATTAAGAGATTTGTTTTTCAGCTTCAGAAATGTAGATATTTTTCAACCATTCGATGGAATTTGGTTTAGGTTTCTTATTAAATAACTCTTTGAAAATTATGTGAGAAATTTTGTGGAAAATACAATGCTAATTTTAAAAAGAGAGTTCAAAAAATTTTAGAGAGAATTTCGAGGATTATTTAATCAAAAACCTACTGAGAAGTTCACGGCACTTCGAAAGAAACATCTATGGGTAATTTGAGGTTGAACTTAAGAATTTGATAAGCATTGATATGGAATACTTATCCATGAAATCCATGGGTATCCAAATTCCATGGAAAGTTTTCGAAACTTTTTGATGGTATAGCAAAAGAATGTAACAAAAACAGTATAGGCGAAAAAAAACAAATGCATCTACCGTGTTGAACTGTGTTGAATTATTAAATTTTCAAGCACAGTCTTCAAAATGGCATCATATTCGCCATGATAGAAGGTTTGGCAGAAATTTAGTTGTTATATAATTTAAAATTGAATAGTTCTACAAGAATGAATTCTTCGGAAAAATTATTCATTCTTTTGAAATTTTTGTATTTCGTAAAAGAAAATAGATGTTTTTAAAATTTTCTAGGCTGGTGGATTAGATGGAATTTTGAAGACTGTTTCAAAATTTATAAACAGTTTAAAATTCAGGAAATTCAATTACTTCTGAGTTCCTGTCAAAATTTCAGCTCCATCCATCCTTCGAGTGCTGACATAGAGAATGTCAAATATGACAATTTTGTACGAAACACTGTAGATGTATCTAATATTTTCGTCACCAGTGTATACTCGGACCTATTCCAGCCCAAAATAGAACCTTTTGATTGAAAATCAACTTATTTAAATAAATCTTAAGATTAAATGTAAGACAATTGTTATAAGAAATGTGAAGGGAATTATGATAAAATTTCCAAAGAAATATTGAGAAGCGTTTTCAAAAAATAATCGGAACTCTGTCTCTACAAAGTGAATTCAGATGGAAGCACACAGTTCTTACAAGCAGTATATTTCGGATATTTACCTACAAATTGTATTCAAATGGTTTGATACTTAGAAAATTAAAAATATTTTTTTCGACGAGTCCTGCATTGCGACATCACTATGATCAATTAATTAAAATATTTGTGGAAAAGAATAGATAAATAAAAGTTTCAACAGGTTAACAATACTTCAAATGATGATGATGATGATGATGATGGTCCCGTCACTTAAAAGTATCCCTCCAAATAAAAAAAAGTCTCACGTGTCGCTTGATTTTCCGAAATATTAATGAATAAAATTTTACAAAAAAGTCGAGTAAACTACTTAATTCTAAAACTTTATAAAGTTTGTTATCACCAAATTCAGCAAATTAAAAAACTTAATATATATTTCCTGAAGATAAATAAGGACAAAGATCAACTCAGAAAAATGGCGTCTGGTGAATGGGCTCTAAGAAATGGTTTCAGGAAAGTAATTTATTCCCAAAAATAAGAAGGACAAAGTTCTTCTCTGGAAAATTGGTCATGGGAAATGGCGGGTCAACAATCAATTTCCCGAAAACAAAAGGACAGATACCGTCTCTGAAAAATTGGCCATTACAGAAGATGGCTTCTGGGAAATGTTTCCCGGGGAAATGGTTTCAGGAAAGCATATATTTTCCGAAAAAATGAGGACAGAGATCCGTTTTGGAAAATTAGTCATTCCGAAAAGTGGCCTTTGAAAAATGGCCTCTAGAAAAATACCTCTGGGAAATGTATTCCGGGAAACAACTTATACTGGGAAAAAAATCCATACAACTCCGTAGTGATTATGAATAGTGTTTCATTTCAAATTAGAAATATTTTCGGGAAAAATCCTGGGGGGGGGGGCAGCAGAATTTTGGAGGGGGCCTAGCCACTGTAGGGGGTAATTCTTTACCGGTGGGGATTTCACGCATATGTCCAAGGTTGACGAACTCTGCCATGAATTCGTGGTATCTTTCTTTTAGGACCGCATTCCGATCCAGTTTCCTTTCCAGACCTTCCAACCGTCGAAGGGCATTAGGGTAAAAATCACCTATCATTTGGGAAAATCCTTCATTCTTTCTTTCTATATACCGACCAGTGGGATCCCTGAATACTGTCTTCTTGAAGAAATCCTCACAGTATTCCTCCGTAGGGGAACGAACCTTTGTGTTCACCTCCTCAATTTGCCAAAATTTCTCAATATTCCTGTCAAGCGATTCTAGAGTAGAAATATGACACAGCGGAGAGTAAGAATTTGAAACATACGAAGCTTTTTCCGACACCAGCCATCCGAACACGCTTTCCAAAAGAGTTGGTGACGATTCGCCTAAATTTTTCCGGCCACACTTTAGGAAGGTGTAGAAGTGTTCAGCGTTTATAATCAAATCTATTCTTCTGGACCAATTTTAGTCAGGGTCGGCGAGATCAATGCCCTCGGGAACAGACCAATTGTTCTTTAGGATTGTAACCGCAGGTAGATCAGTGGTAATGTTTTGTATGATCAAGCAAACTAAAGGAACCGAGAATTCATCGAGTCGTGATCGAATATCGGTTGAAACCGAGCCAACAGCGCGCACCTCGGCTTTTTTTTGCACCGATATTTCAGCACGGTCAATATCGGGTGAAAAAGGGAAATACTCATGTTGGTGCGTCAACTTTGACGCCAGCTGTAGTCCAAACCACTTGATAGAAACAGTTCAAATTTCGTCCACATTATTTCCTTTGTATTTTTAGGCTATTGTGAAATTTATAATATTTTATCTAAATTTTTCACAGAAATACGGATTTTTGAAATTGGTATGTCCAAAAATGATTTTTTTCACATATGTAATGAAAACTTCAAATTTATAAGCCTGATCAACATGAAATTTCGACAACATACGGTCTATAGATTGTTTATAGTGTGGTTAAAGTTTCGGCTAAAAATATTGATAATTGACAAAGTTACAGTAGCTTGACCATGGCATATTTTGGAAGCAAAATTTTGCTCGGCTTTTTTTTTTGCTATTGAGTGTACGTTATATTTTTTAAATTTATAAATTGAATATAGTTTCTTATGATAATCTTAATGAAAATAATATTCAATAATTTTCCAGAGAACTTTTTTCGAATGTGTATAAATACTGCACTTAATTTCAAATGTGTCATAAGAATCCCTATGCTAATATTTCTGATAAGGCTCACGTTAAAAAAACAACAATTCAGTTGATTAACAGCGCTACATTACTTTTGAAGGTGATGCCATATTAATTAGCTCAAATTTCGTCATATCAATTACATGTGTTAAGTACACTATCGGTGCAAATTATTCAATTTTCATCAAATGCTCTGTTCGACATGCCCAACAATGCACTCTCGATTTACCTGAATCACGCCCCCTGCCGCAGTTATTGAGTGGCGGTGAAAGACAGTGTGAATAAGCCGATTCATTATACAATCATTGTTTGCACTTGCCTCATCAGTGAGTACACAAACATATATGCTCACTTCAATCGTGAAATCTAGAGTCAAATCATATCATTATCAAATTCCGAATCAGACTAATTACGAGCGAACTTGTTAAGACGGAGCATGATAATCGACATGTTTTGCTTTGACTCGAGCGCAGACCCAATCTTTAAAATATCTTGCTCTTTTATACCTTGGTATGAGCCGTTCGATGTCGGAAAACACAGATGCTGCTCAAGAGAGCGAAAACCTAATTTCCTTAAAGCATTTGTTACCCTAGAACGAGACGCCTCCAGCTGATTCAAACCAGAGTGGAGCTATTGTGTTGATTCAATCTACTGTGGCTTCCCATCGCCACCCACCGCTATTCAGCATCAAGCCCTTCATCGACGTCGTTCGGTGCAAATGTTGATTATGTTTATTACATAAATAATTATACGTTCATTACATAAATTGCACATCGTTCTCAATTGCCTCCCCGCTTCCTATCCATTCTTGCTACCTTCCCGCGGAGAAGCTCCCCTTCTCTCTAGCACCTTTCTGCACTGTTTGGTTCGTAGGGTTTTCCTTATTTGGCATTGGTCTGGTGGCACAGCGGCGACGTCTTGATACTGACTGGATGCACTCAAATAACCGATCCAAACGACGTTTTCTTCTCATTATTCATTTTATTTCCCGATATTTGCGGGAAAATTTTATTATAGATGCTCTGCCCAGTCAGAGGTGCAGCGACGCTCTAATGCTCGATGGCGCTGCAAGTTGATGGGCCTCACAACGACCGCTGTGGCATCCGCTAATGAAGCTCAGCGGTGCACTTGGGAATGTGCTGTTTGGCCCTTTCGGATAGTGGTTTACTATTTCTTTTGACACTTTAGTGAGATAACATAAAACACGCTGGTAAACCATAAATGACAAGAGCATCAATATAAGTTATGACCAATTTTTCAAACCAAAGACCACTGTTCTCTCGGACTGTTGTTCCTTTTCACTATTTCCAACCTGTTAGGAATCATATTTTTCTCAATTTAATGCGCGGCATTTTACTCCATTCCTTTCATCGAGCGACGTTATTATTAAAAGTGGTATTATTGAATTGAGAGATGGCAGCACTAAGTTCCTTAGAATGTTTTATGTCCAAACGCAGTCCGACAGCTAATATCCAACCGTGGTCAGCCGTTCGGTTCGTTTCCGAGCAGCTCTGCTTTATTCATAACTGTCGAGATTCCTCTTGCAGTACACCAGGTAAAACACGAATGAATCGAAACAAACCGCACTGTCTGCTGTGGCCGTCCGGGTTCAACCATGACCCGATCAATTCTTTCCGATACGAACCGGTATTTTATGTGTTTTTGTGAATTTTTATATGCGAAATAAATATAATATTATTACTCATAAATTATTATCTTCCTCAAGCCCCAGTTCTATCACCAGGTCGGTCGAATGTGAAAAACGCGGTACAATCATAATAGCGCATACCACTCTTCCGGTATTCACTGTCTGTGTCCGCATAGGGTGAAGCGAAACTTGGCAATTTTTGTACCCATAAATAATGAAGTCAAACTTCATGTCTTCCACGATTAGCGTCTGTTAGTAGACTGACTTAACAAGTACTATTCCGAAATTAAGTGCAGTTTTTCGATGTGGAACCGTACCCTATGTTCGCCCGAATCAAAGCGATTTCAGTTTCATTTTTTATTTTCCTCTAAAACCCCAACCGATTGGGTTCTCGTGGCTCTTTGGAAAGCTTTCATTGCATATGCAATAAATAATTTTCCAACAGTTTTGAGCATTCATATGCTGGAGTGGAATGCTAAAGAATATGATGTGGTGCATACCAGGCGTCAGCAAAAGCTGTTTTGAATTTAGAAGATTTGCCGACAAAAGAGTTAATCATGTGCCCTCATAATGTCTGATATGTCGGATGCTAGGTGAAATATGAGCCATGATGAGTTTTTTGCGTGATTCGGTATTAGCCGGTTCCTGTGTGTATTGTCGTTAGTGAGTTTATATAGGTCATGCCTGTTGATGCTCTTCAGTGCATTATTTCAATAATAAATGGCATGTAACATATGATATAGGGTATGTGTCCCTTGACTCAGCCTATTATGCAACCATCGATTACATTTTTGATTATAACTCTTAAAGTTTTCAATCTGAAGGCGAAATTCAACTAGTTCTATACTTGCTAAGATATGTTTGATAAGACATTTGGTAGTTTGTATCACGAAAAGTTACACAATTCTTTTTATAAAGTCAGAAACTTTCAAGAGATATGGATTTAATGTCGGTCTACAGGCACCAAATTGGGTCTATTCATGGATGCAAGTTCGTCCCATTCGATGGATTTATTACTAAATGCAGTCTTTGTACGGTTTTTATCTTCTTATTCTATGAATTAAGGCATTGTCATCTGTATTCGCTTTACTTAACACAAAATTTCACAAAACAAACTAAAGTAAAACTGCTTTGAAACACATAAGTGATGTTCATATATGATTTACTAGCCATTCAATAATGAAAACATTATAATTCACTATACAACGGCTTAGTTCCTTCGGTTTGTGTTTAGATGAGCAACTTGAATATAAGCAACCGCAAACACATGCATTTCCACTCGAAATTTTACCAACAATAACCTTTTTACTACGTTATTGATACAACAGGCCATAGTTGGGAACATACAAAAAAATATGTCCCCAACATTGGGTCTACGATTTTCTTGTGAAATTGTTGTTATTTTAGCTATGTGAACAGTTAGTTTGTAACGTGTAACTGTTTTCTGTACATCCAGGCGGCATTACTTGCTTTATCGATTTAATTAAGCCAAATTTAGATCACTTGAAGATCGTGTAGATCATCTGTTCAGCTTAACCAGTGAGATCATGATGCCCCAAAAGTTCAAGAAATCGAAAATTACGCGGAAGTGAACAACTATAAGTTGATTAATATTGTCTCAATTGCTTCGGATTACATCGGTCATTCTAATAGCAACAGATTTTGTTGATTATTGCTGAATTAATGACTTATTTGGTACATAGGCCGAATGAAGGAGGTAGGCTAACATTACATCCCCTTACCCTAGTAATGAAATGTGTGAACTTGAGGATATGTAATCATAGAAATGCATGCCAAAGGAGTTTTATCGACCTTTCTCATTGAGGTGTAAGGCTGCGGTGTAAGGTGTGAGGTGTAAGGTGACCTTACGGCAGTTGGCCGGAACCTTAGCCATGACCATTGAGGTTCGCCGTCAATCAAAGCAGCTTTGATTGATGATGCATAGGTGGATTCTTCATAAGAATGGTATGCACAATTATTAAAATCAGTCTATTTTAATGCAATTTTTGCATTAAAAACTATGTACATAAATTGCCAATTTTTCATGGGTGTACCTTCAGCGGCACTGGCGAAACTACTAATGCAGCATCAATCATAGTAACCCATAAGTCAGCAGAAAAGATTTGACAGGTCTGTCAGGCGGACTCTAACCGTGATGGACAAAACAGTTAAGGTACTCCGTTCAGAAATGTGCGCGTTCAAAGAACGGCATCCCGCCCCGTTGCGACACTTTGTGGACGCCAGATACACCCATTCCGGCATCTACAACATCTTGGTACTATTGAACAACAATCAGAGCATCGAAAGAAAGCCCGGTTTCGAACGGCCGATAACCCTGAGCGACAAGAAGCTCCAAAGGATGCTGAAGAAGAAGACCGAGGGAAAAGTGGCTACATAGCTACGTGCGCTTGGCCGGGAGGTCAGTTCAACTGGCCAAACAGTGAAAAAGTACCTGGTAAACATGAGCATACAGGGGATGATCAAAAAGGAGAAGATTAAAGGGTGTCCACGATGAAATTGCCACACACAATTGATTCGCAAAATTCGAGTTTTCATCCGATTGCTATCAAATTTCCAGGGATTGAGAAATAACTATTAAACTTCATTTTACCATTTTACTCGTATTTTAATTACAGTCCATACGCAAATGCCCGCACCTTGGCCTTAACCCCGGCCATAAGATTCTGCACAACCTGTGAATCAACCGTTTTTGCATGTAAACCCATACTTTCTTCAGTTTCTCGACTGTCTTCACTACCTTAGGTCGTTTAAGAAGGTGCTGCTTCATAATCGCCCAGTACTTCTCGATTTGGCGGAGCTCCGGAGTATTGGGAGGGTTGAACATTTTCGGCACGAAATTGACCTCATTGTCCGCATACCACTTCAGCACGTCCTTGGAGTAGTGACATGAGGCCAAATCCGGCCAGAAGATTGTTGGGACGTTGTGGGCCTTCA
Source organism: Aedes japonicus (assembly GCA_034211315.2). Taxonomy (NCBI): domain Eukaryota; kingdom Metazoa; phylum Arthropoda; class Insecta; order Diptera; family Culicidae; genus Aedes; species Aedes japonicus. The sequence goes on along the minus strand of JASCZW010000231.1, from coordinate 317,865 downwards.
GGAGATGAAGCAGCCGCTTCTGGAGGCACTCTTTTATGTACACCTGTCCGTTCCCGCACGTGCAGATGGCTTGCCAAACCAGGAATTTCTTCGCAAATTTGGACATCTTCTGAGTGCGGACATGCTCCGGAACGCTGAACTTATCGTTGGCCTTGAAAAACAGGTTGCCGGGGATCTGTTTGAAGTCGGCCTTCACATATGTTTCGTCGTCCATGATGCAGCATTCAACTTTCGTCAGCATGTTGAGGTACAACTTCCTGGCACGGGTTTTGGCGGACTTGTTCTGCTTCTCGTCGCGATTAGGGGCCTTTTGTACCTTGAACGTTCGAAGCCCAGCCTTAGTTTTGGCCTTCTGGACAAAACTTCGGCTTAGGTGCAGCTTCTTAGCCACATCCCGAACGGAGGCGTTCAGATTTCGGTTGAAGGTCCCAACTACGCGGTTGTGATTTTTGGTGTTGTACGGAATACTTTTTCCTTCACTTCTGGGCTTCCGATCGGTGGTCAACCGTTCCTCGAACCGCTTAATCACTCGCGACACCGTGGAATTCGCGATTCCCAACGTTTTAGCGATGGAACGATGCGAAAGATCCTTGTTCTCGTGATGAATGCGCAAGATTTTTTCACGCACGAGCTGTTCTTTCGACTCCATTTCCGCGAGTTTTGATCACAGGACTTTAAAACTTGCAGGATGTGAATAATGCACTATAAACTAAATCCATCCAAATTTTCAATAAATTCTACCCACCGTTTAAAAGTTAGAGCAATTTCATAGTGTGGCAATTTCATCGTGGACACCCTTTAGCAAAATTTTGTCCAGATTCAAAGTGATACAGTTTGGTGAATAATTACCCGTTTTTGATTAAATTAAAAGCGTTCGACGGGAAATTTATTCTTGTATTAGCATGTTTAATCAAAATTTGATTTGACTTCCGGGCACCGGAGATATCACGGATACTCTGAGGTTATGTCAAATGTGCTAATTTTTTGCAGCTAGTTATTTTTTATGTTACTTGAAAATCGGAGATATAATATTTTTCTCAGAAACTAAAATTCATAATTAGTCTGTCAGTGGGTGAAGATCGTGAATCGGCTCATAAACAACCGAGATATGGCCATTTCCGTAAAATGTAGTTTTTTACCCTATTGCCTGACACTTCTTATGTTGAAAAACTCCTTTTTAATTTATCTGTAACTCTGCGTAACCTTAACCAAATTAGATGCTTCTTTTTCCATACGATCACAAATTTATCCTTGTTTTTAGGAGAGTAGTGGACATTTCGTTATTTTCCGTAGTTCCGGATTCATTATCGGGAATCGTGAAGGAAGTACCCTACCAGTGTAATGGCCAGAGTTAGAACTGTATCAAACCTGGCTTGCGACATATCATACTTCATGATTTTACAAACCAATACCACTGGTAGTCAACCTGAGAGTATTCTTTCACATTGGCCACACCTGGCGACGTTCCGGATTCCGGGTTCCCCCAGGGAAGTGGCCAGATTTCGAATGATGTCAAACCCTGGCTTGCGACACATCAAACTTCATGATTTTACAAAACAATACCGCTGGTGGTCAACCTGAGAGTATTCGGTCACATTGGCCACACCTGGTTACGTTGCGGATTCCGGGTTCTCCCAGGGAAGTAGCCAGATTGCGAATGATGTCAAACCTTGGCTTGCGACACATCAAACTTCATGATTTTACAAAACAATACCGCTGGTGGTCAACCTGAGAGTATTTGGTCACATTGGCCACACCTGGTGACGTTGCGGATTCCGGGTTCCCCCGGGGAATTGGCGAGATATAGAACGATTCCAAACTATGGATTGCGACACATCAAACTTCATGATTTTACAAATCAAGATTACTGGTGCTCAACCTGAGAGTTTTCGGTCACATTGGTCAGACCTGGTGACGCTCCGGGATTCGGGTTCCCCCAGGGAAGTGGCTGGATTTAGAACGATGTCTAACCTGGCTAGCAACACATCAAACTTCATGATTTTACAAACCAATACCACTGGTGGCGAATCTGAGGTTTCTATTGTGGGCATCAGGATTCAATGGCAAAAATTATTCAAACATAGTTTCGAAAATATATAAAAGTTCGGATATGCTAACAATAATTCAGTTATTTTGATTAGATAGATCGTTTCAAAGGAAAATCGCGTTTAATAAGGTGTGGGTCCACCATTCGCATTCAAAACGGCTAGGATACGCCTAGGGATGGAATCGTACAATTTTTGGATTGTTTCGATAGGTATTTCAATCGATCAAAACCTTCCCTAACGCTTTTAGAGACGATGGTGGTAGAAACACACTTCTCACGCGTGCTTCTAATGTAGACCAAAGTGGCTCGATAATGTTGAGGTCTGGTGACTGTGCTGGCCAATCAAGGTGATGAAAGTCTGTGTCATGCTCTTCGTACCACGCCTTTATGATTTGAGCAGTGTGGATTGGAGCGTTGTCATCTTGGAAGATTCCTCTGCCATCAGGAAAGGTTGACTCAGGTTGACTACCAGTGGTATTGGTTTGTAAAATCATGAAGTTTGATATGTCGCAAGCCAGGTTTGATACAGTTCTATCTCTGGCCATTACACTGGTAGGGTACTTCCTTCACGATTCCCGATAATGAATCCGGAACTACGAAAAATAACGAAATGTGCGCTACTCTCCCAAAAACTAGGATAAATTTGTGATAGTATGGAAAAAGATGCATCTAATTTGGTTAAGGGTACGCAGAGTTACAGATAAATTAAAAAGGAGTTTTTCAACATAAGAAGTGTCAGGCAATAGGGTAAAAAACTACATTTTACGGAAATGGCCATATCTCGGTTGTTTATGAGCCGATTTACGATCTTCAACCACTGACAGACTTATTATGAATTTTAGTTTCTGAGTAAAATATTATATCTCCGATTTTCATGTAACATAAAAAATAACGAGCTGCAGAAAATTAGCACATTTGACATAACCTCAACGTATCCGTGATATCTCCGGTGCCCGGAAGTCAAATCAAATTTTGATTAAACATGCTAATACAAGAATAAATTTCCCGTCGAACGCTTTTAATTTAATCAAAAACGGGTAATTATTCACCGAACTGTATCACTTTGAATCTGGACAAAATTTTGCTAGTCTTCTCCTTTTTGATCATCCCCTGTACATGTCAAAAAGCGGAAGTCGCGTCCACTGGTTTCGGAGCTGCTGACAATGACGCAATGGCAGCGGCTGAACAAGATGGTCAGCTCGATTTTCCAGGCGAATCGCGACGTGGCGATGGTGATGGACGACGAGACCTATCTCACCCTGGATTGCAACGACTGGCAGAGCACTTCGTATTTCACTTACCTGAGGAAGGAAGAGAGCTCCGAGGTGAAGTTCATTTCACACACCAAGTTCCCCAAGAAGGTGCTGTTATGTTATAGTACAAAATGCCTGTCGGAAGTTGTCTCGTTCATCAACAAATACCATAAGGGCGAAAACGCGGTGTTCTGGTCGGATCTGGCGTCGGCCCACTACTCGAAGCGATCGTTGGGGGAGATGGAGCGGCTGAATATCGATGTGGTACCAACGTGGCATGCCATGGCAAATGTTCCGGTTAACTGCCAGAAGGCCGCTTGCGAGGGCGTTTTATTTGCAAATTAGCCTAAATAATGGCCTTCCATGGGACATTTATGAAAATAATTATCTGTCATAGCTTTTTTTTATCATTATCCGAAAAATGTCCATTTTTTCATATGCAAACATTTCACAAGGTTGCGAGCTATTCAAACATATTGAATGAACCTTCTGCAAGGTCATCAGTTATTATTTGATAATATTGTGATATTTAAGGCCATCCAAAGTGTCCTTGAGTTTCGAAAATAAAATTTATAGTAGTAACTATTGCTTTTTGCGCTATACATAGTTATGCAACGTATTCAATCATATTCAGTGAATATTTTCGAATGTATAAACAAACAATTTGAGATAAACTAGCACGTTCTAAGTCATCCAAACTGTCCTTAAATTCAAAACGTAAGATTTACAATTGTAACAGTATTTTTTTGGGCTATAATGGGTGACTTTATGTACTCAATTAGATTCTATGAATATTTTGGAAGATCAGCAGTCTTTTTTTGAACTTTGTGATCTTTTAGATAATCGAAACTGTTCTAGCGATCAAAATTTTAGATTTACAGTTTTAACAGTAAATTTTAGGCAAAACAAACTTACAATAAATTTTAAGAGACAAACCAGTCAACGGCTGAAGGTCTCTGAAATAAATATTTATCAATCACTTACAATAAATATTCAAACATATTACATTATTATTCTTCAAAGTCTACAAGTATTATAAAGGAATATGACATGTTCTAAGTCATCCAAGCAGTCCTTGAGAAAAGAACATGAGAACAATAGTTTTAACAAAGCCTTTCTGGGCTATGCAAAATTACACTGTGTATTTAAACACATTCATTGAATATCTTGGAAAAAACAACAGACACTATGAGGTAATCTTTGGATGTTGTATTTTAAACAAACTATTCTTGAGTTCATAACTTCAAATATACAGCTTAAAATTTACCTTTCTGGAATTAACAAAGTAATATGTATGTAATATGTATTTTTTTTTATAATTAAGTTAGTCTTCTGGAAGGTAACAAAATCTAATTAGATATCTTGGGATGTTCTAGGTCACCAAAGCTACCTACTTATTGTTATGATTTTCATGCTGACGTAAGAACTAAACGACACTAACAAAACGCGACGTGAGACAAGACACAACACTTATCGTTCTTACAATTTAAATTTTTTTTACCTTTTGGTCGACCGGTTTCGGGCACGATGCTGCTCATCTACGGGACTATGTCCGAAACTACCCTTGAGCTCAGAAGTAAGTAACATTAGTTTTATAACTTATGCACCTTCGGGAAGGTCACCAGTCATTATCAGATTATCTTGAGATGATCGAGTTCATAAAGACTGACTTTGAGTTCAGAACATAAGATATTCAGTAGTAACCTTAGCCTTTTGGCTACGGTCAAGATTCAAACATATTCAATAAATATTCTGAAACATCCACAGACATCAAAGAATAATCTTGTTAGCTTCAGGTCATTCATACTGTGCTTCAAAACTTAAGGTCTACAATTGTAACAGTAGCTTTATGGGTTATACAAAGTTCAGTTAGTTTGTTTGGCGTAGAATAACCAAAGATTATTTTACAATCTCTGTTGGTCTTCCAGGACGTTGATTATGCATATGCGTATGCATATCATATTGTATAGCGGATAAAGCTACTGTTATAACTGGACTTGGAACGGAACTCCAGGACAGTTTGGAAGACCTGCAACATCTCAAAAAAAAATTTTCTACTTTTTTCAATCATTTCTATGTTATTAAGCACCAAATAAATCAGAACACAAAACAATGGCCTACTTCATAACGCTTGGAAAAATTTAGGCCTGAAAATGTTAATTCAAAAAATTTTCAATTGCCCAATCACCCTGGCTTACATTTAGTTGCTTAGTTCTACGTCATCATTACGAAGTATTCAATGGAGCTGTACCTTGTAGTTTTTCATGCGGGCTGTTTTCGGCGATAACTCCAGAATGGAAACACCTATTTACTTAAATTTAATCACATTTTGCAGTTTATTAAAACAATCAAATTTTGATGTAAATACTGAAAATTTAACGTCTGTATTTTGACCATTGCACGAAAAGTTAACATATTAACATCAAAATCGAAATAATTTAAATTGTTCATGCATGTGAATCGATCAACTTAATATAGTATTTTCACGCAGCTTCATAATAAAAGCAGAACGTATCCCCAGTGTTAAAAAATACCTTCGTGTACATTGTCCACCTGAGGCTTCACGTGGTTGGGAACCCTAGTAAAATGGTAGCTTTTATCCTAGTTTTATAGCATTCTACAAGTTTGCATCACGTTCTAAAGAACTTTCATAAAACCAAAACTGTTACTTGGGAAAGAAGTGACAGTGATTTCAGTGTACCCACAATTGGTTACTGTCAACCTGCTTTGCTAACTTTACTCTGGAAATAACAGAAAAATCATTGTAGGGATTGATTTTAATAGAAGAATTTCTATACTCAATAATTTCAGTCATATAACGACTGTTCCAGAGAGTATAAGCACACCTTATTTTAACGGTCACTTTGAATATAATGAAATATTTCAACATGTTTTGGCAGCGTCCTTCAGATTGTACATTTCTGAATGACATAGCATCAAAAAAGTGCTCAGTTTTGTGTTACCTATAAAAATACGCGGTGTTACTCCGGAAAAACTGGGAGCGGACTATTCTTGAAAAAAAAAAAAAGGAAGAGGGTGTAAGCGTCGGAGCGGTACGATCTGCGATTCGAAAATATAGAGAACAGTGTACGTTTGAAGATGCGCCGAAGAGTGGTCGGAAATCCGGTCCTGTTAGTCAGGATGTCGATAAAAAGATCAGGGATGCCTACAAGCGAAAATCAGTGAAAACCAGTGACTTCCGTTCGGGATGTTGCGAAAAAACTGATGAAAAACTGGTCGTAGAGGATGACACTAGGTGCTGTACTGTTAATAGGTGGGACTATAGGCAAAATTGAAAAAAAAAATTTTTCGCCATATTCTCACAAGGGGGGACCAAAGGGAGAATTGACGACCAAATTTTCACCGTATTCTCCCAAGCGGGGACCAAAGAGAGAATTGACGACCAATTTTTTTTTCAATTTGCGAAATTCTGGGTGTATAATAATGGACGATGCAACGTATGTGAAACTAGATTACAAATCGCTTCCCGGACCACAATTTTATACTGTACGCGAAGACAAATACATCCCCAAAACGGAGAAGGCAATATGTACCGAAAAATTCGGTAAGAAGGTTATGGTTTGGCAGGCAATATGCGAGTGTGGTAAAACATCTAGTCCGTACATCACAACGGAGACAATGAACACTTAGAAATACGTTAAGGAATGTCTCCAGAAGCGATTATTGTCGATGATCAAGCAGCACGAAGGTCAAGTAGTGTTTTGGCTTGATTTGGCGTCATGTCCTTACGCAAAGGACACTTTGGAATGGTACAAAAGTCAAAATGTATGTTTCGTGCCGAAAGACATGAATCCGCCGAACCTCCCGGAGGCACGGCTAATCGAGACTTTAACCAAAGCAAAGCTTTGAATATTCATAAAATCAGCGGACGTCATTCAAAAATTTAAAAAAGATTGGTCAAAATGGTGAGAATTACCACTGTGCAGAAGCTAATGGGTCATGTTCCAAGAAAAGTTAGGAGTCTTGACTCTGATTAAATATTTTGATTAAACGAACGTAAAATATCATATAAAACACAAATACAAATATGATTCGCCAAATAAAATTATAACAACTAAATAAAAATGACTTTTTTGTTATTTTGAAAGTATGCTTATATTTTCTGGAACAGTCTATAGATATATTCAACTAACATCGCAAAACAATATTCAAACAACATTCGAACATTTTATTTAGGCAAAAAGCAGCGATTTTTTCTGCGCTGCGCCTCAGGGTAAACGGCTTCTCCATACGAACTGTTAGACTTAGGTAACCAGCAAATAATTTGACTACACAAAAAAAATAATTAATTTTAACAAGCGCGTAAAATTTCCCCTCGTATTATGTGTTAACTGAACTTGAAAAAGAAAAAAAAATGACTTATTAATAAATAAATTTAATCGACTCACACACATTACGTTTTTACCAAATTTTGATCGAAACACCCGTTAGTATTAAAGTAACGAGCTCTCATTGAAGCATGATTATCAAGTTTATTATGGAAAAAGTCTCCTTTCAACCACGTGTAATTCCAAGTCAAAGGAGCGTAAACAACGATATTGTTTGCAATCTTTCATACAACAAAAGAGATTCAGGCGTTATCTGGCTTAAACCTACATGAAATATCCCATTATTTTCTGCCAAATCTAACATTCCCTTTATGTGCATTAGATAACGCAGAAAATTCAGTGTTTCTTTTTATCTGTGTAGAAAATAAAGATTAATAGGAGTTTCGTATTCGGCATTCGTATTCACGTAAAACTTTGTGTTATAGTTGGAGCATAAATCAATAAGACAACTCTAAGTAACTTTCGACCTAATGATAATTTTCTCCTGAAATAACAAAGCAGAACAAAAACATTTGTTTAGAATCAAATTTGCTCAATGCTCCAGCCGCAGAAAACATGAATAATGCACAACGATTTCAAAGATTTTTCAAACTGGAATCCTCCTTGGTTTCCTTGTAAACAGTCCTTGCTTCCTCTCGGTTGAAGGATACGACAGAACCAGTGCATTTATCATCATTAGACGGCTATAAACGAGCCAGGAAACGGACTCTGTGGGATCAGAGCGGAAGCATAAAAAGAACCGGAAAGGATAAGATTGGAAAGTCACAGTTCAGAATAATTAATTTCACCCAACTTGTTAATGGGGGTTGCCGGGTGGAAGCGGGCAAACCGTCGTTGTGTTGTTTGCAAAGATTCCAAGCTCGTTTGTTTCAAGTAGCCACTCATTGACCATGCTGGACAGCTGCCAGCATGCCAGCGTGCGCCTCGGGCTCACCGCCGCTTGTTGCCAGAGAATCCTTCCTCTTTCGGATACTGCATGAAAATGATAAAGTGGAAAATGTCACACAATCCATCAACTAAGGCATTTGGCAAAATAAGGATGTGCAACTCGTGGTGTGATAATGAGGAAGGCATGAGATGGAGCGAGATAGAGTGGAGGGCCTGGGTTGGTTCACGTTTAGTCTCGTAGTATGCTAGTGGGCAATTGAATCAAAATAATTCAAAATTTATGCTTCGCTTGCTTCTTGTATTTAAGTGCACCAAAGGAATGATGGCAAGGGCTAAGCTTACAGGAGCATTGGACTTATAGCCCATTGACGTATGAGATTATTTTTAAAACACTTTTATTAGCCAAAGCTGACAAATTTGGAAAGGTACTTATTTTAAATATAAGTTAATTTCCAAACAAGCGAATTGAAATACATGATCCAGGTGCAATTTTGTGCTACAGATCAAACTTGGGCTATAAGAAAACAAGTGAATACATTCCTCATTCAATTAAAAATTGTTTTGCTGATTTTATCAATAACTGCAAAAAGTATAGCTTAGGTCTTAAAATTCTCACCGTTGAAAAATAAGATTTAGTGAAGATTTTGCGCTGAAGTATTTCTTAAAATATCAAGAAGTTATGTCGTTGACGTAGGTTCTTTCTCGCATATGTTTGTTTTTTTTTAAATATGGAATACTTAAGATAAATTTATGGAACAAATTACGGAACACTTTTTATTCATTTATGAAACAAATTATGGAAACAAAATGTCAGAGGTAAACAAACATGTTTTAGCTGAAAAACCTCAAACACGTTTATGACAAATCAATTAGGCGGCTAAAAGAATCTGGATATGTATTGCATCAAACAAACACCTTCATGATAAAACTAGTAAAATCAAAAATTTTATGGATCTACAGCATGGCACCTGAAAAAAATAGATATTTATGTTTTTGGTGCTACTTCGGAAGTAGCTTGATCTATGGGCCTACAATGAATTTCAAAGTTTTGTTGAAATTTCTTTTAGCTATTTAAAATTTAAATTTTTCAACCTCAAATTTTCACCCAAAGTATTGAAAGTATTCAAAGCACAAAAATCATATATAAACACCATCAACCAGGAAATTTATGTGAGCGAGTGCCTACAAAAACGTCTACTGCCTTTCCTGAAGCGACACAACTGTTTCATTCTATTTTGGCCGGATTTGTCATCTTGCCATTACGGGAAAAAGGCCATGGAGCGGTATGCTACCAACAACGTTCAAGTGGTGCCCAAGGACAAAAACCCTCCCAACACGTCAGAGCTCCACCCAATCGAACAATATCGGGCCATCGTCAAGCGGATCCTTAAGAACACTCATAAAGCTGTTGTGAGCGAGAAAAAGTTCAAAGCAAATTGGCGTTCTGCGGGGAAAAAAGGACAAGGAGACTGTACAACATCTTATGGCAGATATTAAACGAAAGACCCTGCAATGCGCATTCGGTAAAAAGGAAGCTTAGCTGAATATTTTTCCTGTATTATGTGTTAACTGAACTTGAAAAAGAAAAAAAAAATGACTTATTAATAAATAAATTTAATCGACTCACACACATTACGTTTTTACCAAATTTTGATCGAAACACCCGTTAGTATTAAAGTAACGAGCTCTCATTGAAGCATGATTATCAAGTTTATTATGGTAGTTTTAATTAAATGTAACTTCTGTTTATTCTTTGTATGTCACTATCAGTGTCACTTTCGCTGCTAAGACAATACACTCCTCTGCATCTACGGGGTTTGAAAAAGTCTCCTTTCAACCACATTGACATTTTTAATCTAAACATCAACGGACTTCTCTAGTCGAACAGATCATACACTAAAACACTAATTTTGCAGCACTTAGATTGCCCAGAAAAGTACAACAAAAAGCATCTGCGTAGTGACAGTTGTGGTAGATGGTTGAGACTTTATTGAATGCCCGACACATTCCTTTAATTGCACCGTCCATACTGTACTTTGTACGTCAAAATGTCATCCTTAACATCACAACATTGTGCAATGACCGTGGTTTAATTTTGGTTCTAATCTTCTGCAGGATGGTACTGCCACTCGGCCTTGTAAGATGTCTGCGACAAAGGGAAAGCTCAAGCTGTGTATTGACGAAGAATTCGAAGTGGTTCCAGATCGATCAACTGACAACGCTTCTTGAAACTTTGCAGAAAACGAATTTCTTTATGACAACCTTCACTCAGTGAAAACTAAAAATCTGCGTTGATCTGATTCGACTCAACCGGCTCCGTTAATATTGGGTAGATGATGCGAAAATCATCCAAATTCAATCACTTTAAGGACAAGTTCTTCATGCAACCCAGGATATAAAGCATAGAGCTATGGAAGCCTTGTCTACAATATACGAAAATGGTAGCTTGAGTGTCTACTGGAAAATCAGAAAATCCAAGATCTATTACATAAGTCGATGGTTTGATTATCGTTTCTCATAGCTTAGAGAGTGAGGATAGACACGAGTGGCACAATCTTCAGGAAGTCCATCCAATTTTTTTTGGATTCAGCGACGACGTTAATATCGTAGTTCGTAACATTGAGATGATGGCGGAAACGTACATCAGACTAAAGGCTAAAGCAAGTAGGATTGGGATTGCGATTAATGCGCTAAAGACAAAACACACGAGGGAAAAGGCCTACGAGAACACAATTTTAGCCTGCCACCACGAGTTCAGATCGACGGCGATAAAATAGAGGTGCTGGTCGAATTAGTGTACCTTGGCTCATTGGTGACGACCGATAACGGCACCATCAGAGAAGTAAAAGGGTACATTATGGCTGGCAATCGTACGGACTCCAAAGGAAATTTTTATCGAACAATGTTCGCTGAACTACAAAGTTGACCATCTATAGGACATTAATTAGACCAAAAGTCATCCACGGCCACGAAACTTGGACATTGCTAGTGGTCCTGTATATGAACGGAAAGTGCTGTGTACGGTCTATGGCGGAGTGCAGATAGAAGACGGAACGTGGAGGAGGCGAATGAACCACGAATGGCATCAGATGCTGGGAGAACAACCCGTCATTCACATCGCTGAAATCGGTCGACTACGGTGGCCTTGTCGTAAGAATGTAAGATGACTGCTCATTTTTAATGGTTCTCGATAACGATTCGACAGTGTGAGCAATGGAGACTTGTCAAGACTTATCAACCACTACTCTCTAGACGCACATTTCTCCAGAATTAACCTCGCCGATAGTAATATGTACATAGGTACGAAACCGGTTATGTCATCGATAACACTGTCTATTGGATATCTTAGTGGCCCGAGCTAGACAACGATTCCACGAGATAAGAGATATTTTGGAAATGCGTGATCTTCCCTACATGCAAGAGATCTACGCATTCCTTTGTTTGTCTGACCCTTATGTGTAATGCAACCCATTCCAGTAAATTTCCCGCCATTGTGTTCCAGCTATACTATCTTCTTGTTTCCGTGCTGCTTGTACCTGTCCTGTAAATCATCTGCGACTAGCTCCTGAAAGAAACTATAAAAACCGAGGACTTTTTTTTATTCAGTTCATTTATTTGTTAGGCTCAGGCGTGTGTACCACTTTACGGAGCAAATATTCAATATTGTTGTACATAAATTTTTTATTTTCGATATTAGTAAAAGTGGGATGCAAATTACTCGTGGCTAGCTCGAGGTGAATGGGTCACATTATCGTTTGGAAAGGGCTAGGTAGGTAACTTATTTAAGTCATTATTTGCTGCTTTTGGTTGCGACATCTACCAAATCCTCGATCCCTGTAGTCCCTTTCAGAAACTAAGCCGCGGATGGGTGACCACGACATGCTGGGCAAGTACAAGTAGCACGAAAACAAAAGGATCATATAACTGGGACACAATGGCAGGGAATTTACTAGAGTGGAAGGAAGAGGGATGATGACCTTACACTCTTAAATCCGAGAAACAAAGGAATTCATCACGCATTCCCAACACATCTCTTACCTCTCGGAAGGGTTGTCTACCTCGGGCCACTAGGGTATCAAATAGTCGTGTCCTGGAGGCATCATTATCCGGGCAATGCCAAACTGCGTGAGCAATGTCATCATAATCGGTTCCGCACCTACATAAATTGCTATCGACGAGGTTAATTCTGTAGAGATGTGCGTCTAGCGAGTAGTGGTTTGACATAAGTCTTGACATCACACGAATGAAATCGCGACTTACATCCAGACCTTTGAACTACGATTTCGACGAAACATTTGGAATAATGGAATGTAACCACCACCCAAGAGATTTACTTGTTCAATCGTTTTGCCAACTTTGAAGAGAACTCTGACGTACTAATGGGAAAAATTCATCATGTGAAATTCTTCTTTAAAAAATCTCGTCTTCTTGTGCGCCCACCTTTTCTAGAGAGTTCGCCATCTCATTGCCTGGAATTGAGCAATGTGAGGGGGCCTATACAAAGGTAATCTTAAATGATCTTTCGACCAGCACACACATCTGCTCCCTTATTTGTGCAAGGAAGTAAGATGAGTGCCTCGCTGTTTTCATCGACTGCAGGGCCTCAATAGAACTGACACTATCTGAGAAGATGAAATAATGGTCTATGGGCATGCCGGAAATTATCCCCAATGCGAAATTTATTGCTGCCAGCTCAGCAACATATACCGAACAAGGTTCCTGAAGTTTTCGGAAGGCAGATGAGTATTCATTGTGAACATCGAAACCAGTGGATCCATAAATGCGCAACCTATCAGTGAAAAATCTACTATTGCATTTGACATGTCGGTACTTTTCAATAAAAATATGGGGAATTAAAATAGGCCAAAATTGATCTGGAACTCCTTGAATAGCCTGTTTCATGGAGAGATCATAATCAATGGAGGAACTGTGATAAGGGATGCGTACACTAGGAGAACTATAGCATGGAAGACTCATAATGGATGACATATAGTTAATATAGATTCGCAATAATCTACACTGGGTCCTCAATTCGAGCATTTCTTCGAAGTTTTCAATCACAAGGTTGCTACTGATTCCACATTTGATCAGTATTCTAGATGAGAGCTTCCAGAAGCGGTTCTGTAAGGGTTTTACTCCTGCCAGAACCTCCAGGCTCATATTATGCGTTGAATTCATACAGCCAAGGGCAATACGTAAACAACGATATTGAACGCGTTCCAATTTAATGAGGTGGCTGTTTTTTGCCGAGAGGAAGCAAAAAGAGCCATATTCGAGAACTGAAAGAATAGTTGTTTTGTAGAGTTTAATTAGGTCTTCCGGGTGAGCACCTCACAATGTTCCAGAAATCGATCTTAGAAAATTGATCCTTGGTTGACATTTCTGTTTTAAATACGCAATGTGAGTACTCCAAGTGCATTTTGAATCAAACATGACTCCAAGGTATTTGAAAGTCAAAGATTGGGTAATGTCTCTTCCCAACAGCTTGAGACGCAGTTGGGCTGGGAACCGCTCTCTAGTAAACACTACCAATTCGGTTTTTTGCAGTGAAAACTCGATCCCCAAATTTCTGGCCCAGATGGACAGATTATTTAGGGAATTTTGCAAAGGTCTTTGCAAGACTTCCGCACGCGGACCTCTTAAGGAGATCACAGCAACGTCTGCGAGTTGTCTAAGTAACCGAGGACTTGATAGCAATTACAGTCGAGTTATTAGTACACGACACTGAAGAAGTCTGCACATTTTTGACGAAATACGCGTATCTGTCAAGATAAGCATAAAGGTAGTTGGAATTAAATGGAAAATACTAACTTTTCTTCCTATTTCAAGCAATTATTAACTTAAACAAATAACATGGCAAGTCCCTTTCAAGCAATTATGTAACCCATTAACCTCGAGCCAGCCATGATGAATTGGTGCCCCACCTACTAACACCAGAAAGCAAATGAATGTAGATAACACCTTTGAATATCGGCTCCACAGAGTGTCATGCCCGTCTGAGCCTTAGAAATAAACGAACTAATAAAAAAAATTGCAATAGAGTGGTTGAAATTGTTGAGAGCTACCAACAATTCCGTTTGCCCAAGGTTAGGCACAACAAATAGGTGCCCATCTATTAATCTGTTGAGCTCTCTACTTAAATACTTTATTCAGTTATGGTTTTGATACTGCATTCAGTGATGAAATCCCCATCCATTTTCTATGTCTTCTTGCTTATTTTCTTATGAACTGGAACTATCTAAGCAACTTTAAAATATAAGGAACAAATGCCACTGGATCTGAACATTCGAAATACGACGCTTAACTGACACACTGCTGTAAATTGTCACTAAAGCTTGTCCATGTTGAATTTTAGACACCAAAAATAGGGCAGCAAAAAATATTACACAATTTCATTATTTCACAATAATAGAGTTATATCTACATTCGAATCAGTTGGTTAAGATGTTATTCCTTGTTTCTGTAAAATTCTCCAACTTTCTGTGGTACACCAGCCATTTGGTTCCGTACGATATCCTCAGATACATCCGTAGTGACGAATCTTCATTTTCTCTCGAAATCATCGGTACCATTCGCTTTCTTCTTAGTTTCGAAGAGTGTCCGCTTAACTAGAGCCCAGTATTTCTCTTTTGGGCGAAGTTCTGGACAGTTTGGTGGATTGGCTGTTTTTGGCACGGATTTAACCGCTTGTACCTTATACCATTCCAGGACGGATCTCGCATAGTGACAAGAAACCAAATCAGGCCTAAACATAACTGAAGAGTCGTGGCTTTTGATTAACGGTAGCAACCGCTTTTGCAAATATTCTTTCTCGTACACATTTTTATTGATAGTGCCGGTAGAGACGAAACTTTTAGATTTTCGACCACAACTGCTCATGGCCTTCCAAATCAAATACTTCTTCGGGAATTTGAACACCTCCTTTGTCCGGAAATGCTCGGCAGCGGCGTTACTTTACTTTACGGTATAAAATGTCAGATTCGGGAGCTGTTTAAAGTCTAAAAAAAAATGTTTGCAAAATATTGATGAAAAGCACAAATTTTTGTAGTGAAATTTTGCTTGTCATCACGGTTGGGCACCTTTTTCACTTTGTACGTCTTCCGTCCTTGCCTCTGCTTTACTTTTTGTACAAATGATTTTAACTTCCCAACTTTGCGAGCCACATTTCGCACAGAAAGATTGAGATTTTTTTCAATAATGGCTAGCATTATCTGGTACATTAGTCGGGAGCATACTTTCTGATTTGTTCCACTTCCAACCTTTTGATCTACAGTCAAGCGCTTGTCAAATGACTTGCAAACACAAACCATGGTACTTTTCGGTAGTTTTAGTTGCTTGGTAGGATCGTGTGCCGATAAATTCGGATTTTGCCTCCGTTCGTATCAAATACGTTTGCGCGTTTGTATCACGAAATGAAGTGGATAGTTTCAGCTGTCATATAAGTGAAAGATTTCAGCGATCTGTGAAATAATTCAAAATCTACACTGAAAGAAAAGTGTCTAAAATTTAATGAAGATTTTGATGATCTTTACAACGCTTCGTTTGAGCTACTCGGACTACACTGTTCCTCTCGAGGGGGGGGGGGGGGGGTGTCTGAGCACATCACGGACAGTGGTTTGATTAATTCAACTTTTCTGCGCCTCACAACGTTGAACTTCATTTTCTACCCTCATCTACCAATCGAAACAAAGTCTAACTCACTGAACTTGCCACTCAAAAACATACAAGGTGTACTGATTCTTAGTGGACAGTGCGCTGTGTGAGACAGTCAAATGTTGTGTTACTGTTCTTCAAATTAACTCATTATAACTATGTGCATCCTTTGCTGAATGATGACGTTGAAGCGTAAATAAATTGTGTGTTCATCTTCTGACAAATACTGTTCGCTTGCAATGATTGCAATGAGATACATTAAATATAGGGAACACAAAGCTAACTACACTCAAGTACGAAGAAATGTATTCCATGCCGGTAACGATGGATGATATTGGTAGGATGGAACTTGTTTCAGATCTGTAGCCTAGCAAAAATGGGTGGAAAAGGGGATATCAGAACGCTTGTTTTCGTAACTCAGAACCAAAGTCACCGACAAACAAGAAGGAAGCTCCTCATCCCAGTATCTAAGCCAAGTTTTTCTACCTGCAGGCTCCGCGAGTATAAGTGTTTGCTTTTCTGTCTGCTGATGCGAATTGCCGCTGTGATGCGTTGTTTGCGGAATACTTGTGAAATGTGTGTCAGGATCAAAGTTGTAAGGAATTACAACATGCTCCAGTCTTACAACTCGTGGATGCACTTGCTCAATATGTTCTGCCGGAAGATGAAGAAGGATGGAACATTACGGCGAATGAGATTGATCGAATAGCCCGTGTTTGATGTTGTTTGCGTCACCAGAGCTAGGTAAGTAATTTCGCTCTGATTGCGTATGATAGAATCCAACTAGGGGGTGACCCTGGCGTAGTGGTTAACATCCATACCTCTCACGACAAAGTCATGAGCTCGAGTCTCACACCTGGGCATGTTACGAATATACCCAAATAGGTGTTTGAGTGATTACGACGGGGGATGAATCAGCCTGAGGATGAAAATCTCGATAATCAAGAAAACATCAATTGAAATTACAAGCAGAATTCATTGAACCAAGCTGAACCATTGTCCACGTAAGAAAAGTGCGTTTGTTGGATTTGAATGCATTTGTTAATTAGTGTATGAAACACATCAACAATGTTTTCAATTTTAACAGGCTCTTTTTAATTTTCACTACTTCACAGCGTTATTGACAGATACAGGTAATGGTCAATATACGGCAAGGACCTTCCATTGTAAACAATATCCGGTACCGATGCCCCCCAAGCAGACCGCAATGGCCGAAAATAGTTATAGCAACTTGATAGTGACCTAGTTTGGTCAAAACGCAGTTACCTCAACATGTTTGTAACATGTGTGCTACTAGGGCCACCACGATTCAATCTGGAACGACTGACGCTTCTTGAAGTCACTACTGGTTATGCGTGAAGCACAGAAGCAGCATTGCCGGATCAGGAAGCGTTGAAAGAAGCCGACTGCTGGAGTAGGGTTAAACCAAACACTAACAACGCAGCAGAAAGTTCAATTGAGTTTGTGACTGGTGTGACGAGGAGTGTCAGACGGTTATAGACGAGAAGAATGCAGCGCGGGTGATAATACTGCAGCAAGGAACCCTTCAAAATGTGAGCCGATGCAAACAGAAGCGAAGACAGTAAACTTATTTTTTCTGTTGGAGTTAGAGTGCGAAAAAATGGAGCAGTGAAAGATCTACAGAAAAATCAACGCATTGGAACCATTGGAAATATCGGGTAACCAACCGCGGTGGGACCTTGGTCATATGCTGACAAGAAGGAGGGCTGGCCTCTTCAAAGGGTGCAGTCTATCTGAGCGTCTGTTGTCCATGTCAGGGGTGGATCAAAACAGCACCTGTTCTCCATGTTAGGAGCGGATGATCGTCGTTCTCGTGCCGGCGTGTGATTCAAAACAGTACTGTGCGCGATGGTTCTCTGGCGAGACAGAGGTTTGGAGAACCAACAAGCCACCCTTAACAAATTCAAAGTTACAAATAATACAGAAGTTAATATGGACCGGAACAATCGGCAAAGACCTAGGTGACGAAATAAGGACTAAAATTGAAAACTCGAAACATGGAACTGCAAATCGCTCTGTTTGCCTGGCTGCAATAAGATCAACGAGCACCTGAACGGTAATATTAAAGCGAACGAAGAGGCATAGTAAAAAAATTGGGAACACGCACAGAAGATGACCGAATCTCACCACCAACCCTTCAGGAAATTGAGGAAGAAATTGGTCGGTTGAAACACAAAGAGCTGATGGAGTTGACCTACTCACAAGCGAGCTATTAAAATACGGTGGTAAAGCACTGGCCAGGGCGCTGCACTGGGTAGTTACCAAGATTTGGGAGGAGGGATGTTTGCCGGAGAATTGGATGGAAGGAATGGTGTGTCCCATCTATTAAAAGTGTGACAAGCTGAATTGCTGCAATTATCGTGTAAACACGCTACGTTCGTGGAACAATGCCTAGCGGGATTCATAGGTGCCCGCGCTACTAAGGACCAGATTTTCCCGGTTCAGCAAGTGCTACAGAAATGGCATGAATATAGCGTGCCCACACACCATATTTTCATCGATTTCAAATCAGCTTATGGTACAATGGATCGAGATCAGTTATGGCAGATTATGCATGAATATGGATTTCCAGATGTTAGCCTCCTGCCACGAGTTCAGATCGACGGTTGAAATCGAGGTAGTTGATGAATTCGTGTATCTGGGCTCATTGAAGACCGCCGATAACGACACCAGTAGAAAGATACAAAGGCGCATCATGGCTGGCAATCGTGCCTACTTTGGACTCCGAAGGACGCTAAGATCGAACAAAGTTCACTGAACTACAAAGCTGACCATCTACAAGACATTAATTAGACCGGTAGTTCTCTACGGTCACGAAATATGGACATTGCTAGTGGAGAACCAACGTGCTCTTGGAGTCTTTGAACGGAAGGTACTGCGCTCGATCTACAGTGGAGTGCAGATGGAAGACGGAACGTGGAGGAGGTGATTGAACCACGAATTGCATCAGCTGCTGAGCGAACCTCCCATCGTACACATGTCTAAAATCGGTCGACTACGATGGGTTGGACACGTCGTAGGAATGTCGAACGATAGCCCTGTTAAAATGGTTCTTGAAAACAAACCAACGGGTACAAGAAGAAGAAACGCGCAACGAGCAAGGTGGATCGATCAAGTAAAAGGCAACCTGCGGACTCTCCGCAGTCAGCGTGACTGGTTGGGTACAGTAATGAACCGATTACAATGGAGATAACTTCTGTGTACAGCAGAGGTTACACCGGCCTTGGTCTGATTGGTCAGGTAAGTAAAATGCTCCAAAAGTCTTGAGAATTTCAAGTTCCTAAGCACCATCTACTCATCGATCTCAAGACCACATACGACAGTATTGATCGTGATAAGCTATGGAAGATTATGGACGAGAACGGTTTTCCCTGGAAACTCACTAGACTGATCAAGATAACAATTGGTCGTGTACATTGCTGTTTAAAGATATCTGGTTTGTTCTCAAACTTGAATGAAACACATAAAGGACTTCGGTAAGGCGATGAGCTTTCCTGCTTTCTCTGCTATGTAGTCAATTCATTTGTTTCGCTAACGGAGATGAGTTCGGGATGGTAGATTTGGATCATTGGTGACTTCGAAGAACAACCGCAGGAGAGAAACTCGGAGACGCATTATAACTGGAATTCATGCTTACTATGGACTCCACAAGACCCTAAGGTCTTGTAAACTTCACCCCGTACTAAGTGTACCATGCACAAGGGATCATGAAACCGCTCCATTCATCTCTACGGTTCCAAATTCATTAGTAAAGCTGTCTCATCATCATCGATGAGTCGTCTTTCAATCCTGGACCCGATGGTGTTCCGTCAGTAATCCTGAGGAGACACGTTACCTGTTTACTGACAGCACTGCGGCGCCTTATCCAAATGTCCGTCACTAGAGGAGTATTTTCATTCTGCTGAAAATTAGCTAAAAGGTTTCTGGTCCACAAGAAACGAAGAAAAGGTGACATGAATAATTATCGAGGAGCCACTTAGTTGAGCTATTTGAAGCTATTTGAGTTAGTCGTCATGGAGCCTCTATTTTCTCATTTCAAGCAATATCTAAGTTATGATCAACAATCTACTATGTCATACATCATATATCACGGATAGTATGGGTGAACGAGCTCAAATTGATGTCATATGGCATGACTTGTCAGCATCATTTGACAAACTGAACCATGATTGTGAAACTAGAAAAACTTGGGGTTAGCGGCAACTTTCTACGATAGTTTCGCACATACTTGACCGATCGGCAGCTGATGGTTATTGTTGGGAACTACCAAGCCTATGTATATCCAGCCACCTCAAGGAAGTCACATGGGACCGTTGATCTTTCAACTTTATTTTAACGATGTGAATTTCGTCATCGAATGCCCACGACTATCGTATGCAGACGATCTTAAAATCTTCTTTCAGAATCATGCGATCAATGACTGTATCTTCCTTCAACACCAATTCGAAGCTTTCGCCAACTGGTTTAAACAAAATAGTAGTTAACCCTGCAAAGTATTCGGTAATCACATTTTTTCGGAAAAAATAATTGATCATATTTACCTACAGACTCGATCGATCAACAATAGATGGGTCAAGTAAAAGATTTGGGAATTATTCTGGACTCTCAACATTCATGCAAGCAACACATCTCGTATGTGGATGATAAAGCGTTGAGGACATTGGGCCTCATCTTCAGGATAGCAAAAAAATCTCCGACATCTACTGCCTCAAATCACTGCACTGTTCGATAGTGCGATCCACATTGGTGTACTGTTCTACGGTTTGGAACCCAAATTACAACAATGATGCCGAGAGAGTCGAGTCCATTCCACGACGCTGCCTTCGATTTGCTCTACCTGCCGTGGAGAACCCGTTTCATTTGCCCAGCTATGAAAATCGTTGCCAGCTGATCGATCTGGAGCTTCTCCGTACCAGAAGAGATACCTCGAGGACGCTTCTAATTGCAAATACATTACTGGCCATAATAGACTGCTCTGCAATCTTGAAGCAAATAAATGTTCACGTTCAACCTAGAGCGCATCGAAACAATATGATGCTGACACTGCCTCTCCGCCGTACCAACTACAGCATGAAGGTGCCATCGGTGGATTACAGATCGGTTTTACCAAGGTTTCCAATGATGCTTCCGGTGTTGAATAACTATATGACCGTATGTATGTACATGTATTTTATTATTTGACCCTACGCTTTAAATTTATTTTCAACATCATTATAGCCACATTGAGCCTGTTGATGTCAATAACAAAATAAACAAATAAACAAATAAATGTACAAGATGCTGATAAGACCGGTTTTTCTACGTGCATGAAACGTGGGCTATGCTGGAAGAGGACCTGCGAGTACTTAGAGTTTTCAAACGACCTATTTTTCGGATCATCTTTGGCGGTGTATGTGAAAAAGGCGTATCAAAGAGGAGAATAAACCACGGGCTGGCGCAACTCTATTACGAACCCAGTATCCAGAAAGTCGCTATAGCTAGAATGATAAAATGTTCAGGACACAAGTTTTATAAAGGTTAAAAATACTTTTATATGACTAGATTTGGTAACAAAGAAGCTCACTCAACATAAAAGCATAAAGATGTGCTACTCGAGGTTCCAAGAATGCCAGACATAAGTTTGCCCCGAATTCGATCGGTACAAGACGCATGAGATCACAGCGAGCTAGGTGGTTAAACCAAGTGTAGCAAAACCTAGGAAGTATAGGACGCTCGAGAAACTGGAGACAAGCAGCCTAAACCGAGTTTCTTGTCGAAACATTGTGGCGCAGTTGTGGTCCCGAAGGGACATTGCGCCCGAAAAAGTAAGTTATCGTTGTTAGTCTTCATCACAATGTGAAACAATAATATAAAATATAAAAAAGGTTTTCATGCCTCCAATATAATAATGACGAACCATAGCGGCTATTCTTCCTCCACGATATTTTCAACTGTTGCACAGCGCATTTTTTAATCACCTTCAATAACATCCAGAAAATTAAAACAGAACCATCTGCCAGTGTCCTACTTAAATTTGATACCAATTTCAAACGATCAAGTTTCCTCAAGGCATTGACCTTCATGGCGTGGTCGTAAACATTGTTGCCAATTAGGAGTTAAAATTGATCAACAAGTAACAGGTATGGCATCCAGCGCTGTACTCCGGCACTGTGGTCCTCCTCTATCATAATATCACAATCCGAAATGAATTGTTTTCTCCGGCAAATTATCAATCAGTATCAGCTTACCCAGGTTAATAAATAATAGCAGACAAAAATCGCAGCAGAATGCGCATTTCAGTTTTTCTGCATGGATTTCACTAAGAGGTGAGAAAGCATCGAGAAGTGCAGTAATCACAGGGATCATATCAATTGCTGCTGGGACAGTGCAACTGGAAACCCATACGGCACGTAATTTGTTATGGAATTTATTAACACTCGCAGTCGGTCCCCGACAGGTTCGCAGCCTGAAATTGAGATCCACTCCCGATGTCGTTGCTGTTGTCGTCGTCGTCAGTTGCTGATTACACCCATTGCGCAAATGTGGACAGAGACAAAACGTTGTGGCCTCTGCCGTATCGGTTTTCAGTTTGCTCGAAAGTTGTGATTTCATTATTTACTGCAGTTTTCATAATATTCGAATTTGGATGCACCAACAGGTGGAAAGAAGCAAGGGCCAATCGTTCCGTAAGATGGTCAGTGTCAACCAACAGCGGGAGTTGGTTGTGCTTGGCCGAACTGACACTCAGGCCAACTCAGACGAAGCGATTGATATAAAATGTAATAAAATACGAAATATGTGGTTAAATAATAATAAAAAATATGAATCGTTGGTATTTCATCTCTGTAATAAATCATTTTCAATTAAATTTTGCGAGTAAAATAACTGCCACCGGCGTGTCAATGGAATGTTTTACTCGGCAATGGCAGAAGTAATTTATTTGATATTGTTAATGGAACCGAATACAAGTGGGGTTTTTTGTTATTCCAGTGTATCGGAAATCGGAAAATCACTAAACACATGTTTTGGATTGTTGATCCAATATTCATTAATAAAGTTTTTTTCCGGATCGATGACCGTTTGAGCATCCAGCAATTTTGGCATTCATTAAATAATATGTGAATCCACGTGGATTGTTTTTAGTTTTAAAATTATACTGCTCGAACTTATGTTTATACTTTGAATAGCACTCAATAGAGAAGCACTGATTCTTTAAAAAAATAGGCAAATATAAGTTGTTATTGGATACCAATGTAAACAACGTATCATCAAAGCATATAAAAAAATCGCTTTTCAATATTCGTGTTTAAGATAGAGCACAGCTTAGCATACCATATAGCATTTAAGATCGTAGAAATCTCTTTCAGTAATAAATGCCGCAGAATACAAATAATCTATATCTATATCTATCTATCTATATATTATTATTATTATTATATATATAAAACAGCCACTCATACGTAAGACCGCGCATAACTCGAGAACGGATCGTCCGATTTAAGTTGCTTTTTTTTTGTTCTGTTCGGCTACGCCCAAGGAACATTTATAGAAAGAGAAAGTTGGACAAATTTACGGGGAAAATGAAAACTTCAAAATGATAGATTTTCAATACATTATGTATGGTATTTTTTCGTTTTGATCGAGTTATCCTTGACATGCAGCGGAGGTTGACAGGAGTTGACAGGTATTCTGCTTTTGGTCAATGTTCGTGGTCCTGCTTCGTTCGAGTCGTTTCGGACTGTGGGTGATCTACTATGTGCGGCATATCGAGAGGCCTGTCAGCGGTTGCAATTGTTAACAAACGACACACATTGGGATACAACACATGCCAATGTCATTGTTACTGTACCTGCAATCAAATTCGTACCCTGTTTGCGATCATCATCTCGGCATGTTTTCCATAAAATATAGTCGAATTGTAGAACAAATACAAGGATGACATGGTTGATGATATTTTACATCGAGCTCGCACAACCACTGTAAATTACGAGCTGGAAATCAACAATGAGATGCGCAACGAGGCGCTGATTTTGGTCGAATACATGTGTTTACTCATGTGCGGCAGTGACTCTTCAGCAAGAGGCCGTCTACGACACTTTGATGAAAGTGATTAACGACTGAAATTGAGCCGAGTTCTTCATCAGTGTACCTGGCGGAACTTGCCACAAGTACCTTATTTCATTATTATTAGCTTGGGTTCGCCCATGATCAGATATTGCGATGGCAGTTGCCTCTTCAGGGATTGCAGCCACATGGTTGGGGGCGGACGAACGGCTCAATCTGCGTTGAAGCTGCCGTTGAATCTCCAACTGACAGACGAATCGACATGCAACATTTCGAGGAATTTGGCAAGGACGGAAGTCTTGCAGTGTTGTAAGATCATCATCTGGGATGAATGCACAATAGCACAGAAACGAGCATTGAAGGCACTCGATCGAACTATGCAGATCTGCGCAGTATCTCGAGACCTTTTGGAGGCGCAATGATGTTGTTGCCAGGTGATTTTAGACAAACACTATCTGTCATTTCACAAGCCTTCATTTTGGGGAGATATATAAGAAGCTACAGTTGACGAGAAATATCTGAGTTACCTTGCAAAACGATCCGTGTGCCGAGATTTTTTTGAATCAATTGTTGGCGATTGGCAATGGATTGATTTCGTTCCCACCGAATGTCTGCCGAATGTTATCCAGAATTATGAAAACCACGATTGGTTAAGTGCACGTGCGAAAAATAAGTATGCCGAGGATTTCAATTTCGTAATTCAAAATGTAATTCCTTGACAATTACATTCATTCCACTTAATTGTTGTTTATTAATCTTTGTTTTTTTACGCGCCGGATAATGGAACAAAAAATGAAGTCTACCACAAAGCACTGAATTGAACTGGCGCAACATTCTGTCAACCCGTACGAGCATGTAACTAAAGCATATAAATTCAAACAAATTCGAAAAGTGTTTAATTCAATCAATATCTAAATTTCAAGTTTCGTAATCTGTTATCGATCCCGAATGAACGATAAAAAAAATTTAGGTGATAAACAAGTCAAGCCTGACTTTAAGTCACTTAAAAATAAAATTAAATCATGAATGTTCGGAATCATTTGAATCCTACAATCGGTTAAAGCGGAACAAAGTTCGCCGGGTCAGCTAGTTATATTATAAAAATATGTATGGTGTTGCCGTGAAAAAAAAACAAAACTTAGGAGTAAGGATTTTCTTCAAACTTCCAAATTCTATGCATAGCATATCCCTGATCAGGTCTTCGCAAAGCAGAAGATAGAATTAAAGTAAGTCCAGTATATACAAGAAGGTCCATAGATGCAACCTCATGTTATACCAAAAACATTTTCTTGAAGAGTAGTCTAGATATGTTCACTTTGATTGTTGTTTTTTTGTATTCTCCCATGCGCGGAGTAACGATCTTTGATGAAGTTTGTCAAAAGCAGATAATTTCTCATCTCCATGCGAGGCTCTAAGAGGGGACAGTAATTTATTGCTAGAACGAATAGAAATGAAGAGATAGTGTATTGATAGTTCTTTATAGGGTAACGGCAGGCTTTGAAATTGAAATATACAAGTTTGAAAACGAGCGGAGGGCATAGAACGGTAGAATCCGATCAGGCACATAAACCCTTTACTAAGCTACCCAATGCAGGGTAGGCAAGGGGGAGCATACCCCCTTGACTGATAAAAGGTTATGCAACCGATCGTGCTCTTATAGGTACTACTTATTGCTTTGATCTGGTTCTAGCGATTTGTTCCTCTCCAAATAATGCCTAACATGGATGAGGAATTATCTCCTGCTGTTGGGTTTATTTTTAGCATGTACCGACTATTTCACAAATTTTGTCATTCTTCTCGTCAGACTATTACTTATAGATCTCGGAGAGGAACGACGGTGAGTGGTGCAAATACTTCCCACCACCCCTAGTATGAGTTTACTCAGTACGACAGGTTACCAAGAAACTGGCATCCGTTGGATTTTTCCAAAGAATCAATAAAAAAACATCAGGACATACAAAAAGCAAAAACAAGCCAAAACAGAGCGCGGAACAGCTGAAACGAGCCAAATAGCGATTTCGGAACCGTAATCAAATGTTAAGAAAGCATCCTAATAGTTGCTTTTGAATGGATGATGAAACATATTGCAAACTGGACACAACTGCGCCACCGAGGCCGCAGTTTTATGATGCCGTTGTTGAGACACAAGAACTATCGTTGTAGAGAAGTTTGGCAATAAAGCTTTTGTGTGCAGCCTATTTGCTCATGTTTGCCATTTTTAATCACTGAAACCATCAACGGTGAAGTTTATCGCAGTAAATGCATAAAACAGCATCTGGCTCCTATGAATCGTGAACAAAACGGCCTCCAACTGTTTTGGCCTGATCTTGCATCCGCTCACCGACGTTAGTGATCGTCAGTCGGTGCGAATCAAAACAAACCCAAAAAAGGAGAGAGTTCCTCTCCCATGTGCGCATCAATAAACAGAGTGCACACAATAGATCGCTAGAATAACTATACAAGCCACAGTGGTACATGAGCGTCTTTCCATGCGTCAATTTTTGCCTGTTGAAGTGGCGGACTTGTTCCGTTACTACAACCTACCCCGCAGTGGGATGTCGGGCAAAGATTGACGTCCATGGTTCGAGTACCATTGGATACATGCCCTTTTGCTCAATTTTCAAAAAACATCCATTAAATTTTCCTACCTGCCGCACTCTGACGGACCTTTCACTTTCTCTTCACATCTTTCATTCTAGCCAAAAAACATTAATGTTCACTCTTGGTGCCTCATGGTGATGAGCGAACATCTCCTTCTACATCATAATCGTTACTCCTCGCACGGAGAATAAATGAGATAACAATTAATACACGTAGTATTGGTTTATTGTCAGAGCTGGAAGAAGTACGGTGACGTTTTGGGGTGCCACGAACAGAATCAATGCAATCATTGCTTGGTCAACGTAGAGCTGAACTGGCTAGAATCTTCGAATCAACTTCAACTGCCACAGCTGAATTCAATCGAGCAATATCCTCCTTCATCGAGTCTACTGCATTTGTCTTCACAGATGTTTCATTGACGTCACGGCTCACGATATTTCGGATGTGGCCATTTGAAAAAAGCACGGCACATCCAGAAAACATTATTTGTGTACAAACCAAGTTGATCGAGATAAGCTCGACATCAACTTTTGCGCAGCGGGTGACTCCAGCCTAGTGGTTAACATCCATAAGGCCTGTACTCGAAAAAATGCACCAGACAAAATTGTTCGCCATAAATTTATTTCAAGTCGGATATTCTTGAAACTTTCAGGAAATGACATATGGACATATGGCTTATGTTTCGGCATAATTACTTTATTCAATTTCCTTTCCATTGCTGAAAGCCCGCACTTTCACCTTAAGACCCCTCATTACATTTTGTGCAACGGTAGAGGCGACCCTTTTTGTCACTTTCATCCATTCTTTCTTCAACTCCAGCTCATTTTCAAACACCTTGGACGATTTTCAAACTTTGGCTTTCAATATGGCCCAAAATCTTTCCACCGGACGAATCTTTGGTGAATATGGGGGGTTGGCGGTTTTTGATACAAAAACTACGTCATTGTCTCTGTACCAATCCAATGTCGATCGCGCGTAATGGCATGATGCCAGGTCCGGCCAAAATAATGCCTCGCCTCCGTGGGATCTCAGGAAGGGCAACAGACGCTTCTGGAGGCACTAGGTGTGGTAAATTTCGCTGTTGATGGTACCCGTTGTGATGTACGGTTTACTCAGTTTACCGCATTGGCATATGGCCTGCCAGAGCAAGTATTTTTTCGCGAATTTGTCCTCTTTCTTCTTCCTTATGTCTTCCGGAGCATCAAATCCTGATTTGGCAACGTAGGACTCCAGCCCGGTATCTGCTTTGCGTCTGCCTTGATGTAGGTTTCGTCATCCATAACCACACACATCGGTTTCGTTAACCACTCTCGATACAGCTTCCTTGCGTAGGATTTGGCCGCCGTATTTTGTTGATCACGGCGGCTCGGTGCCTTGGATACACGAGGCCCAGCGCGTTTCATGGTTTGCTGAACGAACCAGGCGGAACACTTTGCCTTCAGAGCCGCGTCGCGAATCGAAAGGTTCGGATTACACTTGAAATAATCCAACATCTTCCTGGCCTTCAAAGGGTCAGCTGTCTTCGATTTTCTTCCACTTCCAGCCCTTTGCTCGGTCTTCTGGGACTCCTTAAATGATTTTACTACCCGAAATACAGTTGTATTGGTGATTTCCAGTTGTCTTCCGATCCATCTCATGGTCGCAGTTGGATTCTCCTTGATGGCGCGTAAAATTCTCCGGCGATTTTCATCTTGTTTCGATGACATCTCAATAACTACTGAACCGATTGTTATGAAATTTTGCACTTCAAAACAATTCACGAGCAAAAAGTTACACACGAATAAAAATAGTGCATTTATTTTGAGTACAGGCCTTAAATCTCACGCCAAAGTCATGAGTTCAAATCTCACCCCCGGACAAGCTACGAAAATGCCCAAAAAGGTATTTGAGTGACTACGACGGGATATGAACAAGTTCACGGCCGAAAATCTCAACACTCGGTTTTGCTGGCCATGATTGCTATATATGTTGTTTCTGGAAACCGCCTTTGGGCATGCAACATAGCAATAGAAACAGCACAACGGGACCGGGTTTAGCTTGATGTGTATGAAAATGGGTTTGTTGTTCGTCAACAGATGATGGGTTGGGATGTAAGGCTTGTTACCGTTGCGAACAAACAAGCATACAATTACGTTATTGAACAACTATACAGAAAGTGATTTTCGGGCACCTCGTTCAATCCATATTTTTGTTTCAGTGATAATTTATAATTCTCACTTCCAACTCTTGTAAATTACCCAATGTACTATAGTGCCATAGCCATAGAAGCATCATCGAGTGTTAGTATGTTCTTAGATCTTTACCGTGCCACCTATAATTAACGTTTCTTCGTTGTTAATATGCTCTTAAAAGTACTGCTTGCACCATTCGATTACTTGCGACTTGTGACACGTAGAATTTGCACCAGCTATTCAACTTCTCATTGAATTTACATGTACCTCTGCACGGTAAAGTACATCAATTGCTTCGCTTTCGTGCTATCAACATGGCGGATAAGAAGGAACCATGAGCTAGTCCAACTACACGGTTAATCCATCACACAAAGAGTGGCAAAGATAGGCAGAGTGCGATGGGCTGGGCTTGTCGTCAGGATGCCGATAAAAAACCGGGAAAAAATGATGTTCGCCTCAAATCTAGCTGAGACGCAAAGGCGTTCATTGGTTGAGGTGGCCAGACCAAATTGAGCAAAACACTGCAAGCATGGGTAGCTCAATAAAACTGGAGATCAGCAGCCATGGACCGAGTAATGCTATTGATAAGTAAGATAAGTAAGAACAATGTCACTTATGAGCATACTCTCATAAATAGAACTTCAAGTAAAGCATTGATTATAAATCTAAATTCTTCATTTTCTATTTCCATGTTATTCTTTTCGTCAGTTTGATACAGGTAAGATATAACGTCCTAAGGTACATTTATTTTTACGCACTTCACAACAGAAGGCCATAACAAATTAGTATCTGGCATGAAGAATTTTTTATTATCGTCGATTTGGATCGATCAATTGGACCTTTTCTTTAAAAAAATCGCGAGATTCCTGGAAGTCATCTTCTAAGTTTCCCCTGTCATAGCATCGGCCAAAATAAACTTAAAACTTTCGAATTCTTATCTGTCTCAATTGCCAGCTTGTTCACACCACACTGACTGGTTAGGGCACTTCTCAGAATTGTTCTGTCCAGTTTCAAATTGCTCCAGTTCGCGGTTTGCTTTCCTTCTGCACCTTGGCAGTCAAATCATTTTAAACCGACAAGTAAACGTAGTGTGCAAAACTTGTTTACGGTATTTCTCACACTTTTCCACCTTCCCGTAGTGATTGATCGGGACTGTCACGGTTGCACACCAACAAGACAAAACAGGCCAGAAGTCTCTTTGAAGAAAAAAAAAGGCAAAACCTCGCAACAAATCAAGATCCAAATGGTGCGGCCAGGGGAATTAAGCCAATGCAACAACCGTCGTCGGTCGGAACGCGCGCACTTTTTGTTCCTTCCAACTCCAGGCGAGCCCTATAATGCGACTGCTCTCTCGTGTCTTATAAACAAGTTCCGTTCATGTTGATTCACACGTAGCTTTGCGAATGTGTCCAGTGAAATCAATATCCTTTACGGTCATCTGACTGCTCGGGTGGCTGACTCTTTTTCGAGCCGTGGACGGATGACATGAGTAGCCATTTCTTGAGAGCCACGTCGTCCATTCCTGCGCGTAATGCGTTAATTGGTAATTAAAAATCACTGCCTATTACTTACATTTCTGAAGAAAAACATGTCGCTTTAGATTAAAGTAGTCGAAACTATGATTTTTATATGGACGCTGGAAAATCTTGGCTTCGAAACGAAAACAGGTCATTTGACAAAAGTACAATCAAATGGATCTCAATTGATCTCCACCACTGGAATGCTATTTGCACCTTTTAAAGTATCATACTCAAAAAAAAAAAGACTAGAACAGACCAAGATACGAATGCAATAACTAAACAAATAAAAATCATAGACACTTGATATTGACACTTGCATCGATAAACTCAATTCTGCCTAATTTGCTAACGTGCGCTGTTAGATGAACATAGTTTTCTTGAATCCTGATGAGTCGAGTATTAGTACACGATAGTTGGAATTAAATGGAAATTACTAATCTTTCTTCTCAGTTTCTAGTTATAGTTTTCTTGCCATGCTATTGTAAATATCACTGTATTTTTGCCGTGGTTGATATTACTGTGATGTGATATTATTTCTTAAGTAAAATTTGGTGACGGCAGGAGCCAAAAATAAAACATCAGGATCATTTGGAATGAAATCACGATATAGCAAATAAGTTCGAAACGCATTGAAGTTGGATCTGAAATGTCTCACTAATTTGCTTAAACATGCTTATCTTATGCATCCAACTCGAAAGCAATGTGCTGCGTCTCTTCGCTCAGCTTCCATTGCACCCACGCGCATTTTAAAAGGGTACGCTGAAAAGCACTTAGAAAATGAATCCTATCTTAATGCCATTACCTTCTCTCCCACTTTCGCAAAGACGAATGGCATCAGCAGGAAGCAGGGAAAAAAACCATTAGACACTTATTCAGCAAACTCCGCTTCTCAATAATGCCTCAAAGGACCTTTGCGTGCAATAAACTGCGGACGAAATTTAATACACCAAAAATCAATCAAAAGTTTATCAGAAAACGGTAAATTTATTGTCCGGTGTAGCGCACATCCGAATTCATTTGACGATTGGAACTTTGTTTCATTTTCAGTGCACAGCCGGTTATCGTGAAGTTAGCGGGTGAATGAAGAATGTTGACGTTAGTCATGACCTTGCGTGCAAGTTGTGAAAAAGGTTTCGTTCCACTAGGGAGTGTATCGAATATAAGCTATCCACATACATTTGCGTTGTACGCATGTATTTGTGATGGTTTTTTATGCTCTGAACACTGCATGCTGTGCGTTTGACTGTCAGCTTTCTTTTGTTTACTTGTTTATGCGGTTCAAATTCTGCGTTTACAAAATGTTGCGTATTGAAAAGGAAGTGAAAATTAAGGTTCTGGACACATGGCTAAGTGAGAAGGGTATTACTATGCGAAAATTGGCGAAGCGGTTTGGAATCCATCATGCGAGTGTTAAAACCATCATTAATAAGTTTGGGGAACACTATTCTTTGGATGAGCTACCAGGAAGAGGCAGAAAACCCGGTTCTTCCAACCCGAACCTGGAGCAGAAAGTGGTATCTCTAATCATGCAGAACAAATCAATGTCAATACGTGATTTGGCCAAAAAGCAGGAACGAGTGTCGGAATGATCCAGCGTATCAAAAGGCGAAACCACATGAAGACCTACAAGAAGCAGAAAATCTCGAAACAAAGTGCAGAACAGAAGAAGCGAGCAGCAACAAGGGCCCGGAAATTGTATTCGCGTCTTTTGCAGCGTCCGGATACATGCGTTTTGATGGACGATGAGACCTATGTAAAGTAGGACTCAAAAACCCTTCCAGGTCCACAATACTTTACTGCCGTCGTTGGGGAGGATGTGAGCGATGCGGACAGGTCGATTCAAGTGGAGAAATTCGGTCGAAAGGTACTGGTATGGCAAGCAATATGTTCCTGTGGTTTGAAGTCAACCATTTTTTACACTACCGGAACTGTAAATGTGGAAATCTATCAATCTGAGTGTCTCCAGAAGAGATTGTTGCCTTTATATAAGAAGCATAGTACACCTCCACTGTTTTGGCCGGATTTAGCGTCGGCTCACTGTGTCAAAACCACTCTCAATTGGCTTGCGGAAAAGGGTATAGATTTCGTTGAGAAAAACATCAATCCACCAAATTGCCCTCAGCTTCGACCCATCGAACGTTACTGGGCAATCGTGAAGAGGGTCTTCAAGAAGACTGGTAAAGCAGCTGGGAACATGCAAGAGTTCAAAAAAATTTGGGCTCAAGCGTCCAAAAAATGCGATGCAACACTTGTCCGGAACTTGATGAAGAGCATTCGATCCAAAGTTCGAAAATTCGTAAAGGAATAACTTAAATTTCATCCGGTCTTCATTTTGTTCAAGTTTAACCTCGTACAATAAAGGATCATTTTTTTGTATGAATAAAATATCGGGTTTCAACATAATTTGAAAGAAAGTTTGTGGATAGCTTATTTTCGATACACTCCTTATATGTATAAGTATAGCGAATATTCGGACTGCATTGTAATGAGAATAATAATTGAGAGCCTCAAGGGAAGGTGAACTTTGAGCTGATTTATAAATTCAAGAAAATTAAGGCAATCAATTAAAAGCTTTCATTCGGCTTTAAGGACGTCAAAGAGAACAAAAGGCATGTTCAAGCATATGAAACTATCGATGTACGCAAAAAAAAAAAAACAATTTGATTAGGCAGATAGCCAAACGTAAATTAAAGATTCCGTGAGTGGACCAAAATTAAGAGATCATGAACTAAAAAATCAGTCAAAACAATCAAAACACCATTCGACCTCACATGACTAAGTCAGCAGATTTGATTTATGGTTATCAGACAATGTATGGTTGCACCTAGAAAATATGGCTCGCATTTAAATTTTTGCAATATTTCCATCTTCTTTAGAATTAGCAAATCATGAGAACTAGACAAACACTATACGTTAACTGATCACATTCTGCTGCTAACTTGAACTCTTACTTGCCCATGTAACAAGAAAAAGTTTGATTCTACAGTGTGTCTCACAATTGGTGTCACCTTTTTTCAGTCTTGGTTTATTTCAGCTGGGTAATTTTAACAGTGGAATTGATTATACCCGTTTCAAGTGTATTCTTTTGACAGCTTATCGCTGAAAAGAAATGAGCGATTCCGTTTGTTTATATTACGCTTTCATGGAAGCCATACAGGGGCAAGTTTTAAAATTACATTTGCAAAAGCTTAGACCATGTCAGATATTCAAATCAGCCTTAAGCAGTTCAGGACGAGTAAGCGTTTAGTTTTTCGTACATTGAAACAGTTCAACGAAACTGGAAACGGCCATATTCAACACAAAAGAGGTGCAAGACGACCTGCCAGAACGAAGACAAAGATCAAATGAGATTTTTTTTCGGATAAAAAACTCTTCCTCAACAGAATGAGGTATGTGTATGGCAAAAGTCTTGCGAATATTCCAAGAGATAAACAAGCTGGAGAAAGCTATCAGAATGTATAGAAAATCATGGTATGGGGCACCGTTTCACGAAAAAGAGAACTTCTTCTTCTTTTCATAGAATCTAACTTTAAAAATCAACACTGAAAATTATACCTAGCAGGTTTTGAAGAACCATCTGCTTCCTCATGCTCCAACGGTGTATGGAAATACACCATATTGTTTCCAACAGGACTCAGCTCCAGCTCACAAGGCAAAGCAGACACAAGCGTGGTACGCGGAAAATTGGCCCGATTTCACCAAAAGCGAAGAATGGCCAGCATCTTCACCGGATCTCAACCCACTTGACTCTTTGTTTGTGGTTATATGCTTTAAACATATAGGCTCTACGAAAGGGCTAACTTTAGACCGATTCAAGAAATATTTGGGACCAAATTCCACAGGAAATCGTGCGTGACAGCTGCGATGGATCTGCAAAAAGTTTTCATTAAGTTATCAAGGAAAAGGGCAAAAGATTAGATTTGAGTTTATATGGTTTACGTCTATAACATGTATCTTTCAAATGGAAACTAAAAGTTATGATTTGGATGATTTGTTTTGCTGTAATCTGATTTTGTTAAAGTGACACCTATTATAAGACACCCTGTAATTCATACTACCTGTTTATCGTGACAGATACGCGTGCAGACTTCTTCAGTGTCGTGTAGTAATAAAAATGCAAATCTTTTTTCTCATTTCTAGTAATAGGGAACTCAAATTGGTATTCGTTTCATCATAAAAAATAACAAGCAAAAAATATGGATTTCACTTAAAAACACTTGCTGTACTGGAGTTATTGATCGATAATGTTCGATTTTCCTTATACGTCATTATAAAGGGTGTCCCACATCAAATTGCAACACGGAAAAAATGCTACAGAAAATTACCTAGTTGACCGACCCTTTTCAATCTTTCAGACAATAAAACATAACCCGTTAGTAAGCTTTTGGCATATTTATTTCATTCAACTTCAATATCATAACCGTACGCTCGCACCTTACGTATAGCTAAACTCATTAGGTTATGTATAACATCTGGCTACAGCTTCCCACAGCTTCTTCTGTACGGAAACCCACTTTTTCTTCATGTGCTCCTCAGATTTGACTTTCTTGAGATGCTTCCGTAGTGCCTATTTCGTAATAGCTCAGTATTTTTCGATGGGCCTTAGTTCCGATTTGTTGGAGGTATTCATGTCCTTGGGTACAAAAGTGACCCCGTTGGCTTCGTACCACTCCAGGACAACATTTGAATAGTGACACGAAGCTAGGGCCGACCAGAAGATCGTAGGACTCTCGTGTTGCATCAAAAGAGGAAGCAGACGCTTCTGTAGACACTCCTTGACGTCTCCCCGTTAACAGTCCCGGTAGTCACAAACGGCGCACTCCGTTGCCAAATCGTGTATTTCTTCACAAACTTTGAAACTTTCTGCTTCCTTACTTCCTCCTACAAGCTGTCGGAAGTCCGCATTGACGTAAGTCTCATCATCCATGGTGAAACACTGAGGCTTCGTCAGCATCTGGGTGTACAGTTTCCGGGCCCGTGACTTTCGCACCGTATTTTGCCGTTCGTCACGATTTGGAGCCTTCTGCACTGTGTACGTATGCCCCTCCCGGTCTTTGGCTATTTGAACGAAAGACCTGGACAGATTCAACTTTTTGTCCGCATATCTGACAGAATCCTTGGGATTCCGCTTAATTGCTTCCATGACACGCTTGTGATCCTGATCAATAATAGAAAACCAGAGTTTCGTTGTAACGTTTAATCATACGACCTACCGTTGACTGCACGATTCCGAGATGTTTTCCGATGTCCCGATGAGAGAGGTGAGGATTTTCCAGGTACTTGCGCATCAATTCTCGACGTTTCTTTTCGAGTGACGCCATTTTTCCAAATTTTTAATAAACTGACTGCGATAAAAATACAACAAAAACAAAAACATTTTGAACTACTTCCACCCATTTTTTTGGAGTAAATACCCAGGGTAATTTTCTATAGCGTTTTTTCCGTGGTGCAATCTGATGTGGGACACCCTTTACTAGCAATTGATACAATCCAAATAAAATTCGATAATTCCGGCAATTGATAACTGCAGTCATGCATATTTCAGGATTCTAAAATATGCATTAAAAAATGGCGTAACTTCAAAGGGAGCTGAAAAAAAAACTTCAAAAAATTAAATTTTTTTGATTGCTTTGATTGGCTTTGCATACGTAGTTCATTATATTAACGTGGATTTACCACTAGGGGGAAGGGAATGGAGCGCATCGAAAAGTAATTGTATGCGTTCAAAAATAGAATTCTAACGCAAGACAATTAAAAAAAATTCCAAACAATTTTTTTTATTACTTTAAAGTTTACAATTAAACTAACAAACCAATTAGATTGGTGATTCTGGTTACATGATCATACCTTAGCCTTTATTCTATCCGTCTAGCTCTGCACTTTCTGGACGCTGATGACCAGATTTTCTAGAAGCCTGACACGTTGTGAGCCACTTTTTAAGGTTCCGCTTGATGATTGCCGAGAAACGATCGATCGGTTGCAGTTGGAGACAGCTTGGTGCGTTGATATCTTTTTCAACACCATCAACGTTGTTATCAGAAAAACGCTTCAAAAATGATCTGGCATAATGGGCAGATGCATGGTTCGGCCAGAAGAGAGGAAAAATTTTATGTTTTCTTTACAGAGGAAGCAACCTCTTCACCAAGAACTCGTTTTGGTGAATTTCATCGTTTAATTTTTCTTTTGTGTAGAAAACGGAAGATCAGCAACATTTGCAAATTGTTTGCCAAACAAGACCTTTTCACCGAATTTTAAGTCGCATCAATTATATCTGCAATTAAGATACTCTTCCCAACCAAACCGGTGCAGAATTGAGGTCCTAGTTCTGAGGGCAGTATTTTGAATTCCTTTTTAACATACGCTTCGTTCATCAAAACACACTTCTGCTCCATATATTGCTTTGGTTCTTTCTGTTTTCTTAATCCGTTGTGCCGTTCCGATGCTGGTCCTATATTTCTTGGCCAAATCACGAGTAGAAGCTGATTTGTTCTCCTGAATATAATCGACGCCTTTTTGTTCCAACTCGGGATTGTAGCAACCAGGTTTTACAGAGTCCAGCTCTCGGCAGATCATTCAGAATTGGGAAAACGTGACAATCCTTGCAAAAAAAATTGAAGGTCCATACCAAAATCGTGATAAGGGGGGGCGTTCTAAAAGTCACTTTTTGCGTGACATAATTAATGGACGTTCCCTATGTACCACTTTTCTCATAATTCTATAAGCGACATTTTGTCAAAAAATAG
This sequence comes from Aedes japonicus, assembly GCA_034211315.2. Classification (NCBI taxonomy): domain Eukaryota; kingdom Metazoa; phylum Arthropoda; class Insecta; order Diptera; family Culicidae; genus Aedes; species Aedes japonicus. The sequence goes on along the minus strand of JASCZW010000231.1, from coordinate 280,576 downwards.
CTTAGATTATAAAATTTTTTTAACCGAAATGGGCTTCATGACAGGTGAACAAAACATAATGCGAATGCACATTAAATGATATCCACAAAACAACAACACAGAAGTATAGTTCAATATAAATTATTTTGTACAGTGGGTTGACCTTAGTCTTCCAATGAATATTAGCAAATGGTTCGTGGTCTGCCGTGGAATGCAGCTTAGTCCTGATGGTAGCACATGACCACTGGACGACTGCCACATCAACATTCCGGATGCTGCTTGTGACGCTGTTGATGAGTTGCTTCGTGGAACGTTACCATCATCTTCGCGTGGGGTGATGATGCCTTGTACGGCCAAAACACGTAGTCGCCATCCGAGGGGTCTTTCTGAGGGAACGGAAAGAGAATTTTCAACGAACACTCTGTTTGGTAGATTTGCTGATTGGTGGCCAAGCCACTTGGCTCCGAAATCCCCTTATAGAGAATTATGATGTAAAGTTTGACTTTTTGTGCGAACCTGGCTTGAATTTGTACTTAACGTTTGAAGCAGCTGTTGAAGGTTTCTTGGTGAAACGGCAGACGTTTCCGAGCATCTAGGTTTGGGACAAGGGAAAGTAGGTTTTGTCATCCAGATCGAAAGACTTTCCACCATATTGCCGAGTCATCCAGTGGCACAGGGGATTTCAAAGTTTTGATTTGTTCGTCCGTGAACACTGGGGATTCTTACGACATACTATTCCCTCCTTTTAAACATAGTTAAATTCAGAACCTTGTATTGCTACCAAAGACAGGGAAGCCACCAGGAGATTCATCGGCATATAGACCTATATGCCTGTTGGATACAGCGGGTAAGGTGCTCGAGAGGGTAATCCTCAACAGACTGACAACGTACACGGAGGGTACAGGCGGTCTGTCAAATAATCAGTTTGGCTTCCGCAAAGGGAAGTCGACGGTGGATGCCATCCTGTCCGTCACCAAGACAGCTGAGGTGGCAATCCAGCGCAAGAGGCGAAGAGTGCGCTACTGTGCAGTGGTCACCCTTGACGTGAGAAACGCATTCAATAGCGCCAGTTGGGTGGCTATCGCCGACTCGCTCCAGCACCTACAGGTTCCTGGGTACCTGTACAAGATTCTCGGCAGCTACTTCCAGAATCGCGTACTGGTATACAATACAGAGGCAGGCCAGAAACGTGTACAGATCACCGCAGGCGCCCCACAAGGTTCGATCCTCGGTCCGGTGCTATGGAACACGATGTACGACGAGGTACTGCGGCTTGAGTTCCCGAGCGGGGTAAAGATTGTCGGGTTCGTAGACGACATCACCCTAGAGATATGTGGTGAATCCATCGAAGAGGTCGAGTTAACGGCCTCACACTCCTTGGCAAAGTGGAGAGATGGATGAGCTCCAGGCAATTGGAGCTAGCCCACCATAAAACCATAAGACATGCGACGATCAGTGCAGGTAACTGCACAGTAGAATCGAAGAGGTTCTTGAGGTATCTTGGGGTCATGATCGACGATAAGCTGTCTTTGTCAGTCACGGCGATTACGCTTGCAAGAAAGCCTCAATGGCTATATCGACATTATCCCGCATGATGTCGAATAGCTTAGCGGTGCAAGGGAGTAAGCGTAAACTCCTGGCCAGCGTCGCCCTGTCCATACTTAGGTACGGCAGGCCAGCATGGATCACCGCCTTGAGTACCAAGAGCTACGCAAGTAAGCTAGAGAGTACACACAGGCTTATGTGCCTAAGAGTGGTTAGGGAAGGTCTATTAATTACGTCACGCAGGAGGGGGGAGGGGGGGTTTGAGAAAACGTGACAATCCATACAAAAAAATTGAAGGTTCATACAAAAAAACGTGAAAGGGGGGGGGGAGGGGTTATAAAAAGTCAATTTTTGCGTGACGTAATTAATGGACGTTCCCTTAGTGCTTACCGAACGGTATCACGCGACGCGGTCTGCGTCCTAGCGGGGATGATGCCAATAGGCATGGTCATAAAAGAGGACGTAGAGTGCTTCGAACAACGTGGAACAAGAGGTATTCGGAAGACCACTTGAGCCGTATCCATGGTCAAGTGACAAAGGGAATGGAATAACTCCACCAAAGGTCGGTGGACCCACCGACTAATCCAAGAATTAACCGGGTGGGTCTGTAGGTGATACGGGGAGGTGAACTTCCACTTAACGCAGATATTGTCTGGCCACGGCTGTTTTAGACAATACCTGCATAAACATGGGCATGCACAGTCCTCCGCATGCAGCGAGTGCGCGGGAGTTGAGGAAACTGCGGAACATGTGTTCTTCGCATGTCCTCGCTTCGACGGCGCGAGATCAGGCATGTTTGCCGTAAGCGGTCACGACACGACTCTGGACAATTTGGTCCCGAGGATGTGCCAGGACCGGGACGTCTGGGACGCGGTATGCGTAGCAGTCTCCCAGATCGTCTTCGATCTTCAACAAAAATGGCGAAACGACCAAAGGCAGGTCGCAGGTTAGTAGTAAGTAGTTAGACATAGTGGGTGCTGAATAAGCACAAGAGCCCCCTCCCGAAGTAATACCGAAAGGTGGTTCCGGGGAGGGCCGGGGCTTAAGGCACGGGTCGGTTTTTAGTGGGTCGAGGAGTTGGCACCCTCATCCCCACACCCTAAGTTTCCATCCCGTCTAAAAAAAAAAAACATAGTGCGTAGCACTCGGAGTGTCTTCTTATCCATAATCTTCTTTGGAGGGTCATAAACTTATTTTCGGATTACTGCCATGGTTGGCGAAACATTTTTGCGCTTCAAATTGTCCACCATGCACTTTTCCCCACCATCTCTGTTCTTACTTCCATGATCAGTACTTCCTGTGTTAAGGGCTGCTGTATGTGTGTGTGTGTGTGTGTGTGTGTGTGTGTGTGTGTGTGTGTGTGTGAGTGTATGTGTGTGTGTGAAAATTGTCTGAATATTGTAATGATTCATTTATTTCTCTGGAAGCATTATTGTTCTTATAGAAAACTATTGAAAACTGTTTTTTTCACACTATTATTCGAAAATCAATATTGCTAACTTCATTTCGATACACACTTTTTGTAGCGAAACGTGCACTCTTTCTGATGCTGTTGTTAATTTTCCCGATTGATTTGTCATTTTCGTGAAATTGCCATTGCATGAGCTACGTGTCGTGTACCATATATTCGAGGTTTACCTGTTACCGGAATCCCACGATCGAGGTTTACCTGTTACCGGAATCCCACGGGATCGGGTCTCATATATTTTTAGTCTCCGTTATCTCACCTGTCTGCAATGTTTACTTTTCAGTGAGTGCTTCCAAGCACAGGAAGACTGCATTCGTTGTTCACTTGGTAAAATGCAGAGGGGAGAAACGGATTTACGTTAATATTATTGCACTTCTGCCGTCTTGCGAGCAACTTCTCTCGAAGATGTTGATGTCGCTTGTTTTGATTCCACCCATAGTCAACATTTGATTGGACTGTGGCGTGGCGAGCATTGCCAATATTTGCCACTCAATAAAGGGTTTATGTTTCGATTCGAACAACTGCAGCACCACAACTGCTATCAATTGGATTTTAAAAGCATCATCAATTAACATTAATTGATGGGGGCTCCATGTGCAACACCAGTCGGGTGTCGGAATGAAATGTATAGATCCCATTTTGTTGCTGCTATACGTTGCGCCATTTTAGATTAGTCTGCAAAAGTTTGCAACATCTATCTCAAGCTGACCCCATTATTTTTCTGCCAAGTGAACCTTATTAAAACATCTCCGCAATAAGTGACCCGCTAAATAGTTTTGCGTGGTAATATTTCAGAGAAACTAGCTTTTTCGCTTCTCCACGCTCGGAGTAAATGTAGTAATAAATCATCATTCAACTTGTTGATTAGTTTTCACGAGGATGAAAGTAAAGGGAGGTGCAAATGTTGCTCCATTCCCGGAGAGTTATGATGGAGTTGCTCCGATGTAGTAGCAATTTTTCGAATTGGCAAGAAGAGGAGGTAAATTCCGTATCCCAAGCACTGGAAAAGCACCCAAACAGAAGCATGTTTAAGTGCCAGTAGGAGAGCCGTGGTGGTGGTGATGGAGGTGATGCAACAACGAATAAAAACACTCTTCCTGACTATGTTTTATCTCATCGAACATGAGTTGCAGCTTTTCCCCTCTATTCCTCTTCAGCCGACTCTGATTCCATCAGGAAAGTCCTGCACTTCTCGATCGCCACGCCGGGGGAAAAAGAAAGAAATGAAGGATGCCAGTTTGGATCCGCTGCAGCTTTCGATGCTCAACCATTCTTGGCTAGCACTTTCCTAATGGCTACTTGGCCGTCTGTACCGCACTGAAGTCAACAGCGGAAGCATCATCAATAACGGCGCTGTCAGTAGTTTCATCTCACTAAAGAAGCACTGCTCCCCTTGCTGTTGGTGAAGTGGAAAGTTCTTATTTTTTTTGTCAAAACCACTCGTCATTATCGAAATGATAAGCGATGATTGTAGATTGCTCAGCGGAAATCCAAGTTTGTTATATTTATACGGTTCTTATATTTTTTCATCGCCCTAACGGTTTAACGGTTTTTAACGGTTAGCAATCCCCAAATCATTCTTTATTTAATATATAAAATTTTCAAAGACTGACCACTAAACAGCCTTCTCAAAGAAGTATTCAATCCATTTAGTGAATGGTTCTAATTATGCGAGATGCCGAAATAAGCATGGACTCGTAACTATCAGTCCAAGGAAATCAGTACAACGGCGACTGTGTTTATCCAATAAGATTAACCTCAATGCAATCTACGGAAAACATCTTCCGACTAGTCAACGTGAAAGATGGCTCGTCAGTGAAACTGTCTTGCAATAGCGCATCCCGTGTACAAAGTGTACCAAACCATCCGCGCAAATGTCTCCACTCCTCTCTAGGGCTGCGACCGAGACGGTGATGTGGTTCACAAAAAACAGAGCTAATAGACAAGTATGTCTGAACGTCTCCCACTGGCTGCCTGCACGAGGAAAAACGAAAGACAACTGGTTATGTCAGCTAATTATAGAATTAATTAGCCCCAAAGTATTAACTCAAGCCAATCAGTAACGAAACTGAAATTTTAAAGCTGTTCGAACACTGCCGTCTCGTATAGTTGTTATGCTGGAAGTGCAGGAAGACGGCCAACTAGGAAATGCGATGTCTCTAGCGAAAAAAGGGAACGAATAATTTGGGATGTTGTGTGCATTTCTGTTAAATCGGAACGTGAATGTCAATTGCAATTGAGAAAGATTGGCATGCTGATGGAGCCAATAGCATCGATCACAAAGTTAAACGACGTAAAGGCGGATCGCTTTCAATTCAACGAATTATCTATCAACATGTCACTAGCTTATGCTCCGCCGGCATGTATGTGCGTTCAGATCGTTCACCAAAACAACATGTCCATCGGTTTCTCCTACGCGCGTGATTTTCTTGTGGTGAAGATCAAAAGCCCATCATTCATTCAATTCCACTCAATCGTCGCCAGCAGCCGTCGCTCTTCATCAGCCCACGCTCACACATGTATCGTAAAAGTAAATTAGTTCTTAGTTGCCTGGTTTTTCTGGCGGCTCTTCGTTTAAGGGAAAATAGTTTGTAATTGTTTGGTCGTTTCCGCTTACTCTCTCACTAAGGAATGATTTTTACTTTTGAGTTGCATTGTTTCTATAGGCCCAACCTTATCAAACTTACTGAGTCAAGTTTAAATTCTTATATACATTAGTTATTTTTTAAATTACGACAGGTAGAAAATACAATTTCTTGGTCGTCTTGAGGTAAGTTTTATCAACAATTTCATTGATGAGGAAAGGAATATTTTTTAATATTCCTATCTACAATGTCATGGAATTGCTGACCACTAGTCGATAGCTATAAAGAGCAAAGCTACCATTGGCAGACCTAGACAATTAGTCTGGAGAGGGCCTGCGCAAAGGATTTTATTTTTTCGTTTATAAGAATATTGAAAAGAGTGACGAAAGTAGCGTCATTGTTGGAGACAGGTTATTTTAATTGATAAATCAAAACAGATTTAATCGTTTATCTAGGTCTATTCTGCGTCTCGGTGTGTCGAGATGCCTTCAAAGAATCAACTGGGGTGAATATATACCTCGTATTATTCCGTGTGGATCAAATGGAGAATGGACTCACACGAGGTTACTGTAGTCACCTTACTCGATTCTCTTCAGGCATCTCAACTCATCCGAAGCGGAGAATAGTCCTGAATCTTTATAGAGCCAAGTTTCAACTAAAAATCTCAAAACTTCAAAGAACTACATTGAGTCAATGAACATTCAATTAATATTAATTTTAGAATTTATTTCAAAATTTAGATTCATTTGAATAACACGTTTTAAATCTTCAAAGTTGTGTCGGTTGCAACTCATTCTTTCACATATCCGTTCCCAATGCTAAAATAAGCCAGATTTGAAAATCTGTGCTGCGTCGTGGTACTTCTCAGTCATGTTTTTATGGGCCTGATGGCGAAAAGTTAAGAAGAAAAATTAAGCGTTTTGATATGCAGCTATTAGATTAAAGTTACTCCTTGTAGAAAAGTCTGGAAATATCTAGGGCATAGTGTCCCTAATAAACCGTGGTCAGGGGTTTAAATATTAAAAACAAAATAACTATCAAAATGAACTAAAAAATCGAAAAACCTGGAACCTGTTCCATGATTATGTATACTTGAAAAAAATCAAATATCTGAAGCATTAGGATATACCTACCCATCTCTTAATATTACATATTTACTTTTGTAGATTTGTCCAGATTGTACGGAATCCTATAAATCAATTGTTACATAAAATTAAAATGCAATCACTTCTAAGCTAACCAATTTTACTTCTCTAATTAAACTAACTCTATTAATGAAAAAAAAGTACTTTCAACATTCAGAGATTTTCTTCAGTTTCCACAATGTGGACAGACAGACAGAGTTTCTTATTAAATAAATTTTTGAATGTTCTGTGCGCAAGTCATCAACCAAGGTTGTTTGAAAGTAGAATTCTATGAAAAACACAATGAAAATTTATAAGTTATATCCAAATAAATTTCTAAAGAGAGTTCAATTTTTTTTAAGGAGCATTCCTATGAATATTTCATCAAAAACCTACTGAAAAATTCAGAGCAGTTCGAAAGAAACATCCATGGGTAACAAGAAATTAGAAGAAAAATTAGTATTTTCCATTTAATTCCAAGTACTTTTGTTTATCTTGACAGATATGCGTATTTCGTCTACAATGTGCATACTTCTTCAGTGTCTCGTACTAATAACTCCCTTATAGGATCCATGGGTAGTTTAGGGTTAAACTTAAGATTTTGATTGACATTGATAGTATTCCAGGGTTTCAAAATTTCATGGAAATTTTTCGAAAGTTTTCAAAGGTATGGCAAAAGAATGGGAACAACTCCAGTATAGGCGAAAATAACAAATACACCACGTACGTCTTCAAAATGGCATCAGATTCGCTTTGTTAGAAGGTTTGGCAAAAAATTAGTGTTTAAATTATTTAAAATTGAAAAGTTATAGAAGAATGAATTATTCGGCAAAATAGTTCATTCTTATGAAATAAACTATTTTTTAAAAGAAAATAAATGTTTTTTTTATTTTCTAGGATCGTGGATCGGATGTTATTTTGAAGACTTTGAAGCACAGTTCATAAGTTCAACACAATTTAATATTCAGGTTACTTCTATTTTCTAGCTAAAGTCAAAATTTCAGCTCAATCTATCCTTCGAGTGCTGACATAGAGAATATCATATATGACATTTTTTTATGAAAAACTGTAGATGTATTTAATATTTTCACCACCACTGTATACTAGAAACTAAACCGAAGTGAATTTTGGGAAAAAAAAATACACACAGGCCTTTTATGTAGTGGTACTGAAGTCAAGTGGTACTGAAGTCATCCCTAACAAATGTTATGATTTTAGGAAATTACCGGATTATATGTTTACCTTACTTCTTAAACTATATTTTCGACAATACTATTGTTAATGAATAAACTTCTGTTGTTGTTTTCAACATTTTACTGTTGGTTTTATTTTAGATATGATTTTAGAGGTTTTAATATTAATAGAATTGAATTCTTAAAATTCAGAATTGTTTAGAGCTAAGGCGTAGGGCTTTTGTTAAGCAGTATTTCGAAGCAAACGCAACATTAAAATAAACATAATTAGTAGTGTATTTATTCAATGCTGGGGTTTCCGTCAAAATATGCTGTTAAGAGGATCAGCATACGACACCTTACCGGGTTTCTCTACTGGTAAAAATAAGAAGTTGCGGTTTTAAGACCTCTAATTAGAACTTTATTTCCATCACATGTGGTATTTAGGGAGTGTTAAAACAGAGATTTCACATCGCTATAACCATTCTGTGCCTTTGGCGGTATTTGAGCACGATCAAGCTCATACATGTTTGTCAGTCAAGGTGGTGGATCCGTGACCTACCCCGCATAGGGATGTGTGGCAAAGGTGTGTCCGTTCGCTTCGAAATACTGCTTAACAAAAGCCCTACGTTTTATTTCAAACTTCTACTTCTATTCAGTTTCATAACCTGCTGAGCTCTATCGGACCTATTGATACTTTCTCTTCATTCTTTGGTTCTAGCAAAAAAACTTGTTCACTACTGGGATGTTGGAAAGATATTTCCAATTTCAACACATTTTAACAGACGCTAACACTCGAGCGACGTGATTCATTCATTCTACTTGGATGTAATGTTGATGTATCGGAATTCTGATGGATCTAATTGTCGTTAACTATGGTTTTCTTGAAAAATGTACCAACGTTTCATCGTATAAGGTACAGTGGGGTAAGTGAAAAGTGTGGGGAAGAGGGTATGTGCACTTTACTTCTTCAGAAATAGTTACTCATTCAATCTATTTCTAAATGGAGCAAAGTACAAACACAACTTACACTGGGAAAAAACCCTACAATTCCGTAGAGATTATGAAAAGTATTTTATTTCAAATAAGAAATATATTTGGGAAAAATCCTGGGGGGGGGCCTACAGAATTTTGGAGGAGGCCTGGCCCCCTAGGCACCCCCAGCAGTTACGCCAGTGAGAGATACGCTCTTTCCCATGCGAACTCCGTGTTTCTGCAGATACTCTGCTATCATGTCTGATAGGTCAAGCAAATCAAATTTTTGGCAATTTTTAAACCCTTCCTCAGTTCAGCACAATTACCACCACCAAAAATTATCATCAAACCTATATGTACACTTAATTATTATAATTTGACTAACGTCGAGTTATTAGTACGAGACACAGAAGAAGTCTGCACATTGTAGACGAAATACGCGTATCTGTCGAAGATAAGCAAAGGTAGTTGGAATTAAATGGAAGATGCTAATTTTTCTTCTAATTTCTAGTTACAGGTATTCCACTAAACAGCTCAAACCCTCTAAGATTCTAGCTTTCAGTGTAGTTTTTTAATTATTTCACGGATCGCTGAATACAATTAGGATACAGGACGGGTTTTTAGCAGTTTATTCAGCACCTGGGACATGTGATGAAGCTGTTTGTAATCTATAATAAGAACAGCCAATATTTGGACATTAATCCCTCTCCTTACTTCTGATCTATCGGAACATACCTTCTGAAACCAGAATTGGACTGAGAAAATGTCAATGCCATTTTCAATCGCAGGGACTTATTATAGGGTATGTGTCATTTGACTCAGTCTAATATGCAAAAAACGATTACATTTTTTATTATATCTCATAAGGTATTTGAGCTGGAAGCATCATTTAACTAGCTATACACTTGCTAAGATATGTTTAATAAACCATCTGGTAGTATGTATCATGAAAAGTTGCACAACTCATTTGATGAATTCAGAAACTTGCGAGGAAAATGGATGTAATGTCGGTCTATGGGTACCAAATTGGGTCTAATCATGAATGCAAGTTCGTCCCATTCGATAGATTTGTTATTGGATGTTGTCTACGTACGAAATTTTTTGGATTTTCTAATTCAAGGCGTTGCCAGCTGTATTCGCTCTACTTTACCTTACCAATCAGACTAAGGCCGACGGGGCCTCAGCTGTACTCGAAAGTTGTTTCCATTGTAATCGGTCCGTGGCTGTACCTCTCCAGCCTCGCTGTCTGCGGAGGGTCCGCAGGTCGCCTTCTACTTGATTGATCCACCTTGCTTGTTGTGCGCCTCTTTTTCTTGTACTTGTCGGTTCGTTTTCGAGAACCATGTTGACTGTCGTCCGACATTCTTACGGCATGCCCAGCCCATCGTAGTCGACCGATTTTTGCGATGTGTACAATGGGTTGTTCTCCCATCAGCTGGTGCAGTTCGTAGTTTATTCGCCTCCTCCACGTTCCGTCTTCCTTCTGCACTCCACCGTAGATGGTACGCAGCACCTTCCGTTCAAAGATTTCGTTGGTCGTGCGCGCAATGTCCATGTTTCACAGCAATATTTATTTATTTATTTATTTATTTTATTCATCTGACAGTATTTGATTGTCTTAATGAATCTATATTCTAGTTCTAAACACGTCAACACTTATATTAAAATCGAAGTCAGCATACCGATGGTTAAACACGTTCATCATTGACCGAATTGGCTCGTTGAGATCATACTCGTTGTAACGTCGAGGCAGGCGAAAAAAATCACTAGAACGAAGTGTGTACCCAGGTACGTTCACGTTCAGCAGAGCCAGTAGATTCGGAGCGTCAAATTCACCAGCCAACATTTTGAAGACGAACACAGCTTTAGCAGTTTTTTTACGGTGCTCCAATGAATCCAAGCCCAGCAGCCGGCATCTAGCTTCGTACGGTGGCAGATTCAGTGGGTCATTCCAGGGAAGGAAGCGTAAAGCGAATCTAATAAACTTCCGTTGTACAGCTTCAATTCGGTCGGCTACTGTTATATGGTAAGGGTCCCACACGACAGATGATGTTTCCAAAATGGGTCGAACCAATGAAACATACAGCGATTTAAGCGTATACGGATCACGAAACTCTTTTGTAATTTTGAATACGAAACCTAGTTGACGACGCGCTTTCTTGATGATTTCCTCGTAATGTTCCTTGAATGTAAGCTCCTTGTCCAAAATGACTCCAAGATCCCGTACAGAATCCACCCGTGCAAGTGTTTCATCACCGATAACATAGTTGTAAATGAGAGGTCGTTTTTTTCGTTGAAAACCGAACACTTCGGGATACTGAGCGTCATACTATTTGCACGACACCAGGCACTTAGCCGATGAAGAAGATTTTTTAATTCGATACAGTCCGAAAAATTTTCAACAATCATGTATATTTTCATATCATCGGCATATAGTATGCAGAAATCTTCGCCAAGGTGCAAGGCGACATCATTGAAGAAAAGCGAGAATAGCAACGGACCCAAGTTGCTTCCCTGTGGGACACCAGAGCCGTTAGTGAACCAGTCAGAGACAGCAGAGCCAATTTTAACTGCCAGTTTTCTACCACACAGGTAAGACCTAAGCCATGCAACGAGCTGAGTGGAAGCTCCAAGCTTTTCAAGTTTCGCTAATAGAATCGGGTGATTAACTCGATCAAATGCTGCTTTCAAGTCGGTGTAAACGGTATCAATCTGCATCCCACGTCCAACGTTTTGAATACATAACGACGAAAATTCCACGAGATTAGTTGTTACGCTTCGTCCAGGAAAGAATCCATGCTGCTTAGAGCTGATGTATTGTTTCACACGAGAACACAGGTAGTTAGATACAACTATTTCTAGTAATTTAAAACACGCGCATAAGGACGTAATCCCTCGGTAGTGCCTTACATTATTCTTCGAATCTTTTTTATGAACCGGGAACATAAAAGAAGCCTTCCAGAGAGTTGGAAAGATGCATTGCTGCATTGATAAGTTGAAGATGTGCAGTAGAGGGACAATCAGACTCGCAGAGCATTTCTTCAGAACACAGGCAGGAACTCCATCCGGTCCAGGTTGGTACGACGTTTTAAATTTAGACAGTGCCTTAGTCGAATTGTCTGCAGATACAGTGAAGGTATCAGCATCAATGACATCACGCGGTACAAACCTCAGCGCATCTGAAGTATTACAGTCATCTCGCGGGTCTTCGAAGACTGATTGAAAAAATTCAGCCAGCAGGGAGGATTTTTCTTCCTGTGTATTCGCCGTGCGATCGTCCAAGTGCATTACAGAAGGCAATCCGGTATCTTTACGCTTGGAGTTAACAAAGTTCCAAAATCGTTTAGGTTTTCGCTTCATATCACGCTCAGTTTTTCTTGCGTAACTTCTATAGAGCCAGTTGTTTAGCCGTTTATACCGTTAGCTACAACATTTATAGGAAAACTTGTTAAAAGATGATCGATGAGAACGGTATATTCGACGAGCAATATTTCGTTCCGTTTTACAAATTCGAAGTTCACGACTCGACCATGGAGGTTTCAACGGCGGACGTTGTAGAGGCACACAACCATTGAAAACTTGATGAAGAATCTGCGAAAATTTTCCTACGCAATCATCGACCTCAGCGCAGAAACATACAGCAAACCAATCGATTTCCATCAATCGTTGGCTCATGACATCATAGTTAGCATTTTTGAAGTCAAAGGCAGTAAGATCATATCTGTTGTTGGCACTACTTGTTTCAATATCGCTCTGAACGAACAAAATACGGGGAGGATGAGGCGGATCAATGGGAATTCAATTGTCGCCCAAACGAATCATTAACAAAAACGAGGTCAAGAGTGTTTCCTGCATGATTTTTGATATCGTTGACTTGTTCTAAGTCGTTCGAATACATGCAATCCAACAAAGTAGTGCATGATCGAGATAAAGTTGAATTAGAACGTTCAACAATACAAAACGGCCCATCAAGTCTTGTCCATCGTAAACTAGGTAGATTGTAGTCCCCTAATATAGCGAGTTTGTCACCGTTCCCAGTGGCCATCGAGATTTCCTCCACACAAGCAGCATGACGGCGTAAAATCAAATAATCACTCGTTATATCTGGAGGTACATAGATACCACCGACAAGAGGCGAGTAATGGCTGAGCTTAACAGTGACTCAAACATGTTCAATAGTATGATCATTTAGCCCACAGTAGCCACGACAGATAACATAATCGATGCCAGTGGTCGACTCACAGCATTCCGCACAGGTTTTTACCATTTTGTGAACGCCTTTCAGTAGGCAACGTAGTGCAAAAGGTCCAAATAACGTTGATCACGTGCTCAATGTTTCTTCGTTGTTTATTGATCTACGGCAGATGAGAGAATGGGCGCGGAGACGGGAAACTTTTTCAACACAACATTCCAACAAACACAAGATGATCAGTAAACTATTGGAAATAACAAACGAATTCACAGCTGAACGACACGATCGTTACAAAAATGAATCAACAGTACACTTGCGCGGCGCGAGAACACACATATGTGAATAGGTATTTGGTTTGCAATAAATAAAATGTAAAAAACTTCCACAGGTATGAACAAGTAAACCGTACACAAGTAACAACAATACAAGACATGAGAACATGAAGAACTACCGGTCTAATTAATGTTTTGTCGATGGTCAACTTTGTGATTCGGCGAACTTTGTTCGATCTTAGCGTCCTTCGGAATCCAAAGTAGGCACGATTGCCAGCCATAATGCACCTTTGCATTTCTCTGCTGGTATCGTTATCGGCGGTCACCAATGAGCCCAGATACACGAATTCGTTTACTACTTCGATTTCATCACCGTCGATCTGAACTCGTGCTAGGAGGCTAACATTGTCTTCTTGTTAGCCTCTTCCCTTTATGTATTTTGTTTTCATTGCATTAAGGGGAGATATACAGTTAGAATGACCAAAAAATTCATTTTTTTGTTTTTGCATTGAAAGTTAGTAAATTTCCCGTAGAAAACGAAATTCTAACTCCAAGTGTTTCTTTTCATTGTTTTTCGAAGGAGCCTTTTTTGCGCTCAGCAAAAAGAGTCGCTTGACCGCTTGAACAAACATTCAACGCGTTTTTCTCAAAACAGCATTTTCTGAGTTTATGCCGGTGATAACTCCGAAATGTATTACTCGATAAAGCTGAAACCTATGGGTTTTTTTTAAACATAGTATTATCTTCAACATGAATTAAAAATTATTGTAATATTTTATTATTCAAAATAGAAAAATGTGTTAAAACGGCGGAAAAAATGTGGATTTACTCTGTACTCTATCGACCGCCGTTTTGTTGAAAAAAAAATTGAAAAATTAATTTTTGTATACTACATGAATTCACTTATAATTGTAAAAAAGTTTCGACTGATTTGAGTAAAACTTCCTCTTGAATTTTTTTTTCAATATTAAGTTTTTTTCTCGTTCTTACTGTATATACCTCCTTAATCACAAGCCCAATCCTACTAGCACCAGCCTTAAGTCTGATGTACGTTGCCGCCATCGTCTCAAAATTACGTGCTACGGTATCAACGTTGTCGGCGAAGTCAAATAGTTGGACAGACTTCCTGAAGATCGTGCCACTCGTATCTATCCCAGCTCTTCGAATCACACCCTCCAGTGCAATGTTAAACAACAAACACGACAATCTATTACATTGCCGTAACCCTCTCCGAAATTCGAAGGGACTCGAGAGCGTTCCTGGTACTCGGACGACACACATCACTCGATCCATCGTTGCATTGATCAACCGCGTCAGTTTTTCCGGAAATCCATATTCGTGCATGATTTGCCATAGCTGGTTGTATTCGCTCTATCCTTAAACAATTTTACAAATCAAACTATACCGAAACTGCTAAGAAACACTTCAGTGACTTTTACATATAATTTAGCGGCCATTCGGCAATCAAAGCATTATAATTTACTCTACAAAGATTTTGTTCCTTAAGTTTGTGTTAATATGAGCCATATGAAAAACACTCAAGTGGAACTCAAACATTTGTATTGTAAACTTGCTGACCGGCAGACGTTGTCCTCCATACAATTATTGGAAAATTGAAGAAGGTATTAGCTTGAAACGCAAGCTTATAGTTGTTAGATGGCATTCGATCTAGAGTAACCTTGAACATTTGAATCAATCGATTGGGTTCGTGAAGCATCGCTTGCAATTTTTGTACAATGTCCCGCTTCATGGTGGAATAATGTTGCTGAGTGGATTTCATTTGGAATAAATCTGTAGAAATGTATGGTCTGCGTCCGTCGGTGCCAACATTGAACTCGCTTTTTGGTAAATTTGACCTGTGACGTAGACGGTTTCACAATTTCATAATATACTTATTTTAAAACTCTTTAAGGTTCAATGTCCACGAAAACTTTTATATATTATTATATGCGTTGCGCCAAACGAAGTCATTTGAAAAAAAAAAAAACATAACTCAGGATGTTCTGCAGAAATCTGCTGATCGTCGCTTTGTCTCATTCGAGAGTTTGCTGAGCTAGCAGCCGACCGATATTATTCTGTCTAGTTGGAGGCATTGTTCAACAATACTAAGGGGCTATTCATAACTACGTAGACTTTTCTGGGGGGAGGGGGGGGGGGGATTGGGTTTGGCAAAAGTCTACGCTCCATACAAAAACATACACTTCTGAGCCTTTTTTCTCGCAAGCCATAGGCTATACACGCAAATCTGTAGCATCATCGTGTAGAGAAACTTTTCCCTACATGATTATGGTATTGGTTTGCGTGGGTGGCCTATGGCTTAAGAGAAAACGGGCTCCGAAATTTTGTTTTCAAATGTTGATAGGCTTATTCTATTGATCGAGAATTTACATCTCGCTGCGAAGTGTCACCAATACAAACGTTCCAGTTAATACGTGCATCTACACGCTATACACTGATAGGCAAAATAAAGTGCCCACCTCATCAAATTAAAGTAAACACACTGTATTTTTTTTATTATCTTATTTGTTATATTCTTTTTATGTGTCACTTATGGAATACTGAAAAAAACGAGTTTTAATTAAAGAAAAGAAAAATCAATTTGCGTTGAAAAAAAAACAGTGACAAAATAAAGTGCCCACTTCATTAAAGCTACAGAAAACATAAATTAAAGTAAATTAAAAGCATTTCAATAATTGATGTGTCCTCCTTTGGCCATCAGGACCTCCTGCAGGCGGTTCGACATGCTCTCGACTAGGTTCTTTAGGTGCTGTGGATCTAGCTCTTCCCAGGCGCGCTCCAGGGCTTCAAAATAGTTATTTTTATTGGTAACACCAGTTTTGTCAACCCCGGCATCGAGAATCGCCCACAAATTCTCGATAGAATTGAGGTCCGGGCTTTGTGGAGGCCATTCCAGCGGTTTGATCCGACAAGACCGGAAGAAAGACTTGGTCTTCTTGGCAGTATGCTTCGGGTCGTTGTCCTGCTGGAATACGAACTTCTCTTCAAGGCCCGTCTGGATCAGCGAAAGGTCCAGATTTTCTCGCAGGATGTTGATGTAAGAATCTGCCGTCATTATCCCGTCGATTTTCACAATGCTTCCCACTCCACCCCACGAAAAACACCCCCAGACCATCACATTTCCTCCTCCATGCTTCATCGTGCCTTGGATGTGGCGCTCCTGAAGCTCCTCTCCCGATCTGCACCAAACACGAACCCGCCGCATTCGGTTAAACAGCTCGAATTTTGATTCGTCCGTCCAGAGAACCGTTTTCCAGAACTCTAGGGGCTTATCAGCATGCTCCTTAGCAAACTTAAGCCGTTTGGCTTTGTTTGCCTTGCTGATAAATGGGCGCTTCCGGGCAAGTTTGCTATTCAACCCCTGTGCTACGAGACGGCGACGAACAGTTCGACCGGAAATTGATAACTGAAGGGTTTCCTGGATCTCGCGGACAGTTACTTTCGGGTTCTTCTTGACTTCGCGCATGATCTTGGTGTCCGTTCTCGCATCCGTTTTCCGCTTCCTGCCTCTGCCAGGGCGATCCACCACTGATCCAAACGTTTTAAGCTTCAGAAGAATTTTGCCAACCGCTGCCTTACTGATACTGTACTTCTTGGCGACAGCCCGGTGCGATTCACCGTTTTGCACATCACGAACGACCAATTTTCGGATACACAAGGGAATTGCTTTCGAAAGCACTGCGTTCTCCATTTTTTTCAATTGAATCAAATGCGATCACGTATACAAATGCACCAGGTTGAGCCGTTTGCTTCAAAACATGTCAAAATATCAAAACATAAACAATCGAGGGGTCTTCCAATGGAAACTTATCGAAAACATATCGATTTTTGAAGTGGGCACTTTATTTTGTCACTGTTTTTTTTTTCAACACATATTGATTTTCTTTTTCTTCAAGTAAAACTCCTTTTTTTCAGTATTCCATAAGTGAAACATAACAAGAATATACAAAACAAAATAAGAAAAAAAAAACTACACTGTGTTTACTTTAATTTGAACTAAGTAAATGAGAGAAATTGAAAAAACGAAGAGGTGGGCACTTTATTTTGCCTATCAGTGTAAATCGTTTACACTGATGTTACTTTTTACACAGGAATGAATGAAATGGAAAAAAAACTACTTAAAAAACCGAGTCAATTCCTGGATCCGCGTGAAAACCTATTATTTACAAAATCTTCGTAAACAGCGAAAGAAGTTACGTTTGACACGCGTTTTTGATCAAATTTAAGCGAACGGTATCTACTCGCATGAATAACGAAAACCACGTATTTTTTTCCGCAAACCACGTCAAATTCCGACAACCCCGTAAAAAAATGCGAAATAAGCGACTCTAGTGTATTATCATTTTTTGTATATTTTTTCAAGAGGTGCTAAGTAACAAAAGCAAAGTGATGCTCTCCTCTCTCGTTTTTTTTTTATGTTAATTACGAAGCCATTATAATAGTTTTCAACAGTTCCTCTTTACAAATCGAAAAATGTAGACAGCAAGACCATTTTTCGTATTATGATATTACCATTCAAAATTACATTTTGGATTTTATGATTTTCTTTTTCATTTTGCAGTAAATTTTTCTAATTTTTTCTTCATATAAACCTGTTGGAAACCAAGGCAAATCAAACAAAAAAGAAATCAAATAAATCCATCGTGTCGTTCGTGAGTTATGCTGTCACGAACGGACAGCATTTCATTTTTATATATATAGAAGAAGATAGATAGATAGATAGATAGATAGAAGATGTTACCAATAATAACATTTGCCACACTTTCCATACAACAGGCCATAGTTGGGAACGTAGAAAAAAAATATGTTCCTAACATTGGGTCTATGATTTTCATGTTAAAACATTGTTATTTCACCTATGTAAGCTGTTAGTTTATAACGTGTGACTATTTTCTATACATCTTGGTTGCATTATCCGGTTTATAGGTTCAATCTCGGCAAATTTAGATAATTCGAAGATCGTGTAGAAAATCTGTTCAGCTGAACCAGTAAAGTCATGGTGTCTAGAAAGTTGAGGAAATCTAAAATTACGTGGAAGTTAAGAACTATAAATTGGCTGAAAATATCTAAATTGCTTTGAAATAAATCGATCATCTTGATAGCTATACGACTTTGTTGATAATCGTCGAAACAGAGACATATTTGGTACATAGGCCGAATGAAGGAGCTAGGCTAACATTACATCCCGTTACCCTATGCATGCGGATTGCTTTCCAATCAAAAAAGTTTTCTTCTGCTCCGCAATCTGTACGTAAAATAACAATATTGTATGAGTGCGATTCCGGGCAGATGTGTGAAAGCGAAATGAAATAATCCAATTCACAATTTGCTTCAAACGTCAATTTCCTCAACCCGCTCCTTCGTTTCAAAATTGAAATTTTCAAAAATGAGTCTACGTGATTTATGAACAGGCACAAACTAAAACTTCCAAAAAGTACCGTAAAAAGTGTTAGCAAAGTGTTTGACTGTGCTTGACTGTGGATGGGAAGGTAGGAAGCGGAACAAACCGAATACTATGCTCCCGCCAAATGGACAAGAAGGTTTTATCTAGTATTGAGATGTGGCTCGTTAAGCTGGATTTTAAAATCGTATACGTACAGAAATTAAAAGCCTTGGCATGGAATGAGCATGAGCATGAAAATGATTGAGCGCCCGAGGTTGCTACTCGGTTATTGATACATCAGCTGTAACTACACAGAGAACCAACAGATGATGCTTGGGACTAGCTTACATCCTCAATGTGTAAAGACTGGTGATCCCAAACAAAGGCAATACCGGCGACGGCCTTATTGCAGTTCATATAAGGAAAGGATAGGAATGTGTTGACGTGATATTTACTTTGAAGCAAGCCGTGGAGTTCACTGCACTTCCACGAGAAATCACTGGGATGTTGGATAAAATGGTTGGCTTTGCGACCTTGTCAGCGAATAAGATATTTTACTATGTTCCCAGTTTATTGTCTGAACGGATGCACAATTAAGTACATCAAATTTCGGCACCGATTCAAACCAGCAGTGATGATGCTGTTGGGGCCACTCATAAGTTTATTACAGTAAAATTCAAGAATACGTTCGAATGCCGATTTTAAGGACTGATTTCAACCAATATTAAGGATGTTGTTAGGGCCACTCATTATTGAGGGAGTAAACTTCTTTACGAATGTTAATAGCTTTCTTTCAATTTATCACTAAGGCTGGATATTAATACAGGTTTTTTTTTTAAAAAGTCAAATATTGGCTTTGAGGACGGATTAAATCAAAAGCAAGAATGCTGTTGCATATGCAACTGGTCGACAAACTCCCTGGAAAGATATGATTATTTTTTGTATTTATTTACCCATTGATTTTGATTCTTACAGCGATCCTAGTGATCGGATTTGTAAACTATGACATCTTAGTGTTCCCTACAACAATAACAACATCAGAAGTTTTTTTTTCGCGGAGTAGTTCGAACGTGTTTGCGGGTTCTGATGGGCTTCATCAAGAGAAAGCTTCGAGATCTCGTTCGAACTGGAGAAGAAATGTAACCATCTAAAGCTGTAACTTTAAATTTTCAATAAAAGTACTACAAAGTGACTATTAATGGACGTTTTAAACTTATTGAATCATGAATTACAGGTCTATTTGTGCGTACCAATTATCTTTTAGTCAGATTTTATGTACACAAACAGTATTCCATTTGGTAATTTACAAAGAAGTCTTTTAGGTTTATTCTTAATTGCTCGTATCTTTTCGTACAAAACATTAAATAACAAAATTCATAGCAAAGGGAAGGTTCATTAATTATGTCACGCAGTAGGAGGGGAGGGGGGATTTGAGAAAACGTGACGATCCATACAAAAAAATTTGAAGGTCCATACAAAAAACGTGACAAGGGGGGGAGGGGGGGTCATAAAAAGTCAATTTTTGCGTGACGTAATTAATGAACGTTCCCAAATACTAAAGAAGAATGTTGTAATTTGTGAAGATACAATTTATTACATCCCTGACATGTTCCCTTTCGCTTCATTTCACGGTCATCTATAATTAGCATTTCTTCAATAATAACGATACATAATTCTGAGGCGTTCCATTTTCCCGAATATCCGATAACACCTGCATCAACTACCAGCTCAACACAAACATCCAGAATTAACTTGTTCCCATATGAAAACGCTGTGGAGACTCCAAAAAAAAACGTTTGCCCTGATATCCCGCTGAGTGTGTGACTTTATTCCGATGATTTTATTGAATCGACGAGACTTGCTTCCTAGCTGGATGGACACCTTCTGTCGTGTTGGTCATTCCCACTAGTGTTTTAGCTACCTCTTCACTCTACTTGACATCCCACCAACCGGAAAATTCCCAACGCTTTAAAACAAAACGAAACAAAAAAAAAAGTCATAATAATGCATAGGTCCCAGAGCTGACTCCACTCAGCGTACCAGTTATGGGCACCCCTCTAGGGACCACGCGAGACCACATACCATACTGTGAGCTGCCGTTGGCGCAGACAGAAGTTATAAAATTGAAATTTCGCTGTTAACATATTTTAAAACTTTTATTGATCTGCCATCGCGTTCGTTTTCTCGCGCTCCAACTAATTTAATGCGAATGGCGCTGCTGTTGATGATGTTGTTCGTTTCTTAGAATGGTGGGACGCACAATGAGATTTGTTGCCGAGAATTTGGCAAAAAATAAACCGAGAAAAAATGGCACTTTGGTTTTCCAGAGGTTCGTTTGCCAGAGAGCGATATGAAGAAAAAGGCAGTCTGAAAATTGAAAAATGTTGAAACCGAGCAAAGGTCCATTTCTTACACCCAATATAAAAAAGCAAGATTGTTATGCAACTTTGTATATTTTTTCTCATTTCTCGTAATGAATCGTAACTTGGAGAAAAAAATACAACATTGGCGTGGGCAAAAATTGCAACTCATCAATTCGCTTTGAAACTGTCAACGTGTGAGTGAGATTGTGCAGTGTATTAGTGTTTAGTATAAGATTGGAGTTCGTAGGTTCAATGCAAAAGCAAGCACGATACGAAACCGAGTTTCGAAGAGGCTGCCGGCGTCTTGGCGCTAGACTGTATTCATTCAGCCACTCCAACGGGAAGAAATGAACGGAATAAAAGCCCAACAGTTGCTTCGATTATCGAGGCACTCGGATATACAGCAATGAAGCAAATGTTTCTCACACACACTTGCATGGCTTCGTTTATTTCATAAAGAAGAGCAAACTTGACAAGAGGGAGATCGGATTGTGATGACGAGTGGAAATAAAAATAGAACACTTGACAGCGGAATTCTAACAGTGGCCAATTGCGTTGCGTCATTCTCTGGTGTTGTCTTACCGATATTAAAAAGTTGTTGACGGTTGAACAAAGACCCAACGATTGCTTCAACTGTCGAGGCACTAAGCATACAGCGATGAATTTGTTTCAAGGAACTGTGTGCTGACAACCGCTTACACACACTTGCATGGCTTAGTTCATAACATAAAACGCTTTGAGGATGATGGGCAAAATTGCCTCTTCTGAATCATGCGGATTTCTCAAGATATGATTGCAAAAACTGACTTGGCCACCAGTAATTCATGTAAACAAACTTCCTCTTTCAAAGGCTTCTATTTAATTGAAATGTGAGTGCTTCATAGTCAAGCAGTACACGGCGTTATATGCGTTCTCGTTAAGGTGGCTTTGTGGAAATTGAGGGTTCGATTCCCACTCCAGCCTGTGAAACTGTTCGCAAACTCAAATTGTCCGCGCTGGTCCACTGGTTTTTAAATATATATGTTTGTTTTAATCCATAATCAGAGTAATATGTACAACCTCTCGAATTGAAGTTTTTCATATTTCCATCAATATATTGTAACCGTCAACTTCACGCATGAAGTTGACAAGAAATAGAGGTATAATAACATTCTACCTCAAAAGATAACTTATATCTAACTTTGACATTTTGTTGAACGATATATCGAAAAATATTCGTAACCGTTGAACATCAGTCACTTATTTTATCAGACCCAATTTATTTGGATACTTTTTTAATTGTATTGATTCATTCGAAAAATGTCTCTACTCAAACGGTAGAGAGGAATCATTTGTTTAATTTTGAATAATTTGCCAAACTTGATCACTTCACTGAGAGCCATTGTGAAAATGCATGGAATTAAGCCACAAGGCAAGGAAATGAATGCAAGAAATTACGGCAAAAGGTACTTGAATTATGATTAGGAAAGCCAATATAAAACAAAAACATTTGTTTTTTCTAACCGCAGTTTAATAGTGAATAAGTTCTGAAAACACGTTGCTACATAGTTTCGATTCAAACGTTTCATGGAATTCCGGCCACGATTCTCTGCAGCTTGCCCGGTGTGATGTGAAAAGCAAACTATCTGAAGGCTAGAAACCTTTCGCCTTATTCGAAGCCCACTCGATCCAGCTAGAAGATAATCTAGTTCCACCGCGCGAAACGGAGTTCAAACTAAAAAAAAAAAGAAACAATTATTCATCTTTCTTGCTTTGCTGTGAAGTGTTATCGTCGCTCTTTTCCAGTCATTTACCTTTCCGCTATTCACCGTGCTTCCCTGGTGCGGATCGTTTAGCCTTTTGTTTGAACATAATTTCTGGGTGTTTTGTTTATAAATTTAAATTCTTCTACGCTTCGTCTAGGTCGTCGTCGTCGTCGTCGCCATCAGCATCGCGATTGGGTTCAGTCACACCGGGAGTCGCGATTTATGTCGATGGCTTACAATGGGGAACGTTTTGGTTTTGTGCTACCTCTTCCTCGTCAACCACCGTCAATTCTCACTTGCACAAGTTTCATTTTTGTGAACCTGCGCCTTTCTGCCCCATCCAACGGCATCTGATCGTTGAGCTGTAGGTGATGTTTACTCATTTTAATGACAAATTTTATGCTTTCCCGCCCGCAGCTCAACTGACGGAACGTAGTCAACGGGAAAACAGTTCTTTTGTTAGCTTTTCTGCCCTACCCGCGCCCCAGACGCAATCCTAGAGCAAATTGATCTAATTCCTAGCAATCTTCTGCTTTGAATGCTGGAGTCATTTCCGGTGGATCCCAAGTGCGGGTGGGCGGGCATCAGCCAACAGGTATCACCACCATTCAGGTTCTGACAAATGTTTTTGTTTCGTTGATGATGTTTTCTCATTTTATGTTTCGGATTCTGACCGGGCCTCTTGGACCCACCGCATACTACAGGAGGACGTGTGTCACTGCACCAGAGTCATTGCTGTCTGTCATGTCGTGTAACAAACGAGTTAACCATTCCTGAGGAACAAGCTGACTGGGTGGCCGCTGCTGGATTGTTTTTTTTTGTGACATGTATGATTTTTGGATGTCAACAAAATGCATCCGGTGTTTCAAAAGCGGTTTTATGATTTGCTGGATTATGCTTCTAGGTTTTGGCCTGGATCGTTGTGTGCTATTTTTCCATTCTACTTGTTGGTAGTTCTTAGGACTGCTCCGTATCCAACAAAGAACGTTGCTGAACCTTTAATCGTTCACTCAAAATTTTACTAAAAATACACACTACCAAAATGTAATGTAGATTTCGGTGCCCTGAGACCGACACACGCAAGCGTCCTCTAAAACATAGGAATATCTGAAAGAGATGCACAAATAAGTTCATTCGAACACACTTTTTTTCGTTTACCTTATGTATCAGTTTTGTTAGACATAATTTTTCACGAAATCTTTGTTTACGTTTCCCGACTTTTTACAAAGATGAATTACGTCTCGTGAAAATCAATAATTTCTTAGTGTGTATGAATGGATTAGCAACAGTTTGACAGTTTCTTCCAGTGTCTGTTATCGCTGTCATTTACAATCAAATGAAAATACGTTTTACCTAAACCTATGATTTTTTGTTCTTGTTAATGAGAATCTTTGCTATTTCAAGATCGGTGTAAGAATAGAGATAAGAAAAAAAAATGAGGTGTGTTATATCAAGGATGTAACTGCGAGGACCGCTTTGGTGTATAGTTAAGGTTGTTTCGATCAAAATTTGGTCGACTTAAACATGAGGCATTTTCTTTCATCGTGCATTAAACAAAATTGCACGCCACTGATTTTGAAGATGTGTGCGTGTAGCATCATGCCTCTATTTTGAGTTTGAGATTAGCACTTCAGTTATCAAAATGTCGTCGAAGGAAGAGAAGCAACGCATTAAAATGTTGCACGTGCATGGCGAAACTCCAAACTACTCGCACGCCAAAATGGCGAAATTGTTGAATGTGGCTAAATCAACTGTTACCAACCGCTTTAGCCACCGAAGTCAATCGAAATGGACTTTGAAACTTTAATTTCGCTCGTATTTGAGCGAAAACCGCTGGAGGGAACTACGAAAAGTATTGGAAGGATGATCAGGTGACGAAGCACCCCTCAATTACGAAACGTACAGCATCTGGCCGTATTTTGAGTCCATGCTTTTCCTGAAAGATCATATGCAATCGAGAAAATCTGGCGGAAATTTGCAACCTGATGGCGCCGCGAATACTAGGATTGCTAATACGCTAGAAACCGGAGCAGATGAAACAACAAGTGACCACATTGAAATAGTGGAAATCCCGGAATCGGTAGAAATCGACCACGCCGATGAAAATGATTTACGACTACAACGCCAGGCCAACAAGAGAAGTGCCCAGCAGCGTCAAGTCGATATCGTGGCTAAAAAATTGCAGCTAAAGCAAAAATGATTTAAATCAGATTTTAATCGCATTTTCTCCAAATAAAAAAATGTTATCAATTCAAAGCTTGTCCTTCTTTTTTTTTATATAATACGGGAAATACATTTTAATTTATTCAAGGTGGTATAAAATATGGTATTTAAAGTTTCGTGATCGTAATTCAAACACAAACATGGTAAGCTAAATAAAATTGCATTAAGCTGAACATCGTCAGGGGTGCCTTTATTTTAACCCCTGGATATGGTATTTTCAACCGCTAAATTATTTTGCATCCATCATCTGTCAAATAATCACTAAGCCGCAAAAGTGGCATTAATGCTGTTCTATAGTAACATAAAGAACATAGCTAAGAGTGCCTAAAGGACCTAGATTATGTTTAAGTGCTATCCAAAACCCACTCAACGGTGGATGCGTTCAAACGCGACTCGATCATATGTTGTGTTTGATCGTAAGTAAGAATTCGGCAGAGTATAACCGTGTGAAATAACACACAAAAAAAATTAACATTGCAGTATCATGGCTATAGGCTCCTTTTACATGTTTTGTTAGAAGTCACAGCAAACACAAACGCTACACTAAGTCATAGCACGCCTTTTTTTACGCTTCCAAGAGCTTCACCTCAAGCGATTAACACGCTCTGCTTGACGCCCCTCCGTACTATATCAGTACCCTTACAAGGCAGTGGTGACTACAAATCGCGACGATAAACGAAACACGTCGGCCAAAACACGATAGCGAAAGTTGTACACGACGATGCTGACGAAGTTTGATTGCGTGGTACCCGTACCAAACGTAGAAACTTTCGTCAAGGCAGACTTTAAACAGCTTCCTGGACAGGAATTTTACACGGCAACCGGACAGGAAAAGGTGGCAGATATTTTCAAGCACATTGAACAGTCAATGTTCGTGAAAAAATATCTGGTGTAGCAGGCTATCTGTACCAGCGGCTTGAAGAGCAACTTTTACATTGCGACCGGAACCGTCAACCAGGAAATTTATCTGAGCGAGTTCCTACAAAATCGTCTACTGCCTTTCCTGAAGGGACACAATTGTTCCGTTCTATTTTGGCCGGATTTGACCTATTGCTATTACGGGAAAAAAGCCATGGAGTGGTATGCTGCCAACAACATTCAAGTGGTGCCCAAGGACAAGAACCCTCTCAACACCCCAGAGCAGAGTACTGGGCCATCATAATGCAAGCACTTCGGAAGCATCTCAAGGAAGTGAAATCGGAGTAAGATATGAAGAAAAAATTGATTGCCACGCAAAAAAAAGTTGGTCCAAATGTTGTACAGGACCTTATGAGTAGTGTAAAAAAATAATTCATGCATTTGGATATGGAATTGAAATTGAATAAAGGATGGATGAGAAAATATTCATAACATGTTTGTTTTTACTCGCTGAAAAATTGAAGATGATTGGTTGAACGGGCGAATTTTGCCGAACATTGATGTGTCGCAATTTGATTCCGTGCACCCTTTATTAAGTCTTTTTTTTACACGGTTACATACTAAAAGTGGAACGTATCTCCCGTGCAAAAAAAAAACCTTTTTGTACTTGTTTTTCAAGTTACAGTTTTGACTATATGGGAGTCTGCCACTGCACAGAAAGAAATAAAAGAAATAAGAGAAATAAAAAAAAATTATTTAGGATGAGGTTACTTAGCAGAATGATCTCGATGACTAACAATAAGCCCCAATGCATGGGACGCTGTATTGTTGCCACATCCACCGTTGCGCCTGGTCCTCTCTTTTCTCTAGTCTCGACCGCTATTTCTTCCAATAGTCCTATGCAAGGCATATGCTGATGCCATAGATTCTGATTCTTTTCTAACACACGTCCGGATCCCCAATCCAGAAAACCGTCCTCCAAAATCACGCTTCTATTCGCTGTTTTGTTTTCACACACTTTCTCCACTTTCACAAATTTGCAGCCAGATCTCGGATAATTTAACTAGCAGAACCATGTTTTTAATTATATAAATATTTAAACTTTCTTTAATACTGCGTGCGAAAAAATATGACAGGAAAGAAAAAAAAAGCATACTGCGTTTTTTCAGAAATAGTCAGCTAGAGGACATGCCTGTGAAATCTCAGTCCTAAGAACGAATTGAATCGACTGAGTGTTTGAAAACAAAATTCTTAAAAAAAAAATCACATCACGTAATCACCCTCGTACGGGTCTATAAACGAATCAATATTTGCCATGATGTACTGTAGCAAATGAGATCCATAAGGACAATGAGCGCTTATTCGAAACCCACTAATAAATTCAGTACCAGAAAAAGATTTGAGCGAAGTTCTTCCAGTCTTCGTGCAATCCATGGACAAGTTGAGGATAATCATATGTATCCATCTGAATATGAAATAACTAGATTTTAGGAGTTGTGATTTGACCAAGAGCATAACCCTTTTATATGCAACTATATCAAATCTAACCACAAACAACAGAGGAAAGTGAAACAGATCATTTCCGAAATTTAATTTATAGCTTTAGAAATGAAAATATCTTTATTTCGATCGACGCAGTGGAAGCAACGGTTCAAAATCAATTTCCTCTACTAGGTGAAGTGCAAAGTGTTGAAATCGCCATGCACTCCACATTAGAACCACTTTAGCAACACATGCAAAAAAAAAGTGCATGCATCCGTAGGTTGATCCACAGCTTAAGCTAGTTTCAATTTTAGTGCAAATATTTCAAACCAGTTCATCGCACCAGCTCTGCATGCAAGCAAGAGCCACGAACGGTTCGAAGAAAATCAACCACCCATAACCGACGCAGCACATTCGATACCATTTTGCAGAACTACTGCTCAGCAGAACCACCAGGAGGGACAGGTGATTGAGGGCAGCCAAGTGCCCCTGCTATTGCCCTGAGACAGGAGTGATTCAGTGCAAAAAGCTTTTGACAGTAGTCTGTTCACGCGTTCTCTGGACATGACGGCTCTAGAGCCTTTCAACGGCTATTTTGGAATGTGGATTTCAATATGGCAGTGGACAATGATTTAATATAGTGCGCTTTACTGGCACCTGATGCAAGGCTGGCCAAAGTCGAACAGAGCAACTTTCGATGTTGTTATGTAAATATAGCGACATACCACTGTGGCTGGTTTGGGCAAGGGCCTACGCGATTATCTTCGAACAGGTTGACTGATTTACTGTTGATTAGCTAGGTAAAATTTCAGGTATTCGAAGCACGAATGCGATGAAAGAAAAATAATCAAGCAGTGGCAAGTTGTTTTTGAATAATTTCAAGCTATCTGTATCTGTTTTATACTTATGACTCACAAAGGCATATTATAATGATGTGAATTTCCAGCAACTCTCGGAAGACATTCGCACGGGTTGTTAAACGGGTCGTTTTATTTGAGCAATTGTTGGGATTATCATGTGAGCAATCCCTCATACATCTCAAATTTCACTTCGAAATTTAAAATTAAATCTCAGATGGGATCGAATTTCTTCCAGCGACCGCACTGATCGAGTCCGTCGTCATTACTCACCTCACGAATCGCGTGAGATTCCAGAATGTTAATCGGTTTTTGTTAGAATAGCAATTTGAGCTTTCAGGCATTTGGACTCCTCGAATTTTAATAGCTCCCAAACTCCGTGTGATCCCTATCGGTCCGCGGCGAGCAGACTTAAAAAATGGTGGTTCGTGCCCACAACCAGCAAGAGCTACTTAACGACAAACCCATGCGAGGAAAAAGGCACACGTTCCCCTCGGCCGCGTAATGCCAGATATGGTATTCCCTGAATGCGATCGATGGACCACCAACAGAGGTGACAGGGTTGCCGTGTTAATTAATGAAATTATTCCGTCCATCTCAGGCAGCAGCAGCAGCACTCTCAGCTGTCCGTAGTTTTGTTGTTGGTTTTGCTATTAATTATCCAACCGAACAGCGACAACAAACAGTAGGTTCAGAAGCTATAACTCTTTTGACCTGATAGATCGGAGGTAAATTTTTTATCGTTTCTTTCGCTGCTTGTGGTCAGTGGGTTGAATCAGGTAGTAATCATTAGAAGCTATGTTATTTATGAAATAAATAGTGGCAGCAGCTTGTACCCTTTTCTGAACCATTTTTTCATTACCCATTGGAAACCAAGATCGTTCGATATGGGTTGGTAATTTTAAATGACGTGCTAAAGATCGAGAACTGATATAGAAATGAAGGGATGATTACTTGAATGATCTTGTTATTTGAATTATTCATTGGGAAAATACCACATATGAGGTACATATTGTTATAGTAATTAAAAATATATAAAAAGTTAGCAATAAAATTATGTAAGCCTGAGTGATTCGTGTACGCACAGCAGAACTGTCGATTGATACTGAACCCAAAAACGTGCCAATAAATGCTATCCAACATATAACCATCAGCTGCAAACGCTTACCCTCAACACGGAACAAAATTTCCTCTTTGAACAAATCTACCCTGTCTGTTTGGCTCACCACAACGTCAGGATTCAAACAACCCTCCCTCTCGCTCCCCTTAGAAACCCCAATGAAACTGGAAATTGACTAATCGTTTGCAATCACCAGCCAAGTGTTGCATCTTGTCCCCATGTCCATGTGCCAGTTGCTGCTGAAGCTTGAAGGATCTGACATTCAACGAACTGACCGCGCCAAGTGCCGCCACCGCTTGGGTGGTGAATGTGTATCATTTTCACCTGAAGCAGTCGGAATCATAATTAAATTAACACTCAACGAGCCAACGAGCAGTGCCGGGCAGCACTCTTAACTAACGAGTTCCGAGCCGGCCACCATTCTGGCTGACTACCCGGTAAGCCTTGACCGGTAGAGACGGGTTGTTTCGTTGGTATGCCGAGTAAGATCAAGAGCGAAATTTCCATGCCACTGAGAACAACAACGACGGCGACCAGGAAATGCAATTCATTAGTCACGAGAACAGACCTGGTCCCGTAGAAGCTGCTGTTATAAACTATTAACGATATTTACGGAAAAAATGTTGAACGTATTGAGAAGAATGCAAACGCGCTATGAAATTAGTTAGGTTGAACCAATGATAATACGGTCTAAAGAGACGTCCAGCTGGTATCCGAACAAACATCAAGCCTGAATAACTGTTTGTTTTAACTAATTTGGAGAAGTTGTTCAGCTTTTTCTTCTTGAATGCTGAAAAATTTGTCCAAGTATGTTTGAATAAGTGGTTATTCGACACTGATGTTTGTTGGAATTTCAAGCGTTTTGGGGGAGTGAGAGGATGAGGTTTCAAAGACTGTGACGATCCCAGTCGGTCACCGTTAGGATTTTCTGAAACGAAAAATCCGAACATTTTTTTATGTCCGTACAAAACCGAAAATTTGTATTTTTGCGTGACATAAATAATGAATGATCCCTAAATGAGTTTGCAACATGCCAACTTTCTTAGGGAGTACATATAAGGTACTGATTGATAGTCAATGCTAGACCTTACATTTGACTTATTTTTTAAACATCAAATACGTGAAGAAAAAAGTGCACTGAAAATAAAATTTAGTTAACATTACGAAATCGTTTGACTGACCAATCAATTCATTGTTTCCTGCAACGAAATTTATGATACTATGTATTAAACTGGCTTATATATTATTGATTATATTTTGGGGTATTCGATATCACATCCCACAGTGATTCCATTCCAAACACAAGTCGGAAAAAAGTTTATAAACGGATTTAACATAGCTGGACAATTTTTTTCCACGTAATTTTGGGCAGCTGATTCCAAAAATATTATCCTAATTGTCGTATTAGGCCACACTATCGAGATATGGTCACTTTATTGCCCCCTGAAATATCCGAAAAATTCGTAGTATAAACAATTTTTGGCCCTAAGTGGCCATGGTTTTCCGAAAGTTTCTGAGCATCTGTAAAATTAGGTAATTCAGTGATTCCAATATAAAAAAATGGTGCGAAACTTAGAATTTCACAATATCTGGTGAGTTTGTTTCCTTTTCAGAAAATATATGACTTGAATTTTTCATTTTGTCATTATGGTGACCAATTTAGGGAAAGTGGTGGTACAAAAAATGAAATTTTAAAAACATTATATTTTTCGAAGAATTATAACTTTTTAACCACGGTTTAAACTTTCACTTCTTGACTTGATTTATTCCATATCTTACGTATTAATGCAACGCAATGGTAATAAACACATACTAATGCAATCGAAGAACGGAGAGGAGTTTAATGCCCGCTTCTGTCGGAGATCTTTTGATTCAGCTCTCCAAAAAGGTTGTCACTGAACTATGAGGGGTCATACACAAATTACGCTCTAATGGGGATGGGGTTTGAAGTTTTTTTTTAACAATGTTGTGATTTGTTACTCTTAAAGTGTTGCGTGCTGTGTTGAGGAGTCTATTATTTTGCTTCCATTATTAACCTTTTATCTAAAAAACATATGTTTAATTACCTTTCTTTTCAAGCACAGTAACTAGATCATACCTTACCTTACCAATCAGACTAAGGCCGGCGTGGCCTCTGCTGTACACAGAAGTTGTCTCCATTCTATTCGGTCCTGGCTGTCACTCGCCAGCCTCGCTGTCTGCGGAGGGTCCGCAGGTTGTCTTCTACTTGATCGATCCACCTTGCTCGTTGCGCGCCTCTTTTTCTTGTACCTGTCGGTTCGTTTTCGAGAACTATTTTCACAGGGCTGTCGTCTGACATTCTTACGACATTCCCAGCCCATCGTAGTCGACCGATTTTAGCGATGTGTAGGACGGGAGGTTCTCCCAGCAACTAGTGCAATTCGTAGTTCATTCGCCTCCTCCACGTTCCGTCTTCCATCTGCACTCCACCGTAGATGGTACGCAGTACCTTCCGTTCAAAGACTCCAAGGGCGCATTGGTCCTCCACTAGCAATGTCCATGATTCGTGGCCGTACAGACCTACCGGTCTTATTGATGTCTTCTAGATGGTCAACTTTGTGGTTCGGTGAACTTTGTTCGATCTTAGCGTCCTTCGGAGTCCAAAGTAGGCACGATTGCCAGCCATAATGCGCCTTTGTATTTCTCTGCTGGTGTCGTTATCGGCGGTCACCAATGAGCCTAGATACACAAATTCGTCTACTACCTCGATTTCATCACCGTCAATCTGAACGCGTGCTAGGAGGCTAACATTGTCTTCTCGTGAGCCTCTTCCCTTCATGTATTTTGTTTTCGACGCATTAATCACAAGCCCAATCCTAACAGCTACAGCCTTAAGTCTTATGTACGTTGCCGCCATCGTCTCAAAGTTGCGTGCTACGATATAAACGTCATCGGCGAACCCAAATAGTTGGACAGACTTCCTGAAGATCGTGCCACTCGTGTCT
The DNA here is from genome assembly GCA_034211315.2 of Aedes japonicus. Taxonomy (NCBI): domain Eukaryota; kingdom Metazoa; phylum Arthropoda; class Insecta; order Diptera; family Culicidae; genus Aedes; species Aedes japonicus. The sequence goes on along the minus strand of JASCZW010000231.1, from coordinate 248,249 downwards.
ATCCCAGCTCTTCAAATCACACCCTCCAATGCAATGTTAAATAACAAACCCGACAATTCATCACCTTGCATTGACCCTCTCTGAGATTCGAAGGAACTCGAGAGCGTTCCTGATACTCGGACGATACACATCACTCGATCCATCGTTGCTTTGATGAACCGCGTCAGTTTTTCCGGAAATTCATATTCGTGCATGATAGGCAGCGCTCAGAAGCGTGATCGCACGATAATTACAGCAATCCAGCTTGTCACCCTTTTTATAGATGGGACACACTTTTCCCTCTATCCAATCCTCCGGTAAACATTCCTCCTCCCAAATCTTGGTAACTGGATCGTAAGATTGGCTGAAAAGCTTATAATAAACCGTGTAACTTGTTTTCGTTTCGTCACTCTACAACTAAAGTGATACACAGCACCTCAAATATTCCAGTTGTTCCGGATGATCATTAGGACTACGCAGTGGACAGTCGAAATCATAAATGAGTTGTTACAGTGAATTTGTTCTCACATTACATGTAAATTAATTTGAAATTAAAAATCTTAATTTATCCACCTATATTGAGAGTAGGTTGAGCCTCTAAGGGGTTTGACCCACCGGTGGGTCTTAGGTTGCCGATAACGGACGGCCTTCAGATATGATGGTTCGCTGCGAATATCCGAATTAGTAGTCCTGGACAATCAGCGGAGGTTTACCTGGATATGGCAGGACTCCGCAGTCATTGGACACTGTTGAGTTTCTTCCAAAAACCCTTCAAATATCCGTAAGGCAGTCTTGTCAAAGCGAGTAATCCTGCTATAAGGGTAAACGTTCAAGGCTTCACCAACCTGAGCGTCTGTCCACCACGGAGATGCGGCTCAAACAGCGTCTGGCTGACATCCAGTGGCTGAATAAGAAATGCTGTTACACGCAAGCTACACTTAAGATGGCAGCCCAATCATTGGGATAGGAAGCATAGGCCAACCACCTACTGTCTCCGAAGTTAAATTGATACAGAATTCAATAGTGAAAAAATACGGACTGATTTTACTGCATCGAATTTTAGCACGAAAAAAAGGACAAGAATTGAACCATGGAATGTTTTAACGTTAGCTCAGCAACGAGAGCTAGCACAACTCGCCAGAGAGGCATGACGCATGCAGTTTGAAATCCTAGGGCTTAGTCAAGTCCGTTGGCCAAACTTTGGAGAACACAAACTACCATCGGGACAGGTTGTATAATATTCCGGTATTCGAGGTGACAACGCTGCCCGACATCGTGGAGTTGATTTCCTACTGAGCGCACAGGCCCAGACTGCGCTCATCAAGTGGGAACAAATTAATGAGAGAATACTCATGGCCAGATTCAGGACACGGGTTCAGTACCTAACGATAATGCAATTTTATGCGCCAAGCAATACCGCCGAGCTACAGGACAAGGATAACATTTTACAGTCAACTTAATGCCGTCGTGGATAAAGTTCCGAAGGGTAATATCAAGATCTACACTGGCGACTTCAATGCGAAGATCGGCTCCGACAACACGGACTATGAGCGTGTTATGGGCCGTCATGATCTCGGAGAAATGAGCCTGAACGGTGAACTGTTTGCAGAATTTTGTGGCAACAACGACATGGTGATCGAGGGCTCGCTCTTTCCCGATCGACCAGTGTACAAAGTAACGTGGGTTTCCCGCGATGGACATACAGAAAATTAAATCGACCACATCTGCATCAGAAGAAAATGGAGACGGAGCCTTCTTGATGTCCGAAACAAACGCAGTGCCGATATCGCATCTGACCACCACCTTCTAATCGGTGAGATCTGCTAGCACATTGCACGGATCCAGCGTCAGGAGAACTAGAAGATCCAGCTGTGAAAAGTTCATTCGTTTCAGAATTTCACACTGGAGCAGCAGATGTTCCGGAAGGTGGCAACGTGGAAGAACAATGGACGGACATCAAGAATGCCTTTATCGAGATAAGTGTAAGTAAGGTGAGATGCGCAAACAGCGAAGAGAGTGGATCACCGATGAAACCTGGAGGAAGATTGAGGAGCGTAGGGAAGCTAAAACTGTGATAGAGCGGGCAAAAGTCAGAGGAATCAAGTACGAGTCCCGTCAACGGTACTTGGCTTTAGGAAATTAAGTAAAACGCCGCTTCCGACGGGACGAGCGAGCGTGGGTGAACTCCCGGGCCGGCGAAGAGCGGAGATAGCCGCAAACACTGGCGATATGCCTCTACGATATCTCACGACGCCTGGGTAGAGCAAGTATGAATCCGAAGATTCACGTGAATGATGCAACTGGGCAGTTACTTACCGACTCCACTGACCAATTGAAACGTTGGTTTGAGCACTTCGAACAATTTCTGCAAGTTACGACGTTCAATCAACCATCAACATCTCGGCATGACAATCCCAATTGCGGCGCATCACTCGCGTCAATCCAAGGCCTCAGTAGATCGAAGCAGCTATCCGAAGCATGAAATCCAATTAGGCTCCCGGAGTTGATCTTATATCAACAGAGATTCTCAAAGCTGACCCCATGCTTTCCGCACAAATGTTGCATCAATTTTTCTGTAAAATCTGGTACACTAGGACATTTCCGGCCGACTGGATGCAGGGTGCAATAGTTAATGTCCCTAAGAAGGGGATCTAACTGTGTGCGACAATTGGCGAGGCACCATGTTACTGTGTATTGTTCTTAAGTTCCTGTGCAAAGTTATCCTAAACCGAATTCAAGAGAAGATCGACGCGACTCGTCGACGGCAGCAGACGGGATTCCATGCCAGGAGATCTTGTGTAGACCATATTGTCACGCTCCGAATCATTATGGAGCAGGTCTATGTATGCAAAGAGTCTCTGGTATTCATTGACTACGAAAAAGTTAACCACGAAAATTTGTGGGGCGCTCTGAGACGCAAAGGAGTTTTGGATAAAATCGTCAACCTTATCGAAGCGGAGTACGAGGCTTTCACATGCAGAGTCATGCATAACGGAGCCTTGTCCGGCCCCATACCGGTAGTCACCGGTGTGAGGCAAGGATGTATATTATCACCGCTACTGTTCCTCACCGTAATCGACGAGATCGTGGGAGATGCTTTAGACCGTGTACCAAACCGTGAGCTTCTTTGGCAGCCTATCACTATGGAGCACCTCAACGACTTCGATTTCGCTGATGACGTTGCTTTGTTAGCGCAACGAAACTCTGATATGTAGAGGAAGCTCAAACAGAGCTCATCTGCGGTGGGTATCACCATCAACGTCAAAAAGACTTAATCGTTGGATGTGATCACGGACAATGGAGAAAGTCTATAACTTCCAATATCTTGGCAGTCAGATAACGTCAGACGGAGGAACCAAGAGCGACATAGGTGCACGAGTTAAGAAGGCCAGGGCTGCGTTTGCGAGTTTAAGATATATATGGAGGGCAACCCAGATAGGTCAACGCAACAAAATCCCCCCTATGAAACCCTAGGGATGGACAGGAAACATAAGTAAGTGTGTAAATATCGTGAGATCTGACCTTTTTTACACTTCCCTGTTGTCATTGTTGTTCCGTAAATTTTTAATCATCACCATTGCCCTTATTTTTGAGTTGTCATGTGATTGTGATGATGTGACGTATGATGGGTTTTGAACTTAATCTATATCTGGCCCCTTTCCCTGGAATAGCCGGAAAATCTACCCGGGTGTGGCCAATGTGGTTCTGGACTTTTGATATCATCACCATTGGACTTATTTTTTAATTCTCATATAATTTTAAGCGTCGCAGGTAGAGTTTTAATCTTGCCAGTTATTGGCCACTTTAGCGGAGGTTTCTCCGAAACCAGAGAACCGATTCCAATAACATTCAAAAGCGGTTGACCCACAATACCTTTCATTTGATGGTTGTTTCATTCAAAGGCGTTTCTCTCAAGTAGGCATTTCTGAATAACGTCGCGTTTTTAGGGAAGTTTTAGAGACCTTCGTGATCCATACAAAAATATGACGGCCACAAAATTCAGTGATAATAGCTTTTCCTAGACAGTTTCCGATTATTGCTAATAAATAGTATGATTCTGATATTTCCTTTAGACGATTTCTGTTTTGTTGAACATAGTTCCATGTTGAACATGGATAGTTGTCAATGTTTTAACTAACACATTGTTTTAAGAGTAGCCTAGTTGCAAAATATCAGGTATATATTCCTCATAAATATCAGCGTTGATATATGATACAATACGGAAGCTATTCACTGTGAATACACTGACATCTAGTTTTAAAAGTTGGAATCAATGATTATTCATGTTTCCAGTTGATGCTTTGAACAAAACGCCATCTGTGGTAAACTAATGAAAACTTACGTTAGCAAAATATGTGATTTGTTATGTGAACAACAAAACAAAGATGACCAAATAGTTTTAAAGTAGCCATTGCAAAGATAAATTAAATTTTTGGCAAAACTGTGATTTTTTCCAATCGACATATTGAAATTTATGAAAAAAAATCAAATGTGAAAATATAATTGCACCAAATTTTATATGTATTCCAACTGGAATGCCTTAAATTTTCAGGAAATTCATTTTTTATTTATCAGCTGTTTTTTGGAATGAGTTTTGTTTAAAAAAATCGATTGTTATTGTGTGACTTCGACTATAGTTTTATTTTTTAAATTTTTGTTTACTTTATCAAACTTAACGTTTCCATGTTATGAAAGAAATGTCTTTACATTTTTTTCAATATAACCTACCCAGAAAGATGATGTGCGGTAGTTTGGCTGACTTCACAAGTTTTAAATTTTTTTATGAAAATCTAACAGAACTTCCGTATAAACTACTATCATTCCGTAAAAACAACTAAACGAAAATATTTTCTGTAAAATAACGTAGGTGTGTGACTTTATAATTTATTCCTCGGATGGGTAGTTTCTACCATTGTTTTTCTTTCTGTGTAGAAGCATTTCATAGACAAAAATGTTATGTTTAAACTAAGCCGTATGCTGTCAGTCTGAACGTCATTTTCTCGTGCATAACCTCAGATTAACTAAGAAGACTTGACTAAGAAGGAGTTCAAACATGCTTCTCACCTGAGAAACGCACATTTTTTGTTTTAATTGTCTGAATAATTTTCGTGTTTGGTCTAGCGGTGTAGAATCACCAAGGTAACATTTCTTGCCCCAAACAAAAACCCACATGCCAAATTTGGTTTCATTTGCTTGTATAGCTCTCGCGTTATGCAAATATTTGTATTTCATTTATATGGGAGCCCCCCATTTCAGACGGAGTAGGAGTCTTTCAAAACCAGTGATGAATTGTTTTAAATCAGGTCAGGGTTATTCATAAAAACCCGTTATAATCCACCGATGGTGAACGTGAACCCTTCTTACACTTCACCAGAATTACGAACTCAAATGTGGCCAATACTGTACTGGATACATATTTTTATCAGAATTTCAGGAAGATCCAGCAATATTCGATTTGTCATATATTCAGTTTCTAAAATGTCGTCTTTTTGTCCATCCTGGGCGTATTGTTCATCGATGTAATTAAAATATTACCATTAATAGTCTTTAATGACCTGTTTATGTTAGTTATATAAATTGGGAAATTCCAAACATATTAGAATTTTTTTTATTCAGTCCATAGAATGAATTATTAGAAAATCCTTATCGTCCTTGATTATTATAGTGATTTTAAATGCTTAATAAGTACATGTTGGTAAAAAATTGTGTGGTTATAGAAAATGGAGACTCTATAGAGTCCACTGTTTGTGCTATACAACGCAACAGACGCGGAACAATAGAATACAAGCATCGATTGACGTGAGTGGTCTTGTTCGGTTTTGAACTACAACGAGTATATTTTCATCTCACAATTATGTGCTCACAGGTATTGTTTTGGTCATATATGGTACACTGAAAGTTAATTTTAGTTTATATTACAAAATCGAAAGTAATACTCACTAATCCATTCGTTATTTTCAGCAACGAATCTGAATTGTTCTTTTTATGAAGATACATTCGTAATTAATTGCACGCGCAACTGTCAAAAGCACAAAGCTTTTGTTTACACAGAAAGAACATTCGTACATTGTACGGAAACAATGCAAAGAGCTACGAATATTTTGTCACAAATTAAAAAGAAACGCCTCTCTGGTGGTTGCATGAACGACTAACAGATCTACTTTATCGACTCAAAATGTAATTGACGAAAACAAAGCGCAACCACGTGGAATTGTCCAGCTTTTTTTTTTATTGTTTCAGACATGGGGTTCGAACCTGAATATTTGGAAAGTGCTGATTCTAAATCTGTGGTTGATCTCACTAGGCCGCGCTGACTCGTGAGAACAATCTTGATTAAAGAGCATGAAGTTATAGCTCACGACAGCGCTTTGATTTTTATTTTGGGATGGATAAATTATTTCCGCCCATACCAGCAGCAACACCATCATACATGGGTACGGTATAAATAAAAGAGAAACAGCGATTGGCTGGTCATCACGAAGTTCATTTCGTGCATTTTACAAAAAGGTGTAATGATAGCATTTCACCAGGTAAAAAGCATTATGAATGTTTCATACAATATACGAGACATTTGTTCTATGTACAAAACGCGAAAATAAAATTTCAGTGTATACGACACTCCGCCCTCTGGGCCTCGGATAAAAAGTCGAGTTTTCAAGCGATCTCAATACCCTTCTTTTGGTGTAAGAAGGGTAAAAAAGAGATTTTTTTCACTTCGATACACTTTCCTTTTCTCTGTTTTTTTTTGTGATAGTAGTTCTCCTTGCATATCCAGTCAATTTCCAATTCTGACTTTACCCCACTTTAGAATCGAATAGAGATAGAAAACTTTCTCAATGATTTTAATCCCTCATCGTTGTCATCACAGATCCTTCAACCGGTTAGCTCAACCAGAAATAATTGGTAAGAAATAAGCAGCTTGTTTCTCATCGCTCCCGTTTTCGTCAATCATGTCTCATAACTCATTCACTATCGCTCGAAACGTTAAAAAAGATCAAACAGAAATTATCTACGTTTTTTCTTCCTCAGCTGTTCGGTCTCGAAGCGTTTTGAAACTATGATTAAATCGAACGGTAGTGAACTGGTCCAAACAGGGATCTTGTGACGAAACTTCAGACTAGACACTAATTAAGAAAGCGTGGAAAATCTACGCCAAAGATAATCACTGGCATGGTTACACAGAACCGCAAACAAACATCGCCATCGCACTGTGGACCCTCTGCGGGTGAAAGTTGGACAAAAATGAAATGAGTTTTCAGAAGCATCTCCATTCTCTGACAAATGTCATGAAAACCAGTGGAAATACAGTGAAGTATCAATAATTATCATTCGGCCCACAGTGGATCGGTCGGATGTGTGCTCTGTTTAGCTGTCTGTAAGCCGCGGATGGATTGAACGAATAAAAAAAACATGCGCTGCCAGGCAAATGGTAATAAAAAATCGACAATTCTGAAAGGGACATGTACACACAACACAAGACAAGCCAACGCGCCGCACCAAGCTAGGCGAGCAAAAACATAAAATTTATCTAGATTATAAAAGAGATGTAATCAATTACGACGTCTGCGGGTATAAATATATGAAATAAAATTAATTGTAATTTGATGTCAACGATTGACACTTTTTGCCTGGGCCTCGGCTGATCGAACGGCTTCAGGGCTGCTGTCGCTCCACGGTAGTCGTCTCCAATTTCTACTGGTTTGCTCGAACTGGTAGCCGGTGGCGTCACTTGGTACGCAGTAGTTTATTGCGAAACGTGCTGACTGAACGGAACGTAACGATTAGCTCTGGTTTTTCTGGCCCAGAACGGATTTCACCGGTATTACGGTATATTGATTGATATTCTTGTTCTAGGTGTATTGATAATTACTCCTATGACCGTTTCTTGATTTAAATCAAATAAAGAAAAAAAAAAAACATTATTAAACGAATTTAAATCCTGTGAGGGGGAAATTTTGTGATGGTACTACTAATAAGCATAAATTGAGTGAAAAACATAGGTATAAACATACAATGCGAACTTACTTCTCTGTGCCAACATCCTCAACTGATTGAGATAAAACAAGTTCACATAGTATGCCCGAATTACGTTTTCAGATTATTCTTGTTTCTAACAAGCAATGAAATGATTTCAAACTGATTTTTTTATTCTGGTATAATAATTTGAAAACAAAGGAAATTGAATTTACTGCAGTAATGATGCCTACGTCTAGCTTAGTTTAAGAGTTCATTTATCATAAAGCGTGTCCGGAAATATTTTGTACCATCTAACGAACGTTATATAGGCTGACTAAAAGTAAATTGGTACGCCCCTCGCCCGCCACTAGCAAGCCTCTAGTGTTGGGAATCGAAAATCTTTGACATTGGTTTGTTCATATTTCTATAGAGCACAACTGGAGTGAATTTGAGCCAAGTAGTCAATCGCGTTCAGAAAAAAACGTCAAATGGAACTCGAAAGAAAGAAAAAATATTGTGCACAAACACCTGAAAAATATAGAGTGGTGCGGTTCCAAGCTGTCTAAAGTGCTGAAAATGCTCAAGTTTGTTGACTGTTCAAAACCTACTAGGAAATCCTGAGTGTGGAAAGGAATCAGTGGACCTACGAAAAAACTGGTACCAGGGATCGTCAGCTGCGCAGCAAGGTGTTTTGGTGCGTTAAAGCTAATCTCAGTCTTTTGCTCCGAGATGTGGTCAGAAGGTACAACGCCAACTTTCATACGGTGTGAAACATCCTTACCACGGAAGGATACAAGTTGTACAAAAAACTGTAATCATCCAAACTGGAACATGAACTAGAATTCCATAGCAAAAAAGCAAGGCTCTTGAACGACCGTTTTTTGACGAAACACGAGGACTGCACTTCGATCGATGACGAAACATATGTAAAACTCGATTTTAAGCAGCTTCCCTGGCAAACGTTTTACATCGCAACTGGACGTGGGGATGTGCCGGGAAGATTAAAGTACTTGACAAATTCGCAAAGAAGGCCATGATTTGGAAGGCTATTTGCAGTTGTGGCCTGAAAATGGAATCATTTCTCTCGATGGAAACCTTGCACGGACTAACGAGGAGAAATGCTATCTTTTTGCAAGACACTTTTCGAGTGTATTTTCAAGCGATTCACCATCTGAAGCTGATATTGAAAGTGCTGTGCGGGAAGTACCCAGCGATGTGATTACCATGGATGTCTTTGCTGTCGACGTTCAGGTGGTTCTTTCGGCGATACGCGCGACCAAATCGTCCTTTAATCCTGGACCTAGCGTGATTCCTTCTGCTGTGTTGAAAAAATGCTCCGACATTTTAGCTACTCCACTTTCTCTGCTTTTCAACTTATCACTCCAGCAATCAAAATTTCCAATGCAGTGGAAGTGCTCTACTATGTTTCCAGTTTTCAAGAAAGGAGACAAAAGTGATATAAGAAATTACCGTGGCATTACTTCACTCGGTGTGGAATCAAAAGTATTTGAATCGCTGATCAACGACAAATTGTTTGCTGCCTGCAAGAATTACATCAGCCCCTATCAACATGGTTTTTATCCCGGCCGCTCTGTTGAAACGAATCTTGTCAGCTTTACGTCGTTTTGCATGGAGAATGTATGTAAAAAACTCCAAGTCGATGCTGTTTATACCGATCTCAAATCTGCCTTCGATAAAGCTAACCATGACTTACTGCTTGCTAAACTGGAGAAAATTGGTTGTTCCATTGCTTTCTGCACATGGCTTCGACTTTTCTTGAGCAACGTCAAGTATCTGTCAGTATTGGAAACAATGCATCGGACTATTTTTCAAACCATTCCGGAGTTCCCCAAGGAAGCACCCTGGGACCATTGCTGTTCTCGCTTTTCATAAACGATGATTCCCTTATATTGCTTAATGGAGGTTTTCTGTTGTTGTTTGCAGACGACCTTAAAATTTATCTGGTCGTTCGAAGCCTAGCAGACTGTTACGAACTACAGAAACTTCTTGAAATTTTCAGTAATTGGTGCGTGCGAAATATGATGGTTCTGAGCATCTCAAAATGTTGCGTAATACGTTTTGGTCGAACGAATAATGCTATCCGGTTTGATTATAGTATTGCTGGATCTCCACTTCAACGGGTTGATCATGTGAAAGATCTCGGAGTTGTATTGGACGAAAAACTAGCATTTACTCGCCACTTCTCAGGTACCATTGATAAAGCCAATCGCCACACAGTGGCCGCTGTTCTTATAAAAGTCGGACGAAACCTAAAATGTTTGTATATCGGCCTGAAATTTACATATTTAGTAAATTTTGGGGTGTTGAGTTGATTTTTGACATCAACAATTATTTTAAATGGAAGATAATCTCTCTAAAGTGCAACTGAACCTTTCTTACGAGTATGATATTTTTTCAGTTCATACAAAATTTGAAACCCTTTTTCAGTAGAATTTCAACGTAATCAAAAATAATTTTAATAGGGTAATTGACGGATTTAGTAATACTTTAACCTATTATCGTCAGCCAGTGGACTATTAAGTGTGTGAAGTCAGTCATAAATTGTTTATTCATTTTAAGTCTACACTCGAGAGCATAAGGGGTGGGGGAGGAGTGGGTTGAGTTTATTTTATTTATTGTTCTCTAGGTTGGAGGTGGTAGTAGGAAGTGCATACGCAAGATTTAGCAATATGAAAAAAAAAATTAAACCGTCAATTGTATTGCTACAAAGAAGGGTTATCTAGTAAGTTGAAATTAATTGCATATAGTTTGAAGGGGTGTATAATACAGATAAATCTATACATATATGGCAACTCTGCACGCAAACTTCACGCAAACATCAGCACCTTCGTAGTCCCGATGGCAAACAGCCACGGAGAAAGAGAAGCTCGTTATACAAGATTGTCACAACTACATACAAGCGAGCTCCCATAGCGCCCATGCAAATAATTACATCACTAAATTTTTGGTCTACTAATACGCTTGCAGTTAATCTTCTTCCTCACCTGTATAAATGCTCATTGGATTCGAGGCTCGTTCGAACACCAATACTTGCATTTGTGTATGAACTTTGAAATTGTACAAAGTTGAAAAGGTCCGTGCATTAATCGGACGGAAGTCAATTTAAAAAAAATACAAGTTTTCTTTCTCATCAAAGATGTGCTCGACACCAATCGGTAATCAATATTTTTTCTCCTATGTCATTAAATGTGTTTAAGCTTTCGTTTTTTATTTAATTAGAAATTTTCTTAAAAAGAAAAAATATATTGGATCCGGTTCTTGATATAGCCAGTTCGAACGATAAACGTACTGCTATTGAAAACTACATAGAAAGATTTGTAGGAGGAACCATTCATGAAGAATATGAGAAGCAAATATCAATATTCTTTCGAGAGTTCTTGCGTCGATGGAGTAAATCACAACGGAAAAAGGATCGCTTTTTAAAGGAAAATGGTGATTGGCTCGACGATTTTTTTGTACTTTCTGGACCTAGTTCATCAACATCAGAAGCAAATGTCAATCAAGGTGGTCGACCTTCAAAAGAATTCGGTGATTGCAGCAACCGAAGTAAGCGTCGAAGAACGGAAGAATTGCGTCGTACATGTAGCTTTAGTACGTTCTTATTGCTCTTACTTTGTATTTTTTTTCTCTTTAACTTAAATGTTTTTTTTTCTTTATAACTTTATAATAGGTGAGTTGAAGTTTGCTACTGAGGTGGCTTTGCGTGCTGATGGGCAGAAGGAAGTTGCAGGCATTCTGAAGACTGGTGTCTCTACGCAAAGGCTATCTGATGAACAAGCTTTAGCTGTATTTGTTGATGCAAAGCTATCTAAGCGTAGCTACAACATCGTAAGAGAGCCTGCAAAAACCATATACCCACCATATGACTCAATCTCTGCTGCTAAAAAGAAGTGCTATCCTCCAGATCAGTACTTCGAAATTTCAGAAGGTCTTTGCAGAATTGATTTACAGCAACTTTTAAATCATACTGTTTCAAGATTAATTAGTCTTGTGCAGTTTAATTTTACTAATCTACCTAATGACGATTTGCGGCTTGTTCTGAAATGGGGATGGATGGAACTACGCTAAGTGAGTACAATCAAACATTTAAAAGTTTGGAAAACTCAGACGCAAACGTAATTTTGACATCACTTGTTCCACTAAAACTGTTTCAAGGGGAAATTGTCATTTGGGAAAACTTGTTTCCATCATCGACTCGGTATTGTAGACCAGTTTCTCTACAACTGGCAAAGGAAACTGTCGATACGACCCGTCAAGAATACGACCGGATGAAAAATGCAATTTCAAAGTTACAGCCTTTTATTGTAAATGTTAACGGTAGAGAACTTAACGTCAAATTTGAACTTGTTATGAGTATGGTTGATGGTAAAACTATAAACGCCATAACAAACACATCATCTGCGCAAAGGTGTTATCTTTGCAAATCAACATCCGCAGAATTTAATGACGTTGAAAAAATGTTGAAGAAATCTGTGAACAGTGATTTTCTGGATCATGGCTTGAGCAGTCTACATTGTTTGATGAGATGTTTTGAGTGTTTGCTGCATATTGCATATAGGCTGGAATTCTGCAAATGGGTGAAAACGGCTCATATTGAGCTGTTCAACAGCACCAAACAACGCATTCTAAAGGAGTTTTTCAGCAGACTGGGCCTACACGTGGACAAGTCACGTTCTGGTCTCGGCACAAGTAACAACGGCAACACGGCAAGGCAATTTTTTGCCAATGCGGAAGTCTCTTCTGAAATTACGGGCATTGATTTGGATTTGATAGTCCGATTTCGTACGCTACTAACAGCCATTTCTAGTGGTAAAAGGATTAATGTTTCGAAATTCAAATCTTATGCTACAGAAACCGCTTTTTATTACGTGAAGCTATATGGCTGGTTTCACATGCCTACAACGGTTCACAAACTGTTGATCCACGGAAGTGACATTATCGATCGCTCTTCGATTCCCATCGGAAAGCTCTCAGAAGAAGCCCAAGAAAGTATGAATAAGGAGATTCGACGAACGCGCGCAAGTAATGCTTGGAAAGGATCACGTGAAAGGACAAACGGAGACGTGTTTCGTGGATTGTTGGTTGCATCGGATCCGGTTGTGTCTAGCTACAGACACAACAAGCCGAAACCGAAAATCGATTTGCCAAAAGAAGTTCGGGATTTATTAATCTTTGATGAACATGATGATGATGTTGATCACCATGCGTCTCCATATCCACCTACGGCCGAACAAATTAAAATCATTTTTTAGCATATTTGCGCAACGATGCGCAAAATGGGACCTAGCAATTCGGAAAGTAGAGATAATTTCCTATATAATTCACACTATCCCACCTTTTCGTACTGTTTCACTAGGTTGTACAGTGAACATTTGTAAAGAAATGTAGGTTAATTGTAATTTTTAAGCATATATTACGAATAATTTAAAATAGTTTGGAGCCATTTTAACAAATGTATTGGTATGAAAAATAAACTTCAATCATTTTCCTTCAAATTGAAGCTTTGTTTGCTCAAATCGGTTGAAAATTGAAAGAGTTACAGGCATATCAAGCAAACCTAAATATTGTGGTTTTCAGATATGAAAATCACCAAAATTGTACGACACAAGAATGTTCAAAGTGCTGCCAAAAATCGAAAACTCATCCAATCCACACGAAATTTGGAGAAAATGTAATTCAATATATGAGAAACCTAAGAAAAATATACAATGCCAAAAATAAAGACCCAATTTTTATAGATTATGACCGGCTTTCGGCCACTGTGCGCCAGCTTGGGTTCATGTTCAAAATCTCCAATGAGTTTCGTGATCCGCTGTGTTTTAAAGCTCTTTACTGCTCTCTGGTACGCTCTATTCTTGAGTTTGCATCTGCTGTATGGAACCCCTACCAGGCTGTATGGAGTGCGCGGTTTGAAGCTGTCCAACGCAGGTTTGTAAGATATGCTTTGCGCCACCTTCCATGGAGTGACCCGTTAAACTTTCCTGCTTACGCCGATCGCTGTCGCTTGCTAGGGCTGGATATTCTGGCTAAACGAAGGAATGTCGCACAATCTGTGTTGTAGCCAAGCTTCTCTTATCTGAATATGATGTTCCTGAGTTGCTGTCGAGAATCAGTCTATACGCTCCTGCCCGAACCCTTCGACCGAGAGCGTTGCTTCACGAAGAATTTCAAGCAACTTATCATGCTGCAAATAGTTCGATTGTCGCCATGATCCGTCAGTTCAACGTAGAATCCGACGAATTTGATTTCAACATGTCCGCCTCAAGATTTCGTCACCGCTTGCTGAACCGTTTTTAACGTTGACTTTTATTAGATTTAAGTTCTTCATGTAGACCACAAAGTCCGATGAATCAAAGACAAATACAAATACAAATACAAATTCGCCACATCGTCGAAGATGACATCCCAAGTTTACATCAAAGAATGCCTAAAAAATGTGTATTGCCGTTCATCCGCAAGCATAGGGGCGAAGTCATCTTTTGGGCCGATTTAGCCAGCTGCCGCTACTCCAAGATGCTTCTAGAGTGGTAATGAATTACGAATTTTAGGTCGTTTTGTGAGTACCAATTTATTTTTAATCAGCCTACAGGTTTAACAGAAATCCAAACACATCTTTTTCTCGACATTTATTTTAGTCAAATAGGAATGTTTCTTTATATTCTTGCAATACAAGATTTAAATTTTACCCTCATGCTAAGACTTTCGTACTCTTGGCTTGACTCCTTCCATCAAGGTTTGGACAAGCTTCTCTACTCTGGTTTTGAAAGGCTTTGTCTTGAAGTTTTGAACTGATGTTGACTCTTCTCCCATTTTCGGACGATCCGCTTTCATTATTGCCCAAAATTTCTCTAGACAGTTTGGAGGATTAGTGTCACGAGGAATCACAATGACATTAAGTTCCTCATACCATTTCTTTGTCAGAGTGGTTCGTTTTACCGTACTGAGCATTGTAATTTCCCCCAGCACTGAATGGTTTCATATTCTTGCAAAATACTAATTCACCTATTTCAAAAGGTTTGGCAAAGCGATTGTGACGACGATTGTTTGTGGAACAGGACAACTCCTGATTAGATTTTGGAAAATATTTGCTCGCGTTTCCGCCTAATTCGAATTTTTTAGTAAATCGAGCGCGATGATCGTCAGAACCCAGTTCACACATGTTTTGCCCAAGAGCTAATACAGGGTGTTTCAAAATAAGTGTCACTAAAACAAAATGGGATTAAGGCAAAACAAATCAGCCAAATCAAAGCATATATTTTTCATTTGAAAGATAAATGTTATAGAAATTAAACATATTTATTCCATTCGAATCTCTCGCCCTTTTCCTTGATAACTTGCGCAAACGGTTTGTAAACCCATGTTTTTTGAATCGCTTTAAAGTCCCCTTTTGTAGGGCCTATATGTTGAAGCATATAACCCCAATTTCGGGCCACTTTTCCGTTCACCACGCTTGTGTCTTCTTTGCCTTGTCAGCTGGAGTTGAGTCCTGTTGGAAACAATATGGTGTATTCCCATACAGCGCTGAAGCATGAGGAAGCAGAGGGTTCTTCTTAACCTGCTCGATGAAATATTCACTGTTGATTTTTACGTTAGGTTCTATGAAAAGAAGAGGAAGTTCTCCTTTTCGTGAAACGTTGCCCCATACCATAATTTTCGATACCTTCTGATAGCGTTCTACAGCTTGTTTATTTCTTGGAATATTACCCAAAATAAACCAAAGATCTTGTTAGAATGTGTTTCTTTGGCCCATTTTCAGTTTTCGGACGGTTGCTGGAAGTTTTTGCTTCAATATTTCCAGGAAAACTTCCTTTACCATCATTCCGTCAATGAATTCAAGCTCTCCAACACCAGACGATGCCATCTAGCACCAAATTATGACACTATCTGCACAGGCAATGAGAAATCTGGCTGAGTTAGTTGACAACTACTGATGTTGCAAGAATTTATTTCCACCATGTTTGACTGTTGACCTTAAACACATTTTTTTTTCAAGCTTTCACCGGTCTTCAGCCAGTATCATCAGACCCAAATATTATTAGGCCATTTTTTAATGTTTTTCGCGGATAACCAAGGCTTCTTTAGTGCCACTGTGCCATTAAGACCATGTTCATAAAACCGATTTCGAACTGTTTGAGGTGTCACATAAATTGGAAACTCATTTTCAATATGTTTTGCAACTTTGGGAGCTGATAAGCCTCGGTTTTACTTACCTTTGTTTACGATAGCCCTGTCAATCCTAGGACCAAGCTTTTTCCGGACTAACGATGTTCTTTTATCAATTTTCGGACACTTAACAGAATTTGTGGATTTTTTGACATTTTTCAGCGAAATGACTTAAACTTTTATGTACAAATGCACCTAATAACGGAATGTGCGCTGTTTTCAATGTTTACATTCGATAAAGTGACAAGTAACGCGTAAAACACTCTGAAGTATTATTAGTTATATTCAGGTAAATAAACTATTTGGAGTTTATATCGTTTTTCAAAGGTAGCAAAATGTCATATAAATTCGATGGCAAATGAGCACATAAAAATGATTTAATCATATCACAACATTTATGTGAACAGCTCACTTTTCATCCGCAAAACAGGAAATTGCGATTTGTCGGTAGGAGTGAATACACTTTTTCACATACTGTTGCCATTTTAAACCTTTTTAAGTTATCATTGCATTCATATTGTTTATCATTTATGCTATCAGAGGTTGAAATCTTCACTTAAATTTCGAATCATAAAGGAATTCGGACACAAAATAAATATATATATATACATATATATATATATATATATATATATATATATATATATATATATATATATATATATATATATATATATATATATATATATATATATATATATATATATAGTTTGTCATGCTACCTTTGAATCTACATACTCATCTGATTCGTACATCACCTTGTTCTTCATGAAAGTACACCAAGGTTCTTTTGATGCATCCTTAATTTCAGCAATAGTACGCGATAGGGTGTCGGGTACTACAATATATTTTCCTTTGCAGTAAACCTCTGTCATGTCGTTAATTCTGTCAACATGGGTAAAACATTTTGAATGTTTAGAGTAAAGTGCAAACATATGTAAAATTTTGTCACTATCTCTCAAGCAGTTATGGAGATGGCTTCCAAGCAAGAAGTGCTTCAACAAGAAAATATGAGCGCAATCGTGGAAAATCCAGGCGAGTCCCACAGATGAATCACAAAACAGTTGAAAATCGACAATTCGACCGTGTCCCGTGTAGTAAAATCGTTCAGGGAGACCCAGAAGACCCAGCGGCGAGCTGGCAGTAGCAATGACGACCGCCCCGTGAACGCAAGTCGAGGGTTTACTTCAAGCGCAGTCCAAACCATTCGATTCGGGACGTGGCCAAGAAGGTCAATTCCTCCGTCTGGTTCATCCTACAGTCAATGAAGCGGGCAGAACTGCATGTCTTCAAGGTAAGGAAGGCGCTTAACTGAACTGATAAACAGAATACGGTGGCCAAATCCCGTGCCAGGAAGCTGTACCGCGAGTGGTTGATGCAGACGAAATTCATCCTAAGGGACGACGAAACGCACATTATAGCGGACACCAAGCAGATCCCCAGCATGGAGTTTTTTGTCGAAGAAGGAGGTCGATAAATTTACCAGGAAGTACTAGGTCTAAGAAGCGATCTATGGGTGCGTTAAATTCAGCAAATCGTACATATCGACCGGCACCATCAACGGTTAAATATATAAGGAAGAATGCCTCCAGAAGTGCCTGCTGCCCTTCTTCCGGCTCCAAAAAGGGTGAAACTCGGTTTAGGCCGGATATGCCATTGTGCCATAACGCGAAACCGGTGATGGAGTGGTATGAAGCCAAGGATGCTGTTTTTGTGCCGAATAAGGCAAATCCGCCATACTCCCTAAAACTTCACCAAAATAGAAAAATTCTGGGCGATTGTGAAGGGCAAGCTTCGGAAAACAGGGAAGGTCCTTAAAAATGACAGGGATTTAAACAAGAGTGGATACAAGTGTGTAAGAGAGGAGGTTGAATGAACCAACTTTGGAAAAACATAGCTTATATGTGTTTATTTATTCTCTGAGAGTTTTAAAAATACCCCACTTAAATTAATCCCCGGCAATCATTTTGGTTTGTTACATTTTTTCACGTTCAATCTTTAATGCTGAAAGTTTAGACTGCACCCACTACGCCTTGATCCAACTCTTCATTTAGAATGGATGAGCCCATGATTAAGGTAAAATGGTATCCTTCAACAGCTATCATTCGCCTCATGTCCATCCCAATTTTTATCCCTACTTTTTTCGGATCATGGCACAAAGCCTTTGCTTGATGCTTTGGTCTTCTGATAGAACTTCTGCGATTCTTGAGTGCGATGCAGCTGCTCCTGTTCTTCATACTCTTCCAGGTGGTGGTGTTTCTCTCGGAATAGGCTGGTCTGCTGTTGCCGCTTCTGTCTACGGTCTACGTTTTGTTGGGTCTCGTACTGCAGCAAAGTGTGTCCGCGCTGCTTCCTCTTCCTCCTTTAACTCCTCGTCAAACCAATCGTTCAATGTACGATCTGAAGAATGCTTTGGTATTATTACTGCAGTTCTCAAGAGGGGCTTCGTTGAGCACCCCATTTTTTTAATATGATAGAAAATATATACAGACTCCTGAAGATATGTATACAGACTTCTGAAGAACTCGAGGGGGCTGTTGTGCTTTAAGCACCCGCTTATATCTGACTACATACGGCTTAAGTAATTAGCTGTCTCCTCTGACCTGTTGCTTGTCGTATCGCCCTTTGCTCTGGAGTTCTAAGACAATTTGAGAGGCCGCTGTGTTTACAGCGTCTCAGGTGTCCTTTTCTTGACACATTCTCTGGACAAGATTATCCAGGGTCATATCCCGACCGCTCACATCCATCATGCCTTTTCTCGCATCGTTGAAACGAAGAACACATGCACCCCATCTGGAAACGGGCATCGGTAGGATCTGGCAACTCTGCTTCGATACTCTGCACGTAGGCAGTAATGACATCTGGATCCTTCAGTCTGGACACTTTTTTATGTCAAACCATATTATTTTACTCTCAGAAACATGTAGGATGTGTGTTCCTTGACTCAGCCTTATGTGCAGCGATCCAGTATATTTATTATAACAACTAAAATATTTGAGCTGTGAGCGATATTCGACTAGTTATACACTTGCTAAGATTAATTAAATAAGTCATTTGGTGGAATGAAAGATATGAAGAGAAAGTGTTGAAAGTTGCGTGTGTGTACGGTAGGTTGAAACTAGAATAGAAGTATTGAAAATTGAGCGACAGGGCAAACTTGAGTGATCACAGACGTTCAAATCAAAACAAACCCAAAGAGGAGAGATTTCCTCTCCAATGTGCGCATCAAAACAGAGTGCATACAAACTACCGCTAGAAACTATCACAAAGCTATCAGTGAAACATGAGCGCGTACCAACACGTGACTTTCTGCCTGTTGAGGTGGCGGATTCGTCCGATCCTCGACCTACCCTGCAGTGGGATGTTAGGCAAAGGTAACGTCCTTGGTTGGATCACTAAAGTTCTGTCCAGTTAGAATCCGGAATCACTTATTGTGTTGCAGCGGCACGGAAAGATAACTTTTACAGCTGTTTGTTGACCTAGGGGCCCAATTTCTGTGGTATGATTTTCACGGTGTTTCGTGCAGTCAGTCAAAAATTATTCCTGATGGAAGCCCAGAGGTGAAAAAAATATTCTGCACACCCACGTTGATAATCCAACGTGGTCTGCAGTAAAATTCGCAAAAACGTTGAAAATCGCCAAATCAACCGTGTATGATTCAGGGAGCGAAAGAGCGTGGATCGAATGCCTCAAGGTAAGCCTCGTAGTGGAACATATGACCGCAAGCTGAACCAAAAGGTGTTGAGAACCGTCAGAGCAAACCCTGGACTCTCATATAATAAAATCGCACAAAAATACGCTGCCGCTCGCAGTACTGCTCGAAGAATTCGTATACGAGCAGGATATCGTTCTTATCGAGCTAGCAATCAACCAAACTCGAGCTCGGAAATTGTACCAGCAGGTTTTCACGAAGTACCAAGGATACCTGCTCATCGACGATGAAACCTATGGCAAAATGGATTTCGGACAGCTTCCTGGCCAAAAATGGTACATGGCGACGGCTCGAGGAGATGTTCCTGCGAAGTTTACATATTTGCCACAAAACTGATGATTTGGCAAGGGATATTCAGCAGCGGAGCAAATACCATCGTGTTCGGACTCGAAGCTGTACAAGGAAGAATGCCTCAAAACCGCGTACGACCCTTCATTAATGCCCATAAAAGTCCCGTGAAGCCTTAGCCAGATTTAGCGAGTTGCCACTACAGCCAGGAAGTCATCCAGTGGTACTGCGGTAATAAGTTAGATTTCATCGATAAACATATTAATCCACGCAACTGCCCGCAGTTCCGGTCCATCGAGAAATTTTGGGCAATAATGAAGCGGAAGCTTATAAGAAAAGTGGAAAAATAGCTGAGGACTCAGATGACCACAATGTGGAATAAATGTGCCACGGAAGTAGACTCTGGAGGTGTGCAGCGTTTGATGGGTGGAATAAAGAAGAAGGTGCGAATTTTCATAAGAAACGAAAATAAATTATTTGATTTGATATTTTTTCCTTGAAGTACAGTAATTTACGTTTGTTTTGATGTATTAAACTTATGTTTACGTCAATCCATTACTGAGATACAGATGATTTTATTATTCCGGATTCTAAATGGACATAGCATTACTTTACCCATGCTCTTTCGCTCAATTTTCAATACTTCTATTCTATTTCCAACCGAACGTAAGCTGACGGATTTTTCAACACTTTCTCTTCATATCTTTCATTCTAGCAAACATTGCTGTTCACTCATGATCCCTCATGGTGATGAGCGAACATCTCCTACTACATTTTTTTTTCTGTTTTTCTGGTGACAATCAGATTGATTTTATGAGTGTTTCTCCGTGATTTATCAATTTATGTTTATTTTTCACATTGCCATTAAAATACGGCGTTTATATCTTCTCTTGAGGTTTAATATGATCATGCAAAATGCCCAAAAACGCACAAATTTCGATCAGCATCCAAAATTTCATTTTTGAGCATCACATAACTGGTTCAAGCTACCGTGATATTGCCGATATTGTTCAGCTTCACATAGGTACAGTCACTAGGATTGTGCAGATGTACAAAAAGCCTGGCTCTATCTCACCAGCTAAGCGATCAGGGCGTCCTTCAAAGAGAACTGACAGCTGGCCGAATTGACAGAACTATTGTGAAGTAGGCAGAGCTGGACCGGGGACTATTAGCTCCGAAAATTGCGAAATAGATTGAAAGCGACTTTTCCAATCAACTGACATCACAATCCGTACGAAATCGCCTTCATAAGAAAGGTGTTTAGGACAGAGTAGAACTTAAGAAGCCATGGTTGTCCGCAAAAAACATCAAAAAAAGATTGAAGTGGCCCAGGACCACATTTCATGGGCCAGTGACGATTGGAATAAGGTGATTTGGTCAGACGAGACGAGAGTAATGCTTTTTGGGTATCACAAGAAAATGGCGGCGAACCAGTGAAAGTTTGAAAAAGGAGTGTTTGCGGCCTACAGTCAAGCATGGATGTGAAGTTGCTTTACAAACAATGATTTTTCAACCAACTGGGCATGACTTTGATTTTATTTTCTGCAGATGGAGTCATGATGTGGGGATACACACGGCGTTGGAACTTGAGTTCATCAATGGAATCATGACCAATGATGTTTATTTTGATACTTTGAGCGAAAACTACCAGCGTCTGCACAACATCCTAAGTAGAGGAGCAGATATACACCGTGCGCTGTTGGGTTGTGTCCCATTGTTTTCATTCGGTGTTTCTCTTTTCCCAGCGATGAAGGAGTTTCGTGCTGTGGCGATACAAATGTTTTTGAAAGGCCCGAGCGCTATTTTCAAAAAATTGAAAAACCTCGGAGTAAAGCGGGATTTTGTGTACCGAACCACCCGAAGGTACCGTGACACCTGCTCGTTGGATGACCGGGAGAGATCTGGTTGTACTCGTACGGTGTGGACTGCACGAGTTGTAAAAGTGGCCAGGGAACGGATTAGATGGATTAGAAAATCACAGCGCTCTGTCCGTAACATGGCTGTAGATCTGAATGTTTCGAGATCGTCAATGCACAATATACTGCAAAATGACCTCGGCTTGTAAAAAACGTTATTGGTAAATGACTGGACAATGCGTACCATTGGTACTTCGCGTACCTGCAGGTATAAAATAGATCCTACTGTTATCCTTAGCCTCTTGTTCAGTCACTATCGCTACCTCCCCGTGGTGCCGACTGGGGTATGAGTAACCATAGGAAAGATCGGGTAACCAACCCCGGTGGGACCTTGGTCATATGCTGACAGGGAAGGGGGGGGGAGGGGGTGCCCTCTTCAAAGGGTGCATTCTATATGAGCGTCTGTTCTCCATGTTAGGGGCGGCTCAAAATAGCGTCTGTTCTCCATGTTAGGAGCGGCTGATCATCGTCCTTGTGCTAGCGTGGGACTCTAAACAGTGCTGTGCACGAGGGTCTCCCGGCGAGACAGGGGGTTATGGAAGGCCTAACAAGCCGCCCTTAAAAAATGAATGATACAAATAATACAGAAGTTAAAACGGACCGGAACAATCGGCAAAGACCTAGGCGACGAATTAAAGACTGCAATTGGAAACTCGGAACATGGAACTGCAAATCGCTCTGCTTCCCTGGCTGCGATAGGATAGTCTATGACGAACTTCAATCACATAACTTCGAAGTCTTAGCACTGCATGAGGTTTGCTGGACAGGACAGAAGGTATGGAAAAGCGGGCATCGAGCGGCTACTTTCCACCAGACCTGTGGTATTACAAACGAGCTGGGCACCGGCTTTGTAGTGCTGGGCAAAATGCATCAACGCGTGATTGGATGGTTTCCGATCAACGCTAGAATGTGCAAGCTGAGGATCGTGGGTCGATTCTTCAACTACAGCATCATCAACGTACACTGTCCACACGACGGGAGACCCGATGACGAATAAAAAGCATTCTACGCGCAGCTAGAGCAAGTGTATGTTGGCTGCCTGCAGCCGGACGTAAAAATTCGTCATTGGTGACATGAACGCTCAGGTAGGACGGGAGGCAATGTATAGATGCGTGAACTTTGCGGCCTTCCGTGGTTTAGAAGTTCGAAGTACCTTCTTCCCTCGTAAAGACATCCACAAAGCCACTTGGAGATCACCTGACCAACGAACAGAAAATCAAATCAACCATGTTCTAATCGACGGGAAATTCTTCTCCGATATCATCAACGTTCGCATCTACCGTAGTGCGAATATAGACGGACCACTACATAGTTGCAGTATGTATGCGCTCAAAACTCTCGACGGTGTACAACACGCGTCGAATTCGGACGCCACGACCTAACATTGAGCTACTACGGGAAACCGGAGTTGCTCAGGAATACGCGCAACAGCTAGAAGCAGCTCTACCAACGGAAGAGCAGCTTGGCGCTGCTATTCTTGAGGATAGCTGGAGAAATATTCGAACCGCCATTGGTAGCACTGCATTAGTGACACTAGGTACTTCTGCACCGAATCGAAAAAATGACTGGTTTGATGGCGAATGCAAGCAGTTAGTAGAGGAGAAGAATGCAGCACGGGCGAGAATGCTGCAACACCGTACGAGAGCGAATGTGTTACGGTATAGACAGGCACGAAACAGACAAAATTCTATTCTTCGAAGGAAAAAGCACCAGAGAGAAGATCGATATCGCAGAGAAATGGAAGCACTGTACCGTGCTAACGACACACGTCAATTCTATGAGAAGTTGAACAGCTCGCGCAAAGGCTACGTACCACAAGCTGATACGTGCAGAGACCTGGATGGCAACCTTATCACAGGAGAGTGTGAGGTGATTGAAAGGTGGAAACAGTACTTCGACGAGCACCTGAACGGTAATGTTACAGCGAACGAAAGTGGCTCGGTAATAAATCTAGGAACACGCGCAGAAGATGACAGGACCCCAACCCCAACCATTCAGGAAGTTGAGGAGGAAATTGGTCGGTTGAAAAACAACAAAGCCGCTGGTGTTGACCAACTCTCAAGCGAGCTATTGAAATACGGTGGTGAAGCACTGGCCAGAGCGCTGCACTGGGTAATTACCAAGATTTGGGAGGAGGAATGTTTACCGGAGGATTGGATGGAGGGAATAGTGTGTCCCATTTATAAAAAGGGTGACAAGCTAGATTGCTGCAATTATCGTGCAATCACGCTACTGAGTGCTGCCTACAAGTTGCTCTCCCAAATACTATGCCGCCACCTGTCACCAATTGCAAAGGAGTACGTGGGGCAATACCAAGCGGGATTTATGGGTGCCCGCGCTACTACGGACCAGATTTTCGTGATTCGGCAAGTGCTGCAGAAATGTCGCGAATACAACGTGCCCACACATCATCTTTTCATCGATTTCAAATCAGCGTATGATACAATCGATCGAGACCAGCTATGGCCAATCATGCACGAATATGAATTTCCGGAAAAACTGACGTGGTTGATCAAAGCAACGATGAATCGAGTGATGTGTGTCGTCCGAATATCAGGGACGCTCTCGAGTTCTTTCGAATCTCGGAGAGGGTTACGGCAAGGTGATGGATTGTCGTGTTTGCTGTTTAACATTGCACTGGAGGGTGTTATTCGAAGAGCTGGAATAGACACGAGTGGCACGATCTTCAGGAAGTCTGTCCAACTATTTGACTTCGCCGACGACGTTGATATCATGGCACGTAACTTTGAGACGATGGCGGAAACGTACATCAAACTTAAGGCTGAAGCTGGTAGGGTTGGGCTTGTGATTAATGCGTTGAAAACAAATACATGAAGGGAAGAGGCTCACGAGAAGACAATGCTAGCCTCCTACCACGAGTTCAGATCGACGGTGATGAAATCAAGGTAGTAGACGGATTCGTGTATCTGGGCTCATTGGTGACCGCCGATAACGACACCAGCAGAGAAATAAAAAGGCTGGCAATCGTGCCTACTTTGGGCTCCGAAGGACGCTAAGATCGAACAAAGTTAGCCGAACCACCGAACCACCGAATCAAGTAGAAGGTGACCTGCGGACACTCCGCAAAAAGCGAGGCTGGCGAGTGACAGCCATGGACCGAATAGAATGGAGACAACTTCTGTGTACAGCAGAGGCCACGCCGGCCATAGTCTGATTGGTAAGGCTTTGTGCACAAATTACGTAACGCAAAAAAACGGGATTTTGGACCCCCTCTCCCCCCTATGTAACAATAAGTAACACGTGACCAGACTCCCCCCCCTATAATTACGCAACGCTCACGGATCCCCTTCCCCTTATTTCTCAATTATGATAAGATTTACACAAAATCTGTTATTGTTGTTTTATGTTTAATTATCATTTGGGTAACTTGAAATTTGTAAAGATTGCAAACATCAGTCAATTAATTTCGTTTAAGTAACTTAAAGCTATTATAAAGATTACGAAAAACATTGCCCTCATTGTACTGTATTTATTCAGGGTAATGGACGTTTTTAAAACTGTTACAAATATTAGTTCAACAAGTTTACTCAAATGTCTTTCAATTATTTAATGTATCACCAAAAAAAGTTCAAAGTTTTATTCATATCACTTATATTTAGTTAAGAGATTGCAACAGTATCTTATGCAATGCATAATATTAACCTATTGAATTTTTTATAATTTAATTATTTTTTTTTTTTTTAATATATTAATCAGAGTTTTCCTTTTGATCCGTGCAATTCATGCAGAAGGGCTGTGTACGACTTATTCATGACGGAAAAAACATAGAACAAAAGGGGCAGTAACAAGTGCATTTGATGTAAGCTACACGCAGAGGAATATTGGCTGATTGAACGCAATGATTTGAATCAACATTTTTTGAGTATAAAATCAAACCACACATTGTTTTAGTATAATGCAATGATATATCATCACAAACGAAATTTCTTATCGAATCCAATATTGTTAATCAATTATGATTTCCAACAGAAATTCAAAAATTCAGAAAAAACAGAAACTGATTCATCAAAATATTTTTATAGATTCAACAATCAACAACAAATTTAACATAATTTCTAATTATTTCAATGGTTCTAATATGAATAACAATTTATTTTTTTCAATTTAACCGCTTTGGTCGAATCAATGCAAAGGTACATCGTTTCCAAAAATCTTATTTTTCGATTGAACCATAAGTGCTTTTTTTTTTTTTATTAATCATTTATTTGTACAGGCTCAATCGAATCAACTTTACAGAGCCAAGTTTTCATATTTGTATACATCATGTATCTTAAATCTAAAGTTAGGGGGATAGAGCCGATTACTCGCGGCCGTCTCGAGGTTAATAGGAATTACAAATTACGGATGGGAAAGAGGGTGGGAATTCAAAGTATGGTTTACATAACACATTAAATTTAAATTCAAAATTGTCAAAAAACTTAAAACTATACAACTTTTGGTTTTCTTTTTATTCGAACATTTTTGAAAGAGCAAAAAAAACACAAACACAGAAAAAAAAACTTATACTAAACATACATGTTAAACTAACTACAATCTAAGGCTAATGTTAGTCAAAAACACATAAATGAGTTTCATAAACTCCAGATCACGTACAGCCAAAATATCTCGAACCGGTACATTGGGTTGTCTACCTCGAGCCCTAAGGGAATCATAAAGCTCAGATCTGACTCCACGATGCTCAGCACATGACCAAACAATGTGATCTGCGTCCTGGTAACCTTGCCCACACTCACAGAGATTGCTGTCGCTCAGTCCAACACGGAATAAATGAGCGTTCAAAGAATAATGATTGGACATGAGGCGAGACATGACACGAATGAAGTCTCGTCCCACATCCATCCCCTCAAACCAAGATTTCTTCGACACCTTTGGGATGATAGAATATTGCCATCGCCCCAAATCTCCTTTACTCCATTTATACTGCCAGCTGACAAGTGACTGTTGACGAAAAATAGGAAAAAATTCGATGAAGGCGATTTGTCGATCATAAATATCGCCTTCCATAGCGCCCACCTTTGCAAGCGAGTCCGCTCTCTCATTGCCCGGAATTGAACAATGAGAAGGGACCCACACAAAGGTGATGATAAAATTACGCGAAGATAAAGCACTTAGAAGCTCCTGTATTTTCATGAGAAAATACGAGGAGTGCTTTACCGGACTCAAAGAGCGAATAGCCTCCATAGAACTGAGACTATCCGTAAAAATGAAATACTGATCCGGTGTAAGTGAGGCAACAATTTCTAGCGTAAAGTGTATTGCCGCTAATTCAGCGACATATACGGAACAAGGAGCATGAAGTTTACGATTGGCGCTATAAATTTCATTAAATATTCCAAAGCCTGCTGACTCCTCTATCAATGATCCGTCAGTGAAGAACGATTTAGTGGAATCAACTTGGCCAAACTTTGCAGCAAATATCACAGGAGCAATCATAGGACGATGATGCTCTGGGATTCCACGAAGCTCCTGCTTCATGGATAAATCAAAATGAACCGAACTGCCGAAGTCGGAGAAGCAAACACGATTGGGAATATTCGGCAAAGGGCTGACATCCTGTGTTATGTACAAATGGTACAATGTCATGAAACGAGTTTGAGGATTGAACTCAAGGAGCTTCTCAAAGTTTTCGATTACCTGAGGGTTCATAACTTCACACCTGGTGAGGAGCCGAAGAGATAATTCTGTAAACCGATCCGAGAGTGGCAATATGCCAGCCAGCACTTCAAGACTCATGGTGTGAGTCGAGTGCATGCAACCTAACGCGATACGAAGACATCGATACTGAATACGTTCCAGTTTGATGATGTGCGACCGAGCCGCTGACTGAAAACAAAAACTACCGTATTCCATAACCGACAAAATCGTTGTCCGGTACAACGTTAGAAGATCTTGCGGATGCGCTCCCCACCAGGTCCCGGTAATTGTGCAGAGAAAGTTGATCCTTGGCTGGCACTTTCGCTTCACATACTCAATATGGGATCTCCAGGTGCACTTTGAATCGAACCAGACCCCAAGATATTTAAAGGACATAGAATGAGTTATCGGCTTACCCCAAATTTGAAGCTTCGGTTGTGCAGGGTTATGCTTCCTAGAAAAAACTACCAACTCAGTTTTCTCCGTAGAGAATTCGATACCTAGCTCTAGAGCCCAAGTAGACAAATTGTCTAAGGTATCCTGTAAGGGTCCTTGCAGATCGACCCCATTGGGTCCCGTGACAGACACTACGCCGTCATCTGCAAGTTGTCTCAACGTACAATTGTCACTTAGACAACCGTCAATGTCTTTGACATAAAAATTATACAAAAGGGGGCTTAAACATGATCCCTGGGGGAGACCCATGTAGCTAAATCGTGAAGCTGTAGAGGTTCCATGAGAGAAGCTCATATGTTTCTCTGACAGCAAATTGTACAAAAAATTATTCATTAATGGTGAAAAGCCACAAGCGTGGAGTTTATCTGAAAGAACTTCAACAGATACTGAATCAAAAGCCCCCTTTATATCCAAGAATACAGAAGCCATTTGCTCTTTTTAGCAAAAGCTAACTGAATATCTGTGGAAAGCAACGCGAGACAGTCGTTCGTTCCCTTACTCCTACGGAAACCATATTGAGTATATGAAAGCAGGTTGTTCGTCTCAACCCATTTGTCCAGACGGAAAAGGATCATTTTCTCCAACAACTTTCGAATACAAGATAACATCGCGATGGGTCGATAGGAGTTGTGGTCGGACGCGGGTCTACCAGGTTTTTGAATGGCAATAACTCTCACCCGCCTCCAATCATGCGGTACAATGTTGAGTTCCAGAAACTGATTAAACAAGTTCAACATGCGCCTCTTTGCGACGTCTGGGAGGTTCTTAAGCAAGTCGAACTTGATCCTATCAGCACCTGGAGCCGTATTGCCACACGAAAGGAGTGCAAGAGAGAACTCTACCATTGAAAAGGGTTGGCTAATCTCATCTATCGAATTCGTGTTTTCGCGAGGAATCATCCGTGCCGGCACAGAATCTGGACAAACTTTTCGCGCGAACTTGAGGATCCATTGGTCCGAGTACTCCTCGCTCTCGTTGTTCGTAGTTCGGTTACGCAACCTTCGCGCCGTGTTCCAAAGAGTACTCATTGACGTTTCACGCGATAGCCCGTTCACGAATGTTCGCCAGTAACCGCGTTTCTTGGCCTTGATGAGGCTCTTAAGTTCGCGTTCGAGAGCCGTGTATACTTCGAAGTGCTCAGGTGTTCCACGTCTACGGAAAACTTTAAACGCGTCGGACTTTTTACGGTAAACCTCGGTGCATTGCTGATCCCACCATGGAGAAGGAGGTTTCCTGCGAAATGACGTCCCTGGAACTGGTCGAGTTTGAGCTTGAAGCGCGCTGTCTAAGATCAGGTTGGAGAGGAAATTATACTCTTCCAGCGGTGAAAGCCTTTCTACCGTCGTTACGGCTTCATCTACTGCTGTCCTAAACTTTGTCCAATCGATGTAACGAGAAAGATCATACGCGACGTTGATAGATTTCGACGGATTGAACCCTGTGGCAATCGAAATTTGTATGGGCAAGTGATCACTACCGTGGGGATCTTGAATCACATTCCATGTGCAATCCAACGATAATGAATTCGAACAAAGTGTGAGGTCTAATCTACTGCCAACTGAGGATGTACCAGCCAAACGTGTTACTTCTCCATTGTTAAGTACTGTCATATTGAAGTTGTCACAGAGATCATATATTTTGGAAGACCGGTTGTCATCGTACAGTTCTCCCCAGCCTGTACCGTGAGAGTTAAAATCTCCCATGACCAACCGCGGAGCAGGAAGAACCGAACAAATATCTGAAAGTTGTTTCTGGTTTATTGAGGCTCTAGGAGGAATATACACAGAAGCAATGCAAAGGCTTTTACTTTTAATAACAGCCTGACATGCGACAACTTCGATACCTGGAATAGGAGGAAAATTCACTCTATAGAAGGTGTAGCACTTTTTGATCCCCAAAAGTACTCCTCCTCCTCGCGAATCCTCACGATCAAGACGAATAATGTTGAAATCATGAAACGGAAGATCGATTTCAGAAGAGAGCCATGTTTCACAAAGAGCGAATGCATCACAACCGGTAGTGTGAGCTAAAAATTTAAAAGATTCCAATTTAGGAATCAGACTTCGACAATTCCACTGTAGAACAGTGATCAAATCCCCGACCTCATTTGGAAAATTATCCATCGAAGGAAATGATAGCTGCAAGGATGGGACACTTTAATGTTAATTTCTGCAAAAAAGTCTTCACTGTTGGAAGCAATGCCAAAACAATGCTTTTGAGAGGGTCAGAAATTTCGAGGTACTTAAAGATACCTTCGGCAATGTCATCAAATGAGAACAGCCCACTTGAGGAGGGGGCTTCTGTTCTTAAAATTGGGGCTTCAGGGGTTTTGGATGTCCCCGGGAGAGATGGAAAGTCCTGGGTGTAGTTAGTACTACGGAAACCAGGAGGACTAGGAGTTTCCTTTTTCCACCTTTCCTTGAAATGGGCAAACTGGTTTTGGGCTCCGGCTCAGCAACTTTCCGTTGGCGAACGCGTCTTCGCTTCCTCGAAGCACCTACCGGAAAACTGTCTGATGTTCCCTCTTCAACCAAGTCAAAGTCAGACTCGTCATCTGACAGAGGAGCAAAGGGATTCGTATTGGCATTGGGTGATGGTGAGGCTTTTTCACCATTTCGGCGAAAGATTGCCTAGAACGCTGTTTAAGTGATCGTTCCAATTTTTCCCCGCGTTGCTTGTATGCCGGGCATAACGAGAGAGCATGAGGAGGAGTACCCTTGCAGAAAGCGCATTTTGGTGTGTTGTCTGCGCAGGCGCCATCCTCATGTTTCTCCCCGCAATTTGAGCAGCGTGCCTTATTGCCGCAGTGGGAGGTCGTATGTCCCATCTGCTGGCATTTTTGGCAGATCATTACCCGTGGTACAAACAAACGCACAGGTAGTCGAAGTTTTCCCAACTCGACGTATTGAGGGAGGGCTGAACCAGAGAAGGTCACGCGAAACGAATCTGACGGAGTGAACTTCTTTTCACCCTTAGTGATCGATACTGTGCCTAATTTTCTCACATCCAGTATCTTCACTGGAGAAAGCAGGGGGTTCTTAAATCGACCAACCCCCTGCTTCATCAGGATCTCAGGGGTCAAAGTCGCTTCGGTGACCACACCTTCTATCTCAATACCTCGAGCTGGGATGTACACTCTATACTCGAGAGTAAAGAACTGTGAGACAGCAATCTCGTTAGCCTGTTTTAGGTTGGACACAACGACCCGAAGTTTATTGGGTCTTATCTTAATAATTTCAGTCACGGCCGAGAATCGCTTCGTCAGATCATTAGAAATCTGATAAACGTTTAGAGGTTTCGTTTTGGGCTGAAAGTAGACAACCCATGGACCAGCTGAATCAGGTGGATAGGCTCGAGATCGAGGAAATTTATGAGACTCATCATCGTTGAAAGGCAACGATGAATCATCTTCTAATGAATCATCCATGTGGGAGCCTGTAACGCTCAACCACTAATCGAATTATAAAAATTCACACAAAATACACAAACTTAAAGCTAAACAAAGATAAAAAAATGCTATTTCTTCGCGAGGGAAAGAGAATCACAATAATTTATCTATTATTGCTGCTACCGGACGGCGTACGTGTGTGGACGTCAGCCTTCTACACAGAGAGTAGAGTACAGCAAGGGTGATGCGGTCAGTCAAGCACACGGTGGTAGTATACCGATAGAACGGATGACCTTCTCGATGGGTTGCTGGTGTGCGTGATCACGAGATGGCAAAAAAATGGCTTGCTGTTTGTCAATAGAAATTAATAGCCTTTCTGCGAATGCGGTGCAAAAACTTCACTCTATCTTCAAAAGAAATAAAAAACAAAACACTCGAACCACAAATTACTCTGATAGTAATTATACCGAGGAAAAAAAATAGAACTTTCGAAGTAAACCTTCCAAATTAACGGAGCTCGAAGCAAACGAACTTGACCGCTTGCTAGTGCGCGGGACAGTGACATAAGTGCTTTTTGTTTTCAATCGAAGCCTTCTTTACAGCGCTTTAAGAAACAACAGAATTTATTGTTGGTTCAAACATAAAATCGGTATTGTTTGAATAAATGAAAATTATGGGTAAGCCGTGAGTCAACAATAAAATTTGTGGAATTTACACAGAACAATACATTTCTCGGCATGTAGATGTACCGTTTATGGACAATTTTGCCAATTAGTGACACAAATCGTCATAAGATACCCTTCGTTAAGAAGAACACATTTAAATAGTACGTCTCCATTTATCAAAGCTTTAGAATTTGGTCTGAAATCAAAAGAAAGAATTCCATTTTCCTTAAAATTTCAGCTTTCTTGCACCATTTGGCCATAAATGTGTTTCTATTATGGCCACTCCCATAAGGAATACATGCGATTTGCCATCAAAGGAACCAAAATTAGAAACTATGGCGATATTTGGTGCAGTGTTCCAGCCATGGCAAACTTGATTAATAATACAAAACAAAGCTTTGGTTCAGTTTTGATATTTTTCCTTCAAAATATGGATTTAACGCTTTCATTTTACTCATTGAAAATGGGGTTTCGCAAAAAAATTAAGTATAGTTCTTAACTAGTAACCCTTTGCTACTTGCTACTTTGCTTGGTAGACAGGAAATTTTATCTATTTTCAATTGGTTATTCACTTTCGATTTATTTTTCAAATTGGTATTTTGTTACGTAACGATTTTACAAACACCCCCTCCCCCATATGTCACAATAAGTAACGGTTTCTCAACCCCCCTCTCCCCCCTTCATGCGTTACGTAATTTGTGCACAAAGCCTAAGGTAAGTTGTAAAAAACGTAAGGCTCGCGGAGTTTCGGATCTTTTTAAGCAGAAACGACTCGAAAGAACAAGTCTGCTTTTGTCGCGGCACGGTAGGGAAGAATTTATCTTTTCCGACGAAAAGATATTCGTCTTGCAACAACCCCACAATGTCCAGAACGACTGATTGTGGGCTCTCTCTCTCTCTCTTCGAGAACTGTTCCAGAGGAATAGGAATATTCCACCGTTCCAAAGTGCTGC
The DNA here is from genome assembly GCA_034211315.2 of Aedes japonicus. Lineage (NCBI taxonomy): Eukaryota > Metazoa > Arthropoda > Insecta > Diptera > Culicidae > Aedes > Aedes japonicus. The sequence continues at coordinate 215,097 of JASCZW010000231.1, read as the reverse complement.
GTCGGTGATTTGGGGAGCAATTTGCAAGCGAGGCAAATTATCACTGGTTTTCATCGAAAAAGGCGTTAGAGTGAATGCCGTATATTATAAAACGGAAGTTTTGGAGAAAGTTGTCAAGCCATATGTACAAGAGGTGTTTGGAGATGATCACTATGTGTTTCAGCAGGACGGAGCGCCATCGCATACTGCAAATCTCGTTCAGAGCTGGTGCCGAGAAAATTTGATCGACTTTTTGGACACTAATGAATGGCCTCCCAATTCACCAGATCTGAATCCCTTGGATTATTTCGTATGAACCAATTCAAAACCGTAATCAAACGAATTTTGAATGAAATGCCGATGGAAGTCGTGCGTGCCGCCTGTGATGGTTTCGAAAAACGTCTGGAGCCGGCCAAGAAGGTTAAAGGCGGTGTTATTCCAAAACATATGCTGTTGTTGATCAGTATTATATTGCAATATAATGGGTAAAATAATCAATAAAATCTGGATTATCGATTTGAAATAGAGTTTTATTATGCATGAAAATATATTGAACACGGTGTACGTTCCAACAAGACGCAGATCCGAAGCACATCTCATATCTGATTTTGCAGTGGTTCAAGGAAATGCTCATCAAGGTTATTGAGTGGCCAGCACAGGTTCCCGACCTTAATCTTATCGAGCCTCTCTGGTTAATTTAGAAAACGAAGCCCCAGGAGCAAAAACCAACAAGCATTCAGCAATTGGGGCAGGTAATCTCAACTGAATGGGAAAAATCACAACAATAACCTGAACAACAACTAACCGTGTTTAATTTGCTGGTAGGTTTTTTGGAAGAAATTTTCCACTGGGGGTGAATAAACTTTTTTTTTATTGGGTCCTCCCTCTGCTCAAACGGTAAAGGCGCGGCTACATAGCAACACCATGCTGGAAGTGGCTGGGTTCGATTCCCGATCTGGTCTAGGAATTTTTCGTAAGGAAAATTTCTCGACTCTCTGGGAATAGGGTATGATTGTACTAGCCACAAAAATTCTTAGTTAATAACTGTAGAAGTGCATTTAGAAAACTCAGTTGAGAGCAAGCAATAAGCAAATTGCAAAAGCAATAAGCTTGAAACACTAAGAAATAGAGGATAAACGTCTTTTTTTTCGATACCGTTTCTCTGATTTAAGGCGATGCCTACTGTATAAGCTCTACTCAACTAAAAACTTCACAACACAAACGTAAATAAAACTGCTTGGAAACACGTAAGTGATTATCACGTATGATTTGTCGGCTATTCGAAAATCAAAACATTATAATTCAATCTACATTTTTGTTTTGCTTAGATTTGTGTATTGATGAGCCATTTTAAAAACATACAACCAAAAGTCATACATTTGGCATCTAAATTTTACGAATAACAACATTGTTACTAAATTATTATAACAACAAGCTATAGCTGGAAACCATGTTTCTAACGTAGGGCCTACGGTTTTCTGGTTAAATCATTGTTATTATATCTATGCTTGTAAATAGTTTATAACGTGCAACCATGTTCTGTCCATCTATGCTACACAACTCGGTTTATCGGTCAAAAATCGGCCAAATTTAGATCATTTCTATATGTATAGATGATGTCAGGTTAGTGCGATGCACTTAGCTCGATGAAACCACAACCTGCTCAACGAATTACATATATAGTCTCGAATGAATTCGGATAATCAAAACAGAAATCAAATCGATACAGAAAACGTAGAAACGCAGACATTCGAAAAATGTCACACAAAATTAATTGATTTCATTGTGGAGAAAAATGAAACGGAAGGTGATTTGTGTTTGTGATTATTTAAACCTGACTCAACCATTAATTATTCGAAACAAAACAAACCTAAAAATAAATGAGCATCGGCTGTTTTGCGTTATTTTCTTATTTTTTTTCTCCATCGTTTGTTCCGTCGGTTGGTGATCCATTTCTAGGCACAATGGTTTCTTGAGTTTATTTTTCCAGCGTGCAACAAACCAACGGTCTCCATCATTGGTCTCTAAGATGGATAGTTGTTTCCACCGATTTTTCGTTTTCGGATCTCGTCTTCGGTTCATTTCCTAGAGATTTTTATCCACTTCTGCCGTCGTTTCCAATGTTGTCCCAACGTGGCTTTGTCGGTCTGTAACCTAATCCTCATCGTCGAAGTATTACAATGGTATTTGTTCGGTTTCTCCAAGATAGCTGACACCTAATGGAACGTTCTTGCAGGAGACTTTTTCGTCTATTTTTGAGTGGATTGGAACCAATAGGGTAACTGTTTCTAGATTGAACTCGTATTTTTAATTTCTCCTACGCAAGAGATTGGAGAGTATATAGGTAGGGTCAGTGAATCCAAACTCGCGAACGCATGAATGATAAAGACATTGTCCTAACTTTTCCATGTTGGGACAAAAATAATGTATCTTTATCATTGTTGCATACCCAACACAATAATGATAAATTGCAGGGCAGAAGAATCAAGATTAATATGTTTCACAACATCCGATTGTTACTTAGGAAAGAGACATAGCGCTGTATGTATATTGCTTTGTATGCAACAAAAATACATTCAATTATGTCACATGTTCCATCTACCGGAAAGAGGCAATGTTTGGTCTTATCCTTCTTTCTTTTCCTGCCTTTTTTATATATACACGGCTACTGATATTGATTCAAAACTGAGTCGAGTTCAATTCAACAGTGAAGAAAGTAGAGTTACGCATGGACTACGTGAAATTGTTTAATTGACAAAGAAAATTTGTCCGAAAAAGGTTGAAAGGGACTGCCTTCCGGGAACGGGGGTCTGATGAGTTGTAACCTGGGTCATAATTTCAAATTCAGTCCGAAACCATTTGGGTTGACCAACTGTTTGCGACACATCAAGAACTCTCACCCGGAGTGTTACAATATGTTGAAGTTGGGAAAAGAGATTCCCGAAGATCAAATTGCCTCTCAAGGTATATAAAACGCACTAAAGGTGAAGAAGTGGTGACTGTCAGAACGTCAATATTTGGGAGTTAAACCGAGATAATCTGAGGTGTTTCTAGATCATCCAAACTTTTCTTGAGTTAAAAACCTAGAATCTACAATTGTATCTTAAAGATTTTTTGGCTGTAAAAAGTTGCGATATGTATTCAACCTTGTATATTGAATATTCTGGAAAGTCAAAAGATTCAACGGCAACGGAATCGTGCCAAGCAGAGGATCGACTACTCTTCGTAGCCATCAAATACTAGCTCATACTTGCTCGTCCAATCGCCATCAGCTTTTACTTCATCACCGGGATGCACGCCTGCAAGTCTGTCGGAAGCCCCCAATCCCCTCGTCATAGTTGAGTCACTACCGTCAACGTTCTGCAGCCATCCCGGCCCTGTGTTTGAGTCTGGAGAGGGAGGCTTCCAGCCCGTTATCGCAGGCTTCCTGAAAATTCTGTCGATTCCAGCAAATTAACTCTCCGAGTCGGCACAAAAGCGATTAAGCCTCAGTCTTCATTTATCTATTTGTCACCGGGACGCAACGATTTTGGCACCATGGAAGCCCCTGATCTCCCCACCACAGTCGAGTTTTTCCCGTCATAGCCCAACAGTCATCCTGGCCCTTTGTGTGGGATCGGAAAAGGGGTCTTCCAACCTTCCTTTCACGGCAAGGACGATCATATTTCGAGCCATTCTACTGCTGATTCTGTCATTGAGTATAGTGCTGTGGTCAACCAGTTCCCCTGCGCCATTGAGGAAAATTACCCATGCAACAAAATAGTGAACAGCGTTGGTGGCGTTGACGGATCAACTCGGTCATCTACTATCGACGATAAGTTGAGTGTATTCTACTAGAACGTACGAGGTTTACGGACGAAAATTGATGACGTTTTTCTTGCTGCCTCTGAATCACAGTATGATGTCATCGTATTTACTGAAACATGGTTAAATGACCAAATATTTTCATCGCAATTATTTGGCAATGCCTATACCGTCTTCAGAAACGACCGCAGCCAAAGAAACAGCCAAAAGTCTCGTGGCGGTGGTGTGCTGATTGCTGTATCAGCCGATCTGAATTGCTGCATTGATCCAACTCCTGTCATTGTTTCACTCAAGCAGCTTTGGGTAAAGTTGAAATTACCTAACTGTTCCGTTAGAATTGGAGTTATATATCTTCCACCTAACCGAAAAGCTGATTTGAGCAGCATAGCAAACCATATTGATTCTATTGGAGCAGTTATTTCGAACGTTGGGGCCAGCGATCACTTTCTTCTACTTGGTGATTACAATCTGGCTTAATTTGGGACTCTTCGAGGAACGGTCATCCCACTGTAGAAACGGTCAGTATTTGGATTTAGCTTTGGCAAGTGAGATGACACTCGAGCGATGCACGTTATCTGCTGCTGCGGAACCTTGATCACTTTTCGACGCCAATCATCCTCCATTTATAGTCGAAATCAACATACCTCGAGGTATAAATTTTTAAGATGTTTCTGATGAACCGAGTTTTGATTTCTGCAGAGCAGATTTTGAAGAAATGCTAGAAGCACTTTTTTGTACGGACTGGACCAATTTGGAATCAATGGAAAATGTTGATGACGCTGTTGGTTGTTTCACTCGCATAATGCATACCATTATCGCGTATTATGTCCCTATGCGGAGACCTAACCAAAAACCGGCTTGGGGGAATACACACCTGCGACATTTAAAGCGTATGAGATCGAGAGCACTTCGAAATTACTGTAGAGTTCGTTGCCCACTCGCTAAGCAGGCTTTCAATCGAGCAAGTAGCAGATATCGGACTTACAACTGTTTCTTGTACAAACGTTATACTCTACGTATGCAAGAGAAACGTAGGAGAAATCCTAAAAGTTTCTGGAAATTCGTGAACTCCAAACGTAAGGATAATGGATCACCAGTTGAGATGTTTCTAAGTAACGATCTTGCCAGTACTGCATCTGATAAGTGCAATCTGTTTGCTGGACACTTCAAGTCTGCCTTCAATGCCACCACGTCATCTTCTGCTCAAGTCAAAAACGCATGTATAGACACACCGCGCGATGTCTGCTCACTGGGAAATTTGCAGGTCACTCCTCAGAATGTTGTATCTGTCATCAACAAACTGAAATATTCCTCGTCACCTAGCCATGATGGTATCCCTTCATGCATTTCGAAGATATTTTGTGATGCTCTGACTCATCCCTTGACACTGTTGATCAACGCCTCTTTGCAGGAGCAAAGATTTCCCTCTAGCTGGAAATTCTCCATCATGTTTCCTGTGCATAAAAAAGGTTATAAACGAAACATCGAGAATTATCGTGGAATATCGTCGCTGTGCCCCTGCTCCAAGGTATTTGAAATCATCATTAATGATGTGTTGTTTGCTTCCTGTAAGAACTACATTTCTTTGGATCAATATGGTTTTTATCCCAAGAGATCAACATCTACGAATCTCGTCTAATTTACTTCTTTCTGCATGGGGGCTGTTCATAAACCACGTAGACAATTAAGGGGGGGGGGGTTCGAAAAAGTCTACGTTTGTCTACGATGGAGGAGGGGGGGATATACCAAAAGTCTACGTAGACCTTTTTTTTCTCTCTACGCAGAGAAAAATACCGTAATAACAAACATATTCCGGGTAAATCCATACATAAAATTAGTTTATTTTGGCCGCAAATATAAACTTGATTTCTTTCTAATATATTCTATGTTTAAAACCAACCCTAGTAGCACACTTGTTGCCATTCGGTTGAGATATTATAAATAGTACTTGTTAAGTCATAATCAAGTCACTACAACTAATAAAGCACGTAACGTGCTACATGGGAAGTGACATCGATGTTTGAAATTAAATCATATTATGTTTATTTTCATCATATTAATGATACGATTACACGTACAAATTTTGGATTTTACTGGTAGCTTTCTAAATTTAATTTATTTATTCTATGAGTCTTGGTTATCTTACTAATCGATTAAGCTTAAATGCTAACATGTTCCAGTTTCAAGAAGGTTGCTCAGAGATGCACTCTACACAATTTCGAGCCCTGAACTTTGTTAAAAGTGAAACAATACATCAAATCAGTATGGCAGCTAATTAAATAATAGAGAATAACATCCCGTTCACACTACAACCTATATTACGTGATATAGACTATCTTCATATTAGCATCTATACATCTAAAGACTGTCTTCGTTAAATTTCGGACACCAAAATAATAGTAGCAAAACAAAATGTCTAATTATTCAAAAATGCCGATTGTTTATTTCACAACAATAGATTCATATCTACATAAGAAAAAGTTGATTTAGATATTAATCCTTCGTTCTGTTAAATTCTCGAACTTCCTGTGGTACACCCGCGATCACGTTCTGTATGGCATCCTCAGAAACGCCCGCCGTGACGATTCTCCATCTTTTCTTGAAATCATCGGTGCCATTTGCTTTCTTCTTAGTTTCGAAAAGTTTCTGCTTAACTAGAGCTTAGTACTTCTCTATTGGGCGAAGTTCTGGACAGTTTGGTGGAGTGGCTGTATTTGGCACGTATTTGATCTCTCGTACCTTATTCCATTCCCGGACGGATTTCGCATAGTGACAAAAAATACTGGAGAGTCATGGTTTCTGATATACAATAGCAACCGCTTTTGCAGACAACTACATATTGCCTGCCAAATCAAATACTTATTCGAGAATTTGGACACCTTTTTTGTCCGAAAATACTTGGCAACGGCGTTCCTTTGCATTTCGGTATAAAACGCCTGACCCTGAAGCTATTTAAAGTCTTCGAGTACGTATGTTTCGTTGTCCATTTTGATACAAGAAAATGTTTGCAAAAAATTGGTGTCAAGCACCTTAGCACGATTTTTTGCAGTGAAATTTTGCATGTCATTACAGTTGGGCACCTTTTTCATTTTGTACGCCTCAGTCCTTGCTCCTGCTTCACTTTTTGTAGGTATGATTTTGACATCCCCGCCACATTTCGCACAGAAAGATTGGGATTTTTCTTAATAATGGCTATCACCTTCTTGTCCATTTATCGGGACAGGCTTTCAATCTACAGTCAAGTGCTGGCCAAATGATTTGCAAAAACATAACACGGTACTTTAGGAATTTTAGTGTCTTGGCAGGATCACGTACCAATAAATTCGTATTTAAAAAATGGGTGTCCACTTGATTCGACGCCATGTTACTGAATGTAACAAGAATGTAAACATGTTGTAGCACGAAATAAAGTGGAGAGTTTCAGCTGTCACATGAGTGAAACATTTCAGCGATCCGTGAAATAATTCAAAATCTATACAGAAATATAAGTGCCCGAAATAAGCGTTAACAGGCTTTAGTTTTCACCAAAAATAATTTGCGTGGCATTTGATATCAAGATCGTAATGTAGGTTGCAATGTGAATGTGGTTTAATGCTACACGTTAAAATTACTGTCTCTAATTATCCTTTCGAGAGGATAAAAGGATAACAAGAGACAGTAATTTGAGCCTGTTGGTTGTGTTTATCTATTGGTTTTTTACAACCTCGAAAGATCGAATGCATGGTACCAACTCAATAGTAAGTTTATGATGTCAACCACCGAAGCAACACATCTCTGTCATAATTGGTTGCAGAAACTTAATTGTGACTTAATTGTGTCACATTGCAGTTACTTTGGCTTATTTACAACAAGTTTGCTACTAGGGCATTGAGTATTTTTATTTATAAGTGAAGAGATGATATTTGATAGTTAACTTGCTTCCATTAGACAAACATTTAGTGGAGGGTTTTAGCGCATGTGGGACAAAGTAGAAAATACAATAAGAGGTCTGGGAAGCTCTGTATCGTGTAGTTCTTACATCAGCATAAAAAACAATAAAAGGTCTGGAAGATGCTTTGGAAAACTTTCAAAGAAGATACTTGATATCTAAAGTGAAATCAAAAATGGCCGCTATGCTTTTATTGTGGACTGCATTTTGCGACAAAAGTGAAAAGCATCCACAAGGCAGATATTTCGTCGAAGAAAATAAGGCCACTCAAGATTCTGTAGCAACGCCAGGAAGAAATTCTTTGTAAGGTTGACGAAAACGGAGGAAGTTCTATGGATAGAATCACGTTTTGTCGAAATCATTGGACTTGAAATCCAAGAAACAATTCCACCAGAACCCTAGTAGCACATCACGATCATAATTCGTAGCAGCAACTTGATGATTACTAACAAAAGCACATTTATGTTTTCTCAACTTAATGACAACATGTGTGCTACTAGGGAACTTCCACTGATGAACTTAAATTATTGGTTCAAGCAGCCAAGCTGTGGGCAACATTAGCATTCACATAATTGATTGTTGTTATTTTTATATTTTTATGAAACAAAATTAAAATTAATAACTGAATAACATGATTGTTTGAGTTGTGTTTCATAAACTGTTTCTCAAACCGCCACAGTCACATATTGTAGAACATTTTCCATAAAGTAAAAAAAAAAATGTCATAAAGTCTACGTAGACTTTAGGGGGGGGGATTTGTAAAAAGTCTACGAAAGTCTACGATGGGGGAGGGGGGTTTGAAAGTGTCAAATTTCGGTTTACGTGGTTTATGAACAGTCCCATGCGCACAATGGATCATGGAACACAAGTGGACGTTGTATATACCGACCTGAAATCTGCTTTTGATCGTGTTGATCATGAGATTTTGCTTGAACGACTTGATAGATTAGGTATCTCATCATCATTGACCAGCTGGTTCAGGTGATATCTAACAGATCGGAAACTGACTATTAAGATTGGAAATAAATCCTCTGAACTGTTTACTAACTTATCAGGTGTCCCACAAGAAAGCAACCTGGGCCTCTACTGTTTTCCATTTTCATCAATGAGCTCTCTTCAGTGCTGCCACCAGCTTGCCGATTATTTTATACTGACGGCGTAAAAATTTATATGGTTGTGACAAACGTTCAAGACTGCCTTATGTGAATTGTTTTGCTGAATGGTGTTCTAGAAACATGCTTACACTAAGCATTCACAAATGCAACGTCATCTCGTTCCACAGAAAACATGAGCCTATTGTTTTTGATTACATAATCGACGGTTAGCCTTTAGAACATGTTCGTCAAGTACGGGATTTGGGAGTTATCGTTGACCCAGCTCATACCTTCAGATCACACTACGACGATATTATCTCCAGATCAAACCGACAGCTAGGATTCAGCTTCAAAATAGCAAATGAATTTCGTGACTATGCTTTCGATCCCTTTATTGTGCTCTTGTGCGGTCGATCTTGGAATCCAATGCTGTGGTTTGATGACCCTATCAATCGATTTGGATTGCTAGGATTGAATCAATCCAACGGAAATTCGTCAGGTATGCTCTAAGGATTCTCTCATGGTAAAATCCGCTCAATTTACCGCACTACGAGGATCGATGCAGATTGCTAGGCATAGAAACCTTGAAAAAAGGACATGTACTGCACAAACTGTTTTTGTAGCCAAGATTATTTTGGGCAATATGGACTCACCGAGGATCCTTGAGCAGTTGAATATATACACCCCAGAACGAACACTTCGCCAACATGATTTCTTGATGCTTGAATCTCGCAATACTCTGTATGGTCAGCACGATCCCATCTGCTTTATGTCAGCTACGTTCAACCAGGTGTACTTGCTGTTTGACTTCAATGCATCTGTTGAAACATTAAAGCGAAGACTTTCGGAATTTTCGACGGACGAATAACAGATTTCCGAAACTGTTTGACGAGGACTTGACAAGACCTGAGCTGTGTGCTGAGGATAATTACTTTTATTGCTAGACATCGATTCAGAATGTTCATGTTCTTAATTTATTTTGTGTTAACGGGTGGCAATTAAAATTTTGGATTTTTTCTAGGCCTCTATGCTCAACAACAAACGAGCTCAGAGAGAAATAAGAGTGTGTATGCGTTAGCTCTTTCTCTCCTCTTTCTGCTAGTATTTTCCATTTTGTTTATGCTTGCTCAGTTTTGCTCAAAATGCCGTCGAAACAAGAAGTATTTCGCGAGCGCGTTGTACAGTTCTACGAACTGCACAGAAATTTCGGCAAAACGTATACGGTACAACATTTTAAAAGCGAAAATGTTGCGACTTCGACTGTTTACCATATTCTAAGATCCCCAACAACTGCTCGCAAGCAAGGTAGTGGAAGATCAGCCAAAATTATGGACGCAAAAGGACTTCGTTCTTTTTCTCGTGCCTTCAACAACAAGGATTCACTGAGCCAACGGGATGTCGCAAAAAAGTTCAACTGTTCTAACCAGTACATCTGCAAAACATTGAAAAGAGTCGGAATGAAGTGCCGAAAGAAGACACGAGCCCCGGAATATACTGATGCACAGATTTCAACGCTGAAATCCCAATGCCGTTGGTTGATTAAAAATTATTCCGGAAAAAGTTTTGTTTTGGACGACGAAAGCTACATAAAATATAAGTTTAAACATAAGTTTGAACAGAAAGTGATGCTGTACATTGCCATTTCCGAGAAAGGCATTTCTAAGCCATGGTTCAAGCCCTCTGGTTTGGCAATCAATCAAGATTTGTACCAGAACGAATGTTTGAAGAAAATTTTGGTCCCGTTTCTTCAAAAACATCATGCTGATGGACAATACGTGTTTTGGCCGGATAATGCGTCATCGCATTACGCCATAAAAACACAATCGTTCCTGAATACCCATTCGATCCCATTTGTACCCAAAAACCACAACCCGACAAATCTGCCTCAGTGTCGCCCAATCGAAGATTTCTTCGGGGTTTTGAGTTCCTTGGTGTACAAAAATAACTGGAGAGCCACGAATTGCAAACAGTTGATTGGTAGAATCAAGAGATGCATTCGCAAAGTTGAAATGGAGGCCGTACAACGCTCCTGTTCCGACATTAAACGGAAGCTTCGCCGAACATCCGATTACGGACTGTTTTCAAATGTTCACTAATTTTTTTTCAACAATGGACAATGTATCTTTTATTTGAATAAATCAGATCTTCTTCAACTATTTTTGTCTTTTTTTGACAGCTTGAGAAAGAAATTCCAAAGTTTTAGTTGCCACCCGTTATGTATACTTTTAAGTAGTTTTGTTTTCTCCATGTTTATGTAATTAGTACACGGTGTTCAATAAGTTCGGATACACTTTCAAAATTTGTTAAAAAAATGAAAACATGTTTTTTTATTTTTTGGATTTATGTTATTGAAAGCTATGTTTACAAGGAACGTTTACAACATTTCTCTTGGAATGACCCCCCCTTTGTACTCCTCGAGCTTCAAACGTTTCTCGAACGCGTCGCAGGCGGCACGCACGGACTGCATGGGCATTTCGTCCCAGATTTTGAGAATTACCGTCTTGAAATGATCCAAAGTGCTGACCTTGTATTCGTTCAGCTTCGCCATCATATAGGACCAAACAAAAAAGTCGAGAGGATTCAAGTCCGGGGAGCTGGGAGGCCACAAAGTTTTGTCCAGAAAGTCGGTTAAATTGTCCCGACACCAGGCTTGAACCACATTTGCCGTATGGGCTGGTGCACCGTCCTGCTGGAACACGTAGTGCTCATCGCCGTAGAGGCTTCGGAGACTGGGGGCAACATCCTTTTCCAAAACCTCAGTTTTGTAGTACGCCGCGTTGATTTTGACGTTTTTTTCAATAAACACCAAGGGTAGCTTACCACGTTTGCATACTGCCCCCAAACCATCACCGACGCGGCACTTTGGAACCGAGGGATGTTTATATTGGATTCAGGAATGCTGTCCCTCGATGGCGCCCACACCCGGTCATTTTGCACATTGTGCGGCTGCTGCAGCACGAACAGTTTCTCGTCCGAAAAAACAAACTCCTGACCAGCGTGCCGAGAGAGGATCCTCTTAGCTCGATCCAACCGCTTTTTGCTGGTAGCATCCGAAACGCCATGGACCTTACGTTTTTGTAAGGCCTGAAACCAAGGTCCTTGGTGAGTATGGTGTGAGCGGTTCCAATGGAAACGTTGAGATCTGCAGCCGTTTTCCGGATTGAGCGGTTCTTTTTGCGCCGAATTCGCTCCCTCACGATCTTGATGACCCGTGGCGTCCTCGCTGAACGCGGCCGACCGGATCTCGCACGGTCATTGGTCGAGGACGTCTCCCGGTATCGCCTGATGGTCGTGTAGACAAAGTTCCGCTTGACCCCATGCGATTTCAGCAGCCGGAATATATCGCCGGGTCGCTCACCGTTGAAAAAACGCTTAATTACGAAGTCCCGATACTCTTTCATCGCGCGTAACAAACGAACAACAACTAACAGAATGTCAACACCGCGCACATTCGGTAGCGTATGAATGAAGCTAAAGCTGACACCAATACCAATGCAGAAAATGTACATGGCACATACCTACGCAATGATGAAAACTTGTATTCGAACTTATTGAACACCGTGTATAAGTAATAATAATAATAAATAATTAAATAAATAAAATAAATATTATAGGATAATCTAGGTCATTCCTAATTACCATTGCAGCTAAAAAAGCTACAGTTACAATTGGTCGGAGTTCTGCCAAATCTCACCAAGCGCCTATCGAAAATCATCAGTTTTGTCCAACATATTCAAACAGATCTTTAAAATTTGATGATGAACCAGATCAGTGGTTCTTGATGTTTGTAATCAATAACCAATTTAAGTGATTCATCTTCATTATAAACTGAAAAAAAAATCGGTGAGGACTGTATGGGATCAGTTACGAGGAACGATGCATGTTGCTTGGTACAATCTGGCAGAACCCCGACCAATCATAGATCCTAAGGTCTGAGCTGCATAATATTTTGGAAGACCTAGAACCCTATCCGAAGATTCAGTGAGCATAGTTGAATACATATCGTAAATTTGTGTAGCCTGAAAAGCTACAGTTAAAATTTCAGATCTTAATTTTTGAGATCCAGAACTGTATGGCTGATGTAGAACATCCCAGATCATTTCATAATATCTGCTTCCAGGAGACTACATAGTTGAAAACATATCGTTACAAAGTATAGCCAAAAACGCTACAGGTGCAATTATAGATCTTAAGTTCAGTACTCCAGGACAGGTTGGATGACTTAGAACATCTCAGATTATCTCAAAAAGTAGGTTGCACTTCCATAAGATTGAATGAACATAGTTGAATACATATCATGCATCAGAACACCTTGGATATCAGAAAAGGCTACAGTTTCAATTGACCTGTGTGCGAGTCGCAACATTTTCTCAAAGCAACTTGTCTCTTTCCAATCATAGATACAACATTTTGTTGTTTTCCGTGTTTTGTAGCAACACATACAAGTTACAACATATCATTGTTGCAGAGTGAAAGTATAACGGGTGTATCACTCGTCATAATTATCGTATGTTTTTAGGTACAACAAGTGAATATTTGACACACTGGGTAGGGTTCTTTTTGCCAAAATGTTTGCTGAAGTTTAATATACCAAAACAAACATCTCAAACTATTCCACTCAAGCTTCAATCCTTTAATTTCGAGTTTGATTAATTGCGAGTGATGAGATGAATATTGGAATCTTTCCTATTTCACTGAACATTGGCAATTAAATAAATATCTGTTGGTAGATTCAATGGAAGTTCAACCATTAAATTTACTTGATCCACATTCTAAAAATGAGATAATAACAAGCTCCACTAATGTGATTATTTTAAATATCGAAAATCTAGTTGTTCTTCCAGATGCAAGTTCAAGGTCATCAGATGACAGTTTTGAAATTCAGCAGCTTAAGTTTAGTGGGATAAACGTGTCATCCAAACAGCAAGTGCATACGATAAATGACTCTATAATTAGCTTAGATGACCCAATTGCATCATAATTCACCGGCAAACCTCATAATCATGTTTGGAATTAATTTCACTGTCGTACTTTTTGTTTTATTATGATTTCTTCCCGTGCTTCAACTAACGTACCGAGATAGGAACAAATGTGTTTTGCTTGTCTGATGTTTATTGAGGCATCAGCGCAATGCCATCGACACTAATTTTCCCTGTGAAACTATGTGTACTGGCACATGTCATTCTTCCTCGCCTGCTGACCTCGTTTCCATGCGTCCATGTTCGAACGATGGTCAAAGAGCACAAGAAGACATAGAACACGATTCGATACTTATCATTACGACACATTTCCCGACAAATCGCGCAAAGCAAGCGGATCGTCATGTTGTGTTTCACTTTTAAAAGCAAATAATATAAAAGATAGCAAGCACAAAATGGTTCACAGCGACGGCGTTTGATGCCGGAGATGGTCTGAGCTGTGTGCGTGCGAGTTACTATGAAAAACCAACAAGTTGTTGTCGCTTCTAAACGATGATGATTGCCTCTGACTTGTCGCTGCATCGTACGACAGCTAGGGAAGTCTTGCCCACGATGTTTGTACGCATAAATTCCTTTGAAGCACGCTCTTTTGGCCCAACCCATCATCGATACTGACGACAAAAAAAAAGTGAAAAACGAACACAGGAAATTGATGTATGTAAACAAAATTAGCTCAAATTGCTCAATAAATTATAAAAACTACAATATTTTGATATACCGCGATGCTTTGGCCTCACTCCTTCCGCTTTGATCATCCATGGGGCATTTAGTGCAAGTTACACGGAAAGAAACATTTAGCCCACGCTGAGTACTATTCTTAGGAATTTAAATAAGACCATATCGCGCTAAAACTTGTGATTACGCATTGGATGAGTAAACCCACTCTTTAGCGAACCTGGCTTAAATGTCCAGGGAGAGTACTCAGCGCTGGGCGAGTGATTCTTTCCGTGTATTTTTGTATGAATTAAAAAGAACCATCTTCCCCGGGTGTGAAGCAGTGAAGTTCGAATTAGAACCAGCAAATTTCTAGCATCTTTTACCAGGAAGGTTGTCAGTAGAGAAGTCATCGTAAAACGATTAAGTAATTCCAACTCGCTCGAACGGGTGTGTTGTGGGTTTTGTTTCTGACGGTTTTATGACATCAAATGTGTATTGTCGGCGATGACGATAATGTCTTGTGCCATCTGTATGACATGGCAAGATGTTGGACCTGCCAACTGTGTCAAGCAATGGATAGATCGAGAATATAAAATTCTAAGATGGCTCAAAGTAATTTAAACGTAGTAGTTTAAGTTTATGATCCATAGAAAAGCTGTTTAGTTTTTGTTCCTCAATATTTTAGAAATTCAACCTTAATACAAACTGATTTTGAAACGACTTACAATACCTTTATATCTCGATTGTGTTCAGTGTACACGTACATTCATGTTGTAATGCATCGTTGTTTGGACAAAACAAAACTTTTTGTGGATTTATTTCATATATGCACAATTTGTTGATGATTTATTTAATTTATTTTATTCAATTTGTTAATGATTTATTTAATTTATTTTAATGAATTTATTTTTGGCATGCACCGATTCTTTCACACATACAGCACCCAACAGCAGGAGATAATTTCTCACCCATGTTTGGCATTGGCAGAAGGAAACAAACAAATCGCTAGAACCAGATCAAGCAAAAAGTAGTATTTATGAGCACGATTGGTCGCACTTTCTTTTGCTAGTCAGCGGGGGTATCGCCCTCTCCTTGCCTACCCAGCATCTCGGGTACCTCGGTAAAATAATGTGTGATCGATCGCATATAGGAAAGGCTTGTAAGATGGATTCGTTTAATGCTCGTAACATGTATAATTTTTCTCTATTTGAGGATTTTTCGAAAGAAGAACTAAAAGGCTCCGATTTTGCAACGGAACTGATTATTTACAGTCATAAAAAAAATATGGCCTATTTTCAAAATCCATCGAAAATTGCAATTTCAAAAAAATGTATTGTTATATTTCAAATTATTGTTGATTCAATTGCATTTTCAAAAAAAAAAAAATCATTCATATGTTTTAAAACGAAAGAAAATGTGTTCCATCTTACAAGCCTAACAGTGTTCCATCTTACAAACATGACGCCATAAGCACAAAACATCAAAAAGTACGAATTGTTTGGAAATGCCTTTGGATCATAAAATACCCAAAAAATGCTAACCAACACAAATGTTAACCTTTTGATATCAATGGGAAATTTCCACTTACTAAGCACTAGAAATAATTACTATTTTAATAATGCCAACACTTTCGAACATTGAAACCTGGAAGAGCTAAATCTAATGAGTGTATTCACTCCAAAAGCATATGAAAATTGAAGAATAGTAAAAAAAACGTGGTTAACACTTGTCAGCGCGATAGTGTTGTCGCTGTGAATGTCAAAAGTGGCGCTATTCCATCTTACAAGCCTTTTCTCTACTACCGTTCAAATACCCTTCCGCTAGTTTTCAACTAGCACTTTTCAATTTCACAGCCTGCCGTACTCTAACGGAACTATCAATACCTTCTCTTCCTTTCCTTTCGTTAAATAAATTACTATCCATTCCTACAGACTCTTATGTTGATGGGAAATTATCTGACAAATTTCAGCATAGGGCGTTACTCCGCGCATTGGAAGAATACAAAAAACATCAATCAAACTGTCAGCGTTTTCAGGCATCCACCAAGATAATCTCGACCAGCCATCTTTGCATCACCATCCTGAAAATCTCTAGGGCAAGCAGAATAGTCGTCTTGATGGCCAGGATCGGTATATCATCAGGCCCTAGCGCTCTCACCTTTAGCGGCTTTCCTATAACAAAGAGTTCGTCATTCGCAACCGTCACTTCATTCCCTGCCTCCGTGGTTGGTGTTCGGCGTTGTCAACTATCCTTCCAACCTTGCAGCACAATTGTTGCACATCGGTTTGAATTACACTAATGTGACTCAATTTTGTCACAATCAAGGCAGGTATAATTTATTTAATTTTCTGAACACTAAACAGAGTATACAGGCTATCACTACACGGTGTCAGCAAATTATCCGTACAGACTTTGTCGGCATGCCTCAACACAACCAAGTGGATTAAACTAAGCATATCTACATGGTTTAACATTTTGACCAGTAAGTTTGATAAGGTTGCGATTTCTAATTCATTCAATATGAAGCCAAATGAGTAGCGCGCAGGTGTAATTGAACTTTCCTGCTGCTTCCAAAAATCGTGGAAGTATTTCAAGAAAGCATCATCCCACTTCTGTCAAGGTATGGGCTGGAATAACTCATTCCGGCTAAACTCCTTTGATCTTCATTGCCTACAAATGATGCAGAATAATATTGACTTCGAAGGATGCAGAAATTAATAGGCGGTAAAATAAAATATTAGATCAGATTGACTAACAAAGTGTCCAAACTAAGTTGTTGGGTAACGGATGAAAGGTTCACGATTTGTTGAAAACTACAATAGAATATTTATCTATTACTTGTTTTTTTATAAAGGATAACGAACAAATCATCTTGCTACTACCGATTTCCAGCGCGAAATTTTAACGCACTACATCCAAACTAAAAAAAAACAAGATTGTATTTCAATTTCGCATGATTTTGCTTCACTTCTCGTAAAAGATCGTAACTTGAAGAAAAAATGCAACATTGGTCGTAGGCAAAAAAGCAACAAAATAAAAATTCAATGTTTGCGTGAGGTGTTCCAGTAAATTAGATTGGAGATCCAGAGTTCAATGGCTTACAAACAAAAATTTGGATTTCTAAGCGAGATACGAAACAAGGCCGCCAGATTTACGGTTTTAGAGAATAACCTTTCAGCTACCTTAATAAGTTTTTAAATTTGGAATCAATCAAAGGTGTAGTATTATCATGCATAAATTCAAATCTTTCTTCAAAAATAAAATTACGTACTCTAATTGTTATGTTTTGAATTCTCCGTGCGTGGAGTAACGATGATGATGTAGGAGGAGATGTTTGCTCATTACCATGAGGCACCAAGATTTGATAGTAATATTTGCTAAAATGAAAGATATGAAGAGTAGCTGTTGAAAGTTCCGTCAGTGTACGGTAGGTTGAAAATTGAATAGATGTATTGAAAATTGAGCGAAAGGGCATGGGTAAAGTAGTACTCAAACCAAGAACGTAACCATTGCCTAATATCCCGCTGCGGGGTAGGTGAACATATGAAATAATCCAAGGGATTCAGATCTGGTGAACTGGGAGGCCATTTATTCTTGTCCAAAAGGTCGGTCAATTTTTTTCGGCACCAACCCTGAACGGGATTTGCAGTATGCGATGGCGTTTCGTCCTGCTGAAACTCATATTGATCATCTCCAAACACCTCTTGTACAAATGGCTTGACAATTTTTTCCGCCTTTTTCGATGAAAACCAGTGGTAATTTGCCTCACTTGCAAATTCTTCCCCATACCATCACTGACGCAGCACTTTGGAACCGTGGAATATTCCTATAACTCTCTGGAACAGTTCTCGAAGAGAGAGCCCACAATCTGTCGTTCTGGACATTGTGGGAATGTTGCAAGACGAATAACTTTTCGTTGGAAAAGATAAATTCTTCCCCACCGTGCCGCGACAAAAGCAGACTTGCTCTTTCGAGTCGTTTCTGCTTGGAAGGTTCCGATACTCCGTGAACCTTCCGTTTATTGAAAGCTTGGAATCCGAGAACATTTTCCAGAATATTATGCATTGACGATCTCGAAACATTCAGATATGCGGCAATTTTACGTACAGAGCGCTGTGATTTTCGTCTAATCCATTCCCTGACCACTTTAACAACTCGTGTAGTCCGCACCGTACGAGTACGACCGGATCTCTTCCGGTCATCCAACGAGCAGGTGTCACGGTACCTTCGGATGGATCGGTACACAAAATCCCGCTTTACTCCGAGGTTTTTTAAATTTCTGAAAAAAGCCCCGGGTGCTCACCTTTCAAAAACATTTTTATCACCACAGCACGAAACTCCTTCATCGCTGGGAAAAGAAAAACACCGAATGAAAACAATCGGACATAGCCTAAAAGCGTTTGTATAAACATAGTGCAAAACTACACCAACACATACGTGAGGCATGTTGAGTAAGTGCACGATACCAATGCAAGGAAAAAGTATATGAGAATATATTGGACACGGTGTACATGATAACGAAATGCTACGCCATATCTTCCAACGGTCAAGCCTGTTGCTATTTGATTAAAAAAATTACAAAGTAAATTTCATTGGTAAAAAACACAATATTTTTCTATCAATGGATGATGAAACAACTGCTGAACATGTTTTAGTTTATATCATATCCACAGCGGAAAGCATGTAGGTGCTCAATAGACAATCAATAAGACATTCACCTTCCACAAACAAACAAACAAACAAAAAAAAAAAAGATCACAGAAAACCCACATCCATCAGCAGCCCCATCCAAGCGACTCCACCCCACGGAAGTGACAGAAATTGGAACTCGCCAGAAGTGCCAAATGAGCCACGCATAAATTTCTCACGTTTACTCACTGACGAATTCGGGGCAATTAGTCAAAGTTTATTTTCCCTCGAACACAGCCCTTCACTGCACATTCGTTGGTCCCGTTCCGGTCCAATTTCTAGCGAGCGCCAAGCGCACTTCTTTCTACACATTTCCTCCGACAGATTTTTGTTCAATAATAACAATAATAATAATATTAATGTGGAAAGCGTGAATGTGACCCGCGCTGATTGCTAGTCGATTGACACAACGGTGAACCATCATCGTACAAAGACGCAAAAAGTTCCACCGGCTTCATTTCCCACATTTCCTGTTATTGTTGGCTTTGACTGGTGGCTTGTTCAAGTTCGCGCTTCTCGTCCGTCAGTCTCTAATGTCGTTGGGATTGTTTGGCTGGTTTCCGCTTGAAAGGTTTGTGCAGCTAAAGAAAAAGGTAGAATCTATTTGAACAAGATTTCAAATAAACGATCAGTTCACGCTTAATGAAGCACTAAATTAGTCGCCACTAAGACAAATAGCACACACACACAAAAAACATGCCAGTTCGATCTCGAATGTCTTTTTTTCGCCGAATGGCTCCATCGACAAAACTGAAATTCGAAAAGGCAGCCGCGCTTGATAGCTATTGAATTGAATGAATTTATTAGAAAAACCTTGAGGTTGGATTAGTCTTAATTTCTCAATGAGTGTATAAATGGTAGCACGAGTACCCCAAGACCGGTTGGCGAGAGGCGTGTAGAGTGCAAAGCATTTTGAGGAGGTTGAAATGCTGGCTGGTGTGATAAATGGTGACAATGGTCCAGTAGCTCTAGGCGGTTACCGCACGTCATAAAAACGCTGGAGTGCTGCACAGAATTTGAATAATGACACGGTAGCACACCGCTGGACAGTGAGGTATTGGGAAACGAAATAGGTTAATTACGGTGCAGATATGGGACCAAGTGTTTTTATTTCTTTGTGAATAGATTCTAGATTGACTGACCGGTCGAAAGTATGACTAAGTACCATGTGATTAGGAGTAGGTTAGGAAAATCTGGACTTCGTAGCTCAACTAGAGCGGTGCTCGGTTACAAGCAGTTGGTTCTGGAAAACCATTTTTGATGCCTGCAATAAAATTTGAAATATAAACCTTTTGTAACGACAGCGTTTATAAATTTCATCATAACACGCGATAATCTATGCTGTTCAATGCAGCAGGCAAGCTGTCGAGTCAAGAGCGGAATGCTGAAGCTAGGGAAGCAGAGACATTTAAATCAGAGATAAACAGGACCAAGAATGTGCGGTTTGTGGTTGCCGTTTTACGAGTGTTCGATCGGAGCGCCATAAAAGCGAAGCAGGCAACATCTAAGCTTTGCAACGAGTCCCGAGAGTGTAAAGTAAGAACAATAAATAAATTTAATGTGACCGATTTATCACTTACGGTGGGCGAAATGATAAGTTTTTATTGCAATCAGAGTAGCAGAAGTTTGGGTAGAATTTCGGCCAGGCTCTGCTGGTTAAAAGTGGACCCTGGACTGGTTCTGCAATGACCACTCAGTGGTTTCGGATAACGATGCGTAGTTTTATGCTGCATTGAATTAAATTAATTTAGAGCGGAAAAGGAGTCCTTGAAACTAATGCTACCTGCGGCTAATGCTATAATTAAAATGTTTAATTAGGCACTAAAGCGTAGGCTCCCTAACAGTTGAGGTGTTCCTGTGGGATGAAATTTAATCGAAACGCAATTCGATACTGTTTTCCATGCCCATAGTGATTGCGTTAAAAAACACACATAATAACACATTCTGCAATGTAATGTAGACAGTTGAATTGATCAAATAATCAATCAATCAATCAAAGTGGTGGTTCACCAAACTTCACTAAACGGCAACTGTTTTCAGGCAATCATCACTAGTAAACCTAATGAGACGATTTCGTTGAAATTCTTTAAAAAAATATGCGTATAAATTGTTTGAAGTTGTATCATTTAGCTATGGAAATATCCCGTCAGTTTATTTTTCTTAAACCACCGTAAATACATTTATTCAAGTGTATATTTCATTATTTTTCTGTAACACAATTTCAATCATTTTTTGTCGAATAGTTTTTATGAAAAAGTTTTGATTCGTATCGAACATCACTAATTTCCTTGGTCGCCATATTTGCTTGGCCGAGAAGTTGAGTGAATGTTATCGTGCGTCTTGAATTTTTGTACATGATTTTAGTAGGTGTGTTAATTGCCCAATGTACAATCAAACGGAAGAATTTGTTTTTTTTCACGCTCCTTTAAGTTTTTCGCAGATCATTTTTATTGAAATTCAGGTTGTTTTCTCTCGGTGTTTAAACAACCGGGGTTGCTGTCAAGTTTTTGATAATATCGTTGACGTCAATCGACGACGTTGACAGTTTTATCTACGATTTTAACAGGTGTGATTTCGATCAGTTGAATATAGCGTTTGGAGAGGTTGATTGGACCTTTCTCGCGAGGATCGTAACGATCGATGAAACATCTGTAGCATTTTTACGACAAGCTCCTCGAAATTTGCAGCATTTTTGTACCACGTAAACGACGTGCGGTTAACTCAAATTTCAACAAACCGTGGTGGACCGCTGAGTTGCGACATCTTCGCAACTTACTCAGAAAGGCACGCAATCACTATTTCCTCTCGAAATCGGAAGCCGACAAAACCATTCTAAGAGGAGTTGAGACTATTCAAGCGAGCATCAAACAGGAACCAACACGTTTCTGGGGTTTCGTTAGAAAACTGAGATCCTCTGCTAGTATCCCTTGCAACATTACATACGAGAAGGTTCATGCTAGCTCCAACGCAGAAGCCGCTAATATCTTCGCCGAATTCTTCGAGAATGTATTCAGTAAGTCGTGTCCTGTACCTCGCCACAATTGCTTCGCGCATATTTCTTCGCACAACATTAACTTTCCCGTCATCCAATTCTCCTCTGATGAAGTACTGAAGGTCATTTACAACCTCGACCCCATGAAAGGATCCGGAACAGACAGCATACCACCACTACTTCTGAAAAAGTGTGCTATGAGCCTCGCAGCCTTATTATGTGGCACCCATCGTATCCTTATTATGTGGCACCCATCGTTTCCATTGAACGCGTACAGAAGAAGTTCGTTCGTTTCGCACTTCGTTCACTTCCTTGGAATGACCCGAACAATCTCCCTCCGTACTCGGACCGTTGCAAACTAATAAGTCTACTACTGACTGTCAGGCGTGTTAAAATGCAGCGTCTACTGGTTTTTGACATCCTAATCGGCGTTATTGACTGCCCTTTTTAAAAATGGAATAAGTAGAATTGTTTATACTTTAAGTTATTGAAAACTAGTATTAAGTAGTTCAGTCTGTACGATAGTTTTGATCGAAGACGGTGAAAATAAATAAATAAATAAATAAAATAAATCGATTTTACTGTCGATCCATACGTTGTACCTAATGTCAGAAATTCGGTTTTCAACTGAGACCACAATATCTGAAGAAGCACTGCAATAACGAAAAGTGATTAATCGCAACTGGCAGCCGTTAGGCTATTTTGCACAGAACATTTGCGTGGTCACGCACACTAGCAGCCCATTAAGTAATTATTCTATCAGTTCTATTTCATCGGCTGTTACGATTCATTGCATTACAATCATTGCACTTCACCCCTCACCAACGTTCTTCACCCGGCAGCAGCATAAAACAGAAGCAGCTCAATAATAAATACACTGATAGACAAAAAAGGCCCACTTCATCATTTTTGAATTTGTCTCTTTATTTGGTTCAAATTAAAGTAAACACACTATGGTCTTTTTTGGTATATTATTGTTAAAAATCTTTTCCATTTACACTTATGGAATAATAATAACAAAAGAGTTCGACTTGAAGAACCAAAAAATCAATTGTATTGAAAAAACAAAAGCGACAAAAAAGTGCCCAGTTCAAAAATCGATATGTTTTCGATAAGTTTCCGTCTAAAGACCCATCGATTAGTCATGTTTTGATATGTTGACGTGTTTCGAAGCTATACACACATTTATACACGTGATCGCGTTTGATTCAGTTAAAGAAATGGAAAGAGTAGTGATATCGAAAGTAATTCCCTTGTGTATCTGAAAATTGGTGGTTCGTGATGCGCAAAACGGTGAATCGCTCCGGGTTGGAAGGCTAAGAAGTACAGTATGCAAGGCAGTGGTTGGGAAAATTCTACTGAAAATAAAAACTTTCGGATCAGTGGTGGATTGCCCAGGCAGAGGCAGGAAGCGCAAATCGGACACACGAACGGATACCATATTCAAGCGCGAACTCAAGAAAAACCCAAAAGCTATTGTCCGTGAGATCCAGAAAACCCTCCAGCTATCAGTTTCTGTCTGAATTGTTGGTTGCCATCTAACCGCTGAAATGGTCTGCACAAAGCCCGGACCTCAACCCCATCGAGCATTTGTGGACGATTCTACATTGAAGGATGACTCATCGTTGACTCCAAAAGTGGGGTTGTCTCATAAAGTCAATCAATCAAGTGCCTATCTAGCTGATACAGGGTTGTCTACTTTGAGGTCCAGGGTTGTCTATTTTCAGCTCAAAACAAAACCTTTGAATGTATATCAGATCAGCAACAATCTGCAAAAACGATTCTCGGCCGTGACCGAGATAATTTAAGTCCGACCCATTAAACTTCCGGTCATGGTGTCCAGCCTCAATCAAGCTGTCTTTCAGCTGGAGTAAAGAAGGTATATCTCAGATTCGATTTTGAAATTCAAGGTGTGATCACCAATACAAATTTGACCCCTCAATCCTTCTGAAGCAGGCGGTTAGTCGTTGTAAGTACCCTCTGCTTTTTCCAATTAAGATACTTTATGCAAAAACTACCCAGGTAACCAATAAGCATATGCAGTAAATTTATCCTTAATCTGCATTTCAGATGCTTTATGCGTTATATTTAGCATTTTAAATGTTATAGGTAATAAAGTGGGATTTCAAATGCAATTTAAATGCTTGTAGCCTGTAATAAGCATTTTGAATGCATAATAGCATTGATGAAGCATTATCGTAGCATTGCAGTAAAGCAGCCGTATATTGAGCCAAAAACGGTATTTATGTTGCATTCGAGGTGACTTGATTATTTGATAGGCTGCCGTTAAGACGCGTTGGAACTGCTTAGTGGTTACCTGGGTAGGCACAGTATCGATCACTGAGCGAAAAGAAGTTTACCCTTTCAGACTCGTATCGTGTGAACTTCTCTGGTTCCGCTCTCTCTCAATACTTCGACTATCTGTGCGATTATCTGCACCTCGGATGATCTGCTAAAAATGCAAGGTAAAAAAAGCCTCGCCATCTTCCAATGCCAAAATAAATCCCATTTCTCCTCTGTCAGTTGACGAGTCTGTCTTTGGCTCCAAAGGGAGCATCATTCAGTTTTCCGAAAGGTGCTTCATGGATTCAAAGACACGTCTGCCCATGGAAAGCTGCTGAACCAGAACCCCAAATCATCCTGTTCATTTCAAAGAGAGGTGGAAGAAATGAAAATCAAATTCCTCTTTATTTTCGTAGCACTAACTACACCCAGGACTCTCCATCTCTTCCAGGGACATCCAAAACTCCTGATGTCCCGATTTTAAGAACAGAAGCCCCTTACTAGACTGGGCTGTTCTCATTTGATGACATCGTCGAAGGTAGGTACCTCTTAAATTTCTGACCCTCTTAAAAGCATTGTTCTGATAATGATTCCGATAGTGAAAACTTTTTTGAAGCTATTGACCATGAAGTGGCCCCACCTAGCAGCAATACTATCCTCGAATGGTTAGTTTTCCAAATGAGGTCAGGGATTTGATCAAAGTTCTGCAGTAGAAATGTCACAATACTGATTGTGCTGCATTCGTTCTTTGTGAAACATGGCTCTCTTCTGAAATCGATGTTCCGTTTCATGGTTTGCATACATTTTGCTTAAATTCCAGGTATGAAGTTGCTTCTTTGGTATTAAAAATAGAAGCTGTCATTAAAAAAAAGAGGCCTGAGCATTGCTTATGTGTAACCTAAAACTACTTTCAGACATTTGTTTGGTGTTCCTGTTCCGTGGTTGATCATGGGAGATTTCAACTCTCACGGTGCAGGCTGGGGAGAACAGTACGATGACACTCGGTCTTTCTAGATATATGACCTATTTGACCACTTCAATATAACAGTTCTTAACAGAAATAATAAATTTTGATGGTCCATCCTCATTTGACAGTAGAATAGACCTTACACTTTGATCGAATTGGCTATCGTTATATTGCACATGGAATCCATACGGTAGTGATCACTTGCCCATACAAATTTCAATTGCCACCGGGTTTAATCCTTCGAAATCCATCAACCTCGCGTATGAGCTAACCCGTCAATTGATTTAAGATTGAAGAGCATTAGATGAAGCCGTAACGACGGTTGAAGGACTTCCACTGTTGAAAAATTTAACTGCCTTTCCAACCTGATCTAATACAATGCGTTTCAAGCTCAAACTCGATCAGTTCCAGGAACGTCATTCCGCAGGAAGCCTCCTTCTCCATGGTGGGATCGCAGGTTCGAGGTTTACGGTAAAAAGTCCGATGCGTTTAAAATTTTCCACAGACGAGGAACACTTAAGCACTTCGAAGAATATACGGCTCTCGATCGCGAACATAAAAGCCTCATGAACAGAGCTTAAAAATATCATATTCAATTCTCAAATTGCACCCTGACTGAGTCAAAATATTAGTCATCACGCACTGTTCTTAGCGAACATGAAGTAAACACAAATTTGCCTTCATGAATCTCTTGTGCAAGATGAGTCAACTTGTTTTGTGTTGCTTTACTTTGATCATTCATTCGTTCCGGAAAGCAGTGAATGTACGTAAGTGCAAACAACTCATTCAATTTCAACGTACTACCGTGAAGACGAAAGAACAGTCATTCATTTGGAGAATCAATGAAGTGAAAAAACCAAAACTTCTCGAATCGATCCTGCAAATGCCTTTTCTCGAACAAATGCCCCACAAACTCTGTAGCGATTTCGGCCATTTAGCCTTTTGGCTTCCTTTGCCTTCAGCTATGTTCGGAAATACTTGAAATCCTGTGGCAGAAAAAATCACTCACGAACGCGAAAATGAATGACTGGTTACCAGGAACATTCAGTCAAGCAACCAAAATCTCTTGAGGCTTGAATAGCCGTGTCCTTTGCTGTGGTGAGAATGAGTTGTGTGGAACACAAGGACAATGGAATGACTGAGCATAGCAAAATAGTAAACACGAATATATTGCGTGACTGATAGAACGAAATGAAGGGAGCGAAAATTGTACCTACTGAATATTTTTTTTTATTCATCGTTCACGACGGCTGTCATTTTTTTCGAGCTCTGCTCATGAAGGTCAAGAAACGCGGATAATGACCCCAATTCGTGGACGGACTATTGTGTGAAACGTCGAAAGAATAACACTGCGCTAAGATTTCGTAACCGAACTACGAACAACGATAACGAGGATTACTTAGACCAATGGATCCTCAAGTTCACGCAAAAAGTTTGTCCAGATTCGGTGCTCGCACGGATGATTCCTCGCGAAATTAGGAATTCGAAAGATGAGATCAACCAACCCTTTTCAATGGTAGAGTTCTCTCTCGCACTCCTTTTGAGCGGCAATACGGCTTCAGGAGCTGATAGGATTAAGTTCAGAACTTCAGAACTTGCTTAAGAACGCATGTTGCACTTGTTTAATTTTGTTCTGGAACTAAACATTGTACCGAATGATTGGAGATGGGTGAGAGTTATTGCCGTTCAAAAGCCTGGTAAGCTTGCGTCCGAACACAGCTCCTATCAACTCATCACGATGTTATCCTGTATTTGAAAATTGTTTGAGAAAATGATCCTCTTCCTTCTGGACAAATGGGTTGAGACGAACAACCTGCTTTCAGATACTCAATATGGTTTCCGTAGGGGTAAGGGAACGAACGACTGTCTCGTGTTGCTTTCCAAATAAATTTAAATGGCTTTTGCTAAAAAAGAGCAAATGACTTCTGTATTCTTGGATATCAAGGAGGTTTTAGATTCAGTTTCTGTTGAAATTCTTTCAGATGAGCTGCACGCTTGTGGCTTTTCACCATTTATGATTTTTTTTTGTTTAACATGCTGTCCGAATAACATATAAGCTTTTCTCATGGAAACTCTAAAGCTTCCCGATTCAGCTTCATCGCTCCTTCAGGGATCATGTTTAAGTCCCCTTTTGTATAATTTTTAAGTCAAAGACATTGATGTTTACCCAAGTGACAATTGTACGTTGAGGCAACGTGCAGATGACCCCTCAAGTCGACCACCTTATCAAATGGCCACAACGGTTAACCCAAAGTAACATTCACGTTCTTTCCAACTTCTATTAAATAAATTGTCTGGCCTTCTTGACCTGAATGCTCAATTAAATTGATTGTTTTAAGAAAAGTCTTGTTTTCCGCCATTTTGTTTTGTAATATCTGCATTTTCACTAGAACATTGTGATGATAATTTTCCCCACATGATATTTTATGAACCGGCGTGTATAAGACCATTAACGGCAAGCACACCTAACACGGCTTCACTGATAACCAAATCATACTCTATATAGTTAAAGTAGACTAAAACTATCGTTTTGTACTACTTGTATATAACACAGGATGTTAGCCCTTCGCCGAATATTCCCAAAACCGTTTGCTTCTCCGACTTCGACAATTCAATTTATTTGGATTCATCCATGAACCAGGATCTTCGTGAAATCCCTGAACATCATCGTCCTATGATTGCTCCGGCAACATTTGTTGCTAAGTTTGGCCAAGTTCATTAATTTATTTATTTTTGTATGTCTTTGAACGAATAAATAACGTACAGACATTGACTTAATATTTATCTCTTATCTTCAATATAAAAGTATTCTTGCTTGTATTAAAATCATACAAGTGGTACAAATCATTGAACAATGCACAACAAGAATCAAAAGGGTTATTATGCCCGTACTGTGTACGATGACAGTCGAAGAGATTGCGTTCTCCAAATAAATCTTGAAGGAGCTTTGAAATTGAGCCTTGCCAAGGGTTCGTAGCAGTCAATGTTATTTCCAAGCAGGTCAAACACGAACAGTTGTTGCAGATTTATCCGCCGGCTTCGTAGAGTTGATGGACTAATGAGTGCGCAGCGATGTTCATAAGGCGGCAGTAGGAATCGATTTTGCCAAGGAAGTCTTCGGAGTGTATATCGAATGAAGCTTTTTCGCACTCTTTCTATGCGATCAATCTGAACGGCATGATACGGGGCCCAAACTGTAACTCCGTGTTCTGATAAGCTACGAACAAGAGATATACATCATGTCTTCAGACAATACACGCCGTTGAATTTTCTGGTGTTCCGTTTGAAAAGTCCTAGTACTGCAAAGTCTTTCGTTGTAGCTGATGAGATGTGCTCAGCAAAACGCAACGTGGAACCATGTGTAATTCCTAAGTCCTTGATTCGTTCCACCGTGGCAGCGCACATTGAATATTCGAAGAATGTTGGTGTGCATATCCGGGTGAACGAAATTACATTGCATTTCTTAACGTTCACCTCCATTTCATTTCTAACGCACCAATCCAAGACATTGTCAACGTCCATCTGCAATGCATAGCAATCGATCAAGGATATCATGAGCCGAACAAATTTTAGGTCATCTGCGTATATTATTTTGAAGGACTTCAATTTATTGCAGATATCATTAAAAAACAACACGAAGAGAAGTGGCCCGAGATGGTACGAAAAGATCCAATTATTCAACCAATCTGGAAAATCAATTCGTCTTATTTTTTCCACTGCCAGATTATGTGGGACTCTGTCAAATGCTTTTGAAAGGTCTATGTACATCGCATCGATCTGCTGATGTTCTTCAATTAAGTCGATTAGCTTTAAAACATAGCTCCTTAAATTTGTAGTGGTTGATCGCTTTCTGACAAATCCATGCTGGTCAGCAGTGATAATATGCTGGATTGCAGGGTCAAGAACATCTAGCAGCATGCTCTCAAAACCCTTCGGGAGGTAGCTCAGAATTAAAATTCCATCGTGCGCGTTGTCCGATTTGTGGATCAGTATTTCATTTTCACGGATAGTCTCAGTTCTATTGAGGCCATTTACTTAACGAGATGGGTGAAACATTCCTCATATTTCCTCATAAAAAACAGGAGCTTAGACACTTAGACTTTATCTGCACGTTATTTTATCATCTCCTTCATGGGCCCCTTCTTATTGTTCGATTCTGGGCAATGAGAGAGAGGATTCGCTTGCAAGGTGGGCGCTATGAAAGGCGGTATTCAAAATCGACAAATCACCTTCAACGCTTTTTCTCTTTTCTTTGTGTATCTCTTCTTCTCATTCTTAAATTTGTTATTCCCTCTAGACCTCGAGACGGCCACGAGCAATCGGTTCGTCCCCTTTTAATTTTATGTTTAAGATCATTAACGTATATTGAAATAGAAGACTTGGCTCTGGACCTAATGGTATTGCATCACTGTTTATTTTTCATGCAAAGCTTTTTAAATTAAAACGTAACATGCAATATTGTTTTATTTGGTGATTTCACGGCAAACGTTTGTTTCTACTATGCAAAACTCTATTTAATCTACCAAAAAAGCTTCTACCTATATCTCGTCATGTGCCCAATTACTCGTGAAATGTCCAGAGCACTGATGCCAACAGAGAAAGAACATAAGGTAACAAATTTTGGAGTTCAGAAATATTGCTTCCAGTCTGACCGGGGGCATTGTGATGTCGAAATATGAATATGCAAATGAACAAGATAACTTCCATCATCTTAACATCATCGTATGCGACAGCAATTTGACCCTGTTTTCAGCACAGAGAAACATCCTCATCCAGTTCCACAGGCCAAAGCGACACCTTCTTACGACGGGCATAATTTTTTTGAGCCAAGTTATTTCCCCCCCTCCCGGAGCTCGTATCTACGCTATTTGTGCGCATATTTAATTCACATTTTGATAAATGACACTCTAATTATGCAAAAGAGCAGCCCTTGTGTGAACAAACGCGGGCTGAAGCAGACACGGAGTAGTGAGTGTGAACGAGAATCTCAGCGCGACGGTGATGAGGCGTAGCGCGTAGCAATAATCTATGTATCTCGAGATTTGACTTTCTGCCTGCCTCCCTCTTTCTGCTACATTCATTCCTCCGTTCACTGAATTGCAGGAAAATTCATTTGAATAGTGCACCAATCGAAAGAATCCCGTGCTCGATGATTGGTTCCATGATAGCCGGTGTGCAGCTTTTCACAATAGTATTCCATTTTTCAGTTTACGATACCGTCTCATAGCGTGATATTTTCTTTTTGAAAAATGCTCCAATACTAAGTTCATTAACAACAACATACGACGGTACCTTCATTCGGCAACCATTATTTTAAGCCTACAGTACAGACGATAATTAGATATTCTACTTTGATCGTTTGACCTGAAATTCTTGATATTATGTTTCGTTTCAACATTTATCGGAATGTGTTCAAGAAGAACCGTATTATTCGAGATAGATAACATCACTCAAATTTCAAATTTCAATTAATTTTGAAACAGATATAAATGAAAATCAAAGTGATACATAGTATATTTCTGCAGCACTGTAATGACTAAAATATCAAATGTGAAATGAAATTTGTATCAAGTTGAATCAGGCATGGTAGAAAATAGCTGTTATTTTTCACTAGCTGAAACGAAACGGATGCTCCCGATGCATGTGTACATGTTCGAACATAGATAGTACACGTTATTTGCTGCTGCATTGCTATCATCGCTGATGGGAAAAATGATAGGCTCGTGGGTTGAGGCGGTGGTGGTCACTCATTGCTAGTGATGATATGAATTCGCAAATGATCAAATGCATGTTGGGCCAAAGGTTTTTGTTTTACCTTGCTGAACGGGAAACGCGGGAGCGGCCACGTTTCTGTAGGGTTCGTGGATTGGCACTTTCCGCGAGAATGATTTCAGCTGGCTGTACGTGCTCTGGGATATCGGATTAAGCAGCTCGTTGCAATGCTTTAATCTAGGTCAACGGTAATGGGTACCAAATTAGGCTGATGCGTGAGTCGGATTTTGAGTCAAAAGCAGGGGAGGGGGCTTTTGTTGGCTAAGTTAAAATTAGTGGAATTAGAAAAGTTCGGAATGAATTGAAATTGTCAGTCAT
The DNA here is from genome assembly GCA_034211315.2 of Aedes japonicus. Taxonomy (NCBI): domain Eukaryota; kingdom Metazoa; phylum Arthropoda; class Insecta; order Diptera; family Culicidae; genus Aedes; species Aedes japonicus. The sequence continues at coordinate 183,635 of JASCZW010000231.1, read as the reverse complement.
ACAGGCGTTCATTATAAATTATTGGTATTTGAATTGATCATGCGTGTATTTTGGGTTTTACTGTTGAGCATTGCACAAGCTGATAAACCTTGGGATTGAACTTATGTTGTCAGAAATATAATTGCAACGCTCGAATTTCAATATTAGAAGTGATATTTTTTTCTGTAAAGCGTTCAAATAAATAAGAAATACAAAAAATAAGATATGAATGTCATCCAACAGGGTAACAGTTTTTACTTTTTTAACATTTCTTTATGATGTTGTCAATAGAAACAAGCTTTGTATGTTTCATTTATTTTAAACAAATTCAGTCTCAGCATTTTTTTGTCATGTTGCGTGCTTTTTTATAATGAAAACGTCCATTAACCAATTATCGTTACATTGATCAGTTCCTCCAAAGCTTAAAAATTAAGGTAGAACTAACAAATCTATTCGTCCCCCTTGGTCACGTCTTCCTTCGGAAGGGAAGTAAAGCCGATGGTCCCGGTTAATAGTCATGAGTTGTTAGGTAGGGTCCAGGTGGTGGAGTCGTCTCCCTGGCATCGGTGATTGTCACCATGTGAGGAAATAGGCCGACGGAAAATAAATAAATAAAAAAAAATCTATTCGTTGTTTTCTGCAATGAAACTGATTTGTACTATTTATGAAGCTACCTTCGCAATTTATGTTACACACGCAACTGTCAAACGAACAAAGCATGTGTGAAGCACAGGAAGAACATTCGTGCTCTGTATTAAAACAATAAAATCGCTACGAATATTTTGCCACAAATTTTAAAAAAACATCTCTCTGGTGGTTGTATTAATGACAGATAGATCTACTTTATCGATTATAAATGTAATTGATAAAAAAAAACACAATCACATGGAGAATGTCCAGCGTAGAGGGTGTATTCGATAAAAATGGCACACAGAAAATCTTCTGTAACTTTTGAATCGTATGAGTAAAAAACCTAGAAATTTGAGTAGATCTTATCCATAGTGTATTATTTACATCTGCCAAGTTTCATAGTTATACATTCAGTAGTTCCAGTCATGTCCAATCCACTACACTGTTCAGAATTTCACCCAATAAAGAAGTACTGGTCTCTAGTAAAGTGGAAACTCTTCGAAACTAAGAAGAAAGCAAATGGTACCGATGATTTCAAGAGAAGATGTGACTGCGGGAGTACTTGAGGATACCGTACGGAACCTGATGGCGGGTGTGCCATAGAAGGTTCTAGAATTTTACAGAAAGAAAGATTTACATCGTTATCAACTGTTTCTTATGTCGATATAACTAAATTATTGTGAAAAACAATCGATTTTTTTAATTATGAGTAATTTTTTTTGCTGCTATTATTTTGGAGTCCGAAATTAAATGTGGACAGGCTTTAAAACCATGATATCTCTGAAAACTGAGCGTTATACCGGCATTATTTATATGAATAACTTTATTGGAGCTTAGCCATACACAGAATAAATTGCTTAGTAGTAAATGACATAAGTCAGTACATCTTAAGACCGTTTATTTGAATGACTGTATTAAATGCTCCTGAATGTGTTATATCCTCAGGTTTTTTTTAGCAATGATGCAGCGCTTCTCAATACCAAGTCAAGGTACCAAGTTATACGTTCCCAGGTTTAAAAGAAGGTGAATTTTATTAAAGATATAACCACAATTTTGACATAGAACCACGTTAGTGTATAGTAATAATGGCGGCTCAAGTAACACGTTTGGTGCGTCAACGTTGCTCGTACGACCACATCGAAAATCAGCAAACCACTTATAAATCGTTTGAATCGATGGAGCAGATTCTGTCAAATTCTTATCCAGTTTGGTTTTGGTTTAGGCAGCCGTTTTATTTGCGTGGAAAATAGTATTTTTTCAAAACTCGAAACTCGTATTTTTTTCCATTTAAAAAAAAACATGATGATCAGTCTCTTCTCACTGTTGTCAGCAATGAATGCGTGGACAGAAATGGCTGAAATTTTGACAGCCGTCATTCAAGGAGTGCAGAAGAGGTTCACATTGGCGATTACCAACGCCATCTGTAGGAAATAAAAGGGACTTTTCAGGCAGCCTAGTACTGTTATATTATGGGCTATTTTTCGACTTGTTCATGGAACGGTCATTGGTGTAACAGGTTCTCGTGGAGCCTCGAGTGGCCATGAACATATTTTGAAGGAAACCTTGGCAATATGGGTTTCAAAATTCATGATTGGCCCTCGAACCGTTTTTTCCAGAACAGGTTCCAGTGGTACCTCAAGTGGCCATGAACAAACATAGAAGGAAACCCTGGCAATATGGGTTTCAAAATTCTTTAAATCTCTCCTGAAGATTCTTTTCTCAACTTTTTTTGACCATTGCCACAAAAAATTGGTTCTTGGAACGGTCATCTCGGAAAAGGTGGGGCTTCGATTGGCCATGAACAAAACCAGCCACAAAACGTAGAGAAGTATGCTACTAACACAATTTCATGAACTTTTATACCCATATTGCCAGGGTTTCCTTCTAAGTTTGTTGGATGCCAGTCTAGGCCCCTCGGGAACCTATTACAGAATGGCCGGTCCTGGGACAAATCGGCCTTTGGCCAACAATGAAATAGAAATAGTGTGTAGGAATTTATCAAAAGATTTTGATATCTACTCCCGGAAATTCAATCTATATTCCCAAATAGTGTCTATATACCGAAACACTGCTCCGAAAACCCAAATTGCTGAAAACCAGATAAATTCAAGTGCTCATTATCGATAATTTCCATGAGACGAATGAGTTTTCGAATCTAACGGTGCCATAAGAATTAAAATCGGTCAATAATTGCCAGAGTTACAATCATTTGAATTTGAGTGGTACCCGGGTACCCTATCGAACACATAAAAGGGTAAAAAATCGAAGTTCCCCCTTCGGCCTCTTGTGCTACTGTACCATGAATCCTAGAGGGTTTGAGCTGTTTAGTGGAATACTTGTAACTATAAATTAGAAGAAAAATTAGTAATCTCCATTTAATTCCAACTACCTTTGCTTATCTTCGACAGATACGCGTATTTCGTCTACAATGTGCAGACTTCTTCAGTGTCTCGTACTAATAACTTGACTGTCGACCAGTCGAGTTATTAGTACGAGACACTGAAGAAGTCTGCACATTGTAGACGAAATACGCGTATCTGTCGAAGATAAGCAACACACTTAAAAATTATGAATTTTAAACGAGACCTAATCCATGTTTGTAAATAGTCCGGGAACGTAAAGTCGGGGAACGTAATAGTCGGGGAAAGTAAAGAAAGATTTCGTGTAAAATTATGTCTCCTGAAACAGACACATACGCAATTCGACAAAACAGTGTTCGGTTGAATTTATTTTCTCATCTCTTTCAACACATTCTTATGCGCTAAAAGACGCTTGCATTTGTCGGTCTCAGAGATAGAAATTTACACGAGATTTTGGTAGTGTGTAGTGACGGGATGTTATAATACAAAATGATAATATCAATTTAAATTCTATTTACATGTCTACAGATTGTGGTCCTGCTGCAATTGTTGACGGACCCGCGCATCCACCACGAACCTTAGGCAATGTTTCATCACGAAAAGGAAAAACGTATTCAAAATTATTTTACAATACTTTGAAGTTCTATGGATGACCTGAAATAGTATAATAGACAATTTCGATGTGCTGCTGCTACATGAGCATAAGCATAATTATGTACCTCACCATCTTACCCGCGAACCACGACTTTTCATACTCTCTCGATCTCTCGCGTAACAAACAATAGGCTACCGAAACAATAGACAAAACGCTACGCCCGATAACAAAATGTTGCGGAACAAAGCATCGACACAACCAATTCAACCGATGGTTGACGTAAACTTTTTAAACATAAATTTTATGAATATAGATACCATGGATAACAAATACCTGTCTTGCTCCACGTCCTTGAGAGCACTTATCAGTGCCACCTCATGAGAAAGCTTCCATAGTACCAAACAATAAAATTAACTCTTTTGATTGTTATTTTTTGTATTCTCCCCAGCGCGGAAGTAACGATCTTTGATGAAGTTAGCAGAGGCAGATAATTTTTCATCTCCATGCGTTATAGTATGACGAGAAGAGCAAATGTGTGCAATAGGCGGTGCATGCTAAAAATAATCCCAACAGCGGGAGATAATTTCTCACCCGTGTTAGGCAGTATTGGGAGACGGACAAATCGCTAGAACTAGAAACAAGCAATACGTAGTATAAGAGCCCGATCGGTTGCATTACCTTTTGTCAGTCAAGGGGATTTCCCCCCTTGCCTATCCGGCATGGGGTAGTATGACAAAGGGTTATGTGCCTGATCGTATACTACCGTTCAAATGCCCTTCGCTCGTTTTCTTGTAATCTTTCAATTTTCAAATCCTGCCGTTACTCTATACGGAACTATCAATACACTTTCTCTTCATGTCTATGTGTTCTAGCAATAAAATTGCTGTCCGCTCCTAGCGCTTTGCATGGAGATGAAAAATTATCTGCCTCTGCTAACTTCATCAATAAAATTGACTTTTTGTTTTCCAATTACCTCTACTTTACCTCCTGCCAGAAAATTTTTTACTTCGCGCTGAAGAATGTAGGAATCTTGATGTAGAAGGAGATGTTCGCTCATCACCATGAGGCACCAAGAGTGAACATTAATGTTTTTGGCTAGAATGAAAGATGTGAAGAGAATGTGAAAGTTCCGTCAGAGTGCGGCAGGTAGGAATATCTAATAAATGTTTATTGAAAAGTGAGCGAAAAGGCATGTATCCAATGGTACTCGAACCATGGACGTCAATCTTTGCCTAACATCCCAATGCGGGGTAGGTTGAAGCAACGGAACAAGTCCGCCACTTTAACAGGCAAAAATTGACGCATGGAAAGACGCTCATGTACCACTGTGGCTTGTATAGTTATTCTAGCGATCTATTGTGTGCACTCTGTTTATTGATGCGCACATGGGAGAGGAACTCTCTCCTTTTTTTGGGTTTGTTTTGGTTCGCACCGACGCACCGACTGAAAAAAACGTTAGTGATCGTCAGTCGGTGCGAACCAAAACAAACCCAAAAAAAGGAGAGAGTTCCTCTCCCATGTGCGCATCAATAAACAGAGTGCACACAATAGATCGCTAGAATAACTATACAAGCCACAGTGGTACATGAGCGTCTTTCCATGCGTCAATTTTTGCCTGTTGAAGTGGTGGACTTGTTCCGTTGCTGCAACCTACCCCGCATTGGGATGTTAGGCAAAGATTTACGCCCATGGTTCGAGTTTATTGGATACATGCCCTTTCGCTCAACTTTCAATAAACATTTATTAGATATTCCTACCTGCCGCACTCTGACGGAACTTTCACTTTCTCTTCACATCTTTCATTCTAGCCATAAACATTAATGTTCACTCTTGGTGCCTCATGGTGATGAGCGAACATCTCCTTCTACATCATAATCGTTACTCCACGCACGGAGAATAAATAACATAACAATTAATGTATGTAGGAATCTTGCCCTTAAATTATAGAACCGTCTTTGTTCATATAACTATAAATGTCGTTAGTTGCTCTTGAATAGAGTCTTATGTTTCACCGGCATAAATCCTTTAGAAATCCACGAACCATCCATTCATTATTACATCAAAATCTGCTATATTCTCTACTCTGTAACTGTACTGAACTGCTTTTTGGTAATCGAAGTAGGATCACTAAGACCGTAGAGATGTTTCCGTAAAGAACCACCCCATGTTCCTATCATTTTTCATTGTCATCTTAAGACCAAATTCAATAAGAGGAAATGAAATGTGATGTGTAAGCCGTGGCTTACTAATACTAACATCAGTCCGCATACACGCAACCCTATGAGGACTATACAGGTGGCGAAGAGCAGGGTGCTTGTCGATATTAGTAACGAAAAATGTGTAAACAATCCATGGTTTCGGGTAGTGACCTAAAACTCTAAAAACAAGCGAATGATAACAAAGCAAGTTAAGTGTTTGTCCGCATCCTTTACGTGCACAAAAAGGCATTTTTCAGCCAAAACCTTCAAAAAACTACACCAATTACAGAAAATAAACATTCCACGTTGTGATTTGCTGCTGTTGTAAATTCTTGTTTTAGGAGATCTACGTCACTCATGTTTACAAAAAACAGGCTGTGCATCATCTCTCGATCACTGCAACAGAATTTTGCATTGCACTAATACAACTTAGCGACTTCTTCTCCACCTGTATATACCTCATTTCCCGCAACCACTTCTCACGAATCTCTTCTGTAGCCACGCGCCACTCAATTAACTTGCCGCCAACGGTACGGATGGACTCTACCAGTGAGGTAGGCTCTACCTATACAGGTAGAGAAGATGTGGATAAGTTGAATTAGTGCAATGCAAAATACTGTCACAGTGCTCGTGAGATGATGCACAGCCTGTTTTTTGTCACTGTTCGTTAAAATTAGTTCAAATCGGAAATCGTACTAATATATCAATATCTCACAGCTAAACAGCTAATCGTTTACCAAAACGAATCCTGCTAACCAACATTCCAGTAATTTCTCGTGTAATTTCAAAGGTGATCTCAGCTTCCAATAAAGCGAGTATCACGATTGCTAACCTTTCCTTATTTGACCTGCGTTCAGGCGGGGCTGGTATCAAGATTTCCTTAGGTTTAGATCAATAGTTATTACCCATTGAGGATGTATGTTTGTCCAAAGTATTATTGGTTGGTTGTCTATGTAAGTACAGCTGACCTGGCAAGAACGAAGTATCAGCCTCGGGAAGTCAATCATGCTCATGTTAACGCTCAATACCAAAAAAAAGCCTGTACGAAACGTATTATCATTAACAAGACCAAAAAGAGTAGGTAACCATCATCTTTGGCAATATTGATTACGAATCCTTCAACCTTAAGCAGTCCTAGAAAGTCTATGAACACAACATTCTTTGATATTAAGTCATTCGTTGTTTAACAGTTATGGATTTTGCATATCTTTTGTTAAGTATTATACACACCTCTAGAAGCTGAACAGATTCGGTTGTCCAGCTTCGATTGCCGTTGGGAAAGCTTAAAATATGATCGATTATTTTCAATAACATGTTTACATGTCTTTAATTTACTACACATTGTAACATGACGAAATCTCAGCAAGTAAGCAATTAACAACAGGAATCTTATTATTTTTACTTTTTTGTACTGCAAAAAGCATAAACAAGAATAGCAGAAGCAATGGCCAAATACTTATTGAGATTTATAGTTTTAAAATTGCGAGTTGAGAGTTTTAACTGGTTTTTATTGGACTTTGCGACGTTTCGCCTTAACAATGAGAACATGACACAGTTTGGATGCATTTGGATATCATTGTCCTCTGAAGTAATTGATCCCTTCGGCGACAACCAGCGCCACCTTCAAAGGCATCATTATTCGAGGAAACGTGTTAATTTTGCTAATTAAAGCTACATTAATGAAACCACTGAAAACACCATCCGACGTTCCATCCTTCCATCGATAGAATAGCTGTCAGTGTTTTTTTTTAATTGCATGAATACCTACCTTCTGAAAGTCTCTTCTTCGCAATTTGTTCCCCTCATATCGCTGTGTAACTCACACAAACGCAGCGCGCCCCATTAGAACATGACGAGGTATTCTTTTGGGGGCACAAAACTGGAAAGACTATCGATACCGAACGGCAACACACAGCACTCACAATTATTTATGCGCGGTAAATTTAATGATAATAGACACTTAAAAAGCATTCCTCAGGACATAATTTTAGCTTTTTTCTCTCACTCACAATTTCTCACCCAGCCGACCGGCCGAGCAGCGGTCTCGATTGTGTCGTTCGTTTTGGTGCTTCTCCTATGCATGAAGGTGAGGCAAAATCGAAGGAGCTCTTTTGGTGCATAAAATATGCTCCTTCCGATCGTCCCCCGAAGGCTGGATGGCGTTGATCATCTGCACTGCGTTCACAACAACGAATTACCCGGCAAACAACACGTATCGGCATATCTTTACGTATGAAGTTTCCTCAGCAATAAACCAAACGAATACGACGATGTTGAATAATGAGCCTCTGTGCGGATTTCTGGTGTGAGCGTATTTCGTAATTCTTCGCGCTTTTTCCTCGAGGGCTGATAATAACTTCGAATGCTGGTGTGCACAAGAGGGTGGAGAAATATGTACTTGGTCGGAGAGGAGATCTGTGTTATTGCCCTGAAGATTTTGAATTAAACATTTCATGAACTCTGTACTTACTATGTAGTCGTTACCCTACTGACACATTAGTGGATACAACAATGTTTTCGTCTAATTTATGGTAAGGACTGTATCGAACTGTATTGAGTCCTTCCTTAGCTCGGTCGGTAAAGACGCGGCTAAAAATTTTCCGTTAAAGAAAATTGTCCGACTCCCTGGGTCTAGAGTATGATTGTACTTGTCACACAATCATACTAATGCAAAAATGGTAACCTGGTTATCGGTGGAATTCCCAAGTATTTTAAAATAATGTTAATACAGTTGAGGAGTCAGTTTCCAGTAACTATTACTCCAAACATGGCAATTTGAGCATTCGTGCTTCATTGTATTACACATTTCTTCAGTAAGATTTCAGTTCGGTTCACTCAAAATGACCCTATTGTGGAATAATTCAAAATAAGAGTTAAGTTTACTCAGTCGTGGTTTACGCTACAACTCAAATTCGGCATAAGTGCCTCTGCAATCTTTATGAGCACTCATGCTGAATTTGGACGCTAACGGACTGAGTAAACCCTAGCAATGTTGGTCTCTGCTTTTAAACAATTTGAGGCTGATTTATAGTTCTTACATATAATGGGGCCAGAATTGGACCAGGCTCCCCTACTTTTGATGGGTACATTACTTCACAAATAAAACTAGATTTTTAAACATGGTTATCATGAATTTATTGGGAATAAGTTTGATAACTTCAATGAAATGATTCCCGCAGTTATTTTGAAGTGATTGAAAATTATGCTCATTACATGTATGTATGGGCAAAAAACTTTTCCATGTATGTATGGGCAAAAAAAAAAATTCAAAAAACTATAACTCAAAAACGGCTCGATGAACATTTCTAATTTTTTGATATGTTATGTAAAAATGTTTAAAAATATAACTATTTCTGTATAAAATTTACATGTCAGGTATCTTCGGCATTTTGATAGTTGACAACTTACACTGTATGAATCTATATTAGATTTGGTTTAAGGACCTAATATCAAGATGTTAGGGATCTGGAAATGTAAGTTTAAGATTCTTCATACTAATTCCCATACAAACTTTGAATAGCGTGTGCAAAGCTAAATTAAAACCAGATCTGTTCAAATTATTTGGGGACTATCAGGACCCAAATTGGCGTCGATTAAGCTTAGGGGAGCAAACATTTCGAAATTAGCATCAGTCTAATGGCTATTCCAAGTATTGTAAAATATGTTTGAATAAATTTTTTTCTCAGGTTCTTAACTTTCAAGTTTACAAATGGAATTGTTATTATCATTCTTTTATTCACTAACTATATTATGTATCATTATAATATTCATTCACTTTTTTTTATCATTATAATATTCATTCACTATACATTATATATTACTGCACGTCATTGAATATATATTGGAAAGAGAGGAAGCATCAGGGTATCACTCGAGCGGGAATTGGACAATGGAGTGGTTGACAACCGGCGTCTAGGAGGGAATAAACAGTATCATTTTCTTATCCTACCGATTCGATTGTGATGTTGCGAATTCTACTCCAACAGTTTCAGCGTGAGTGACGCGCCTTTCTTAACAAGCCATCCCGTAGAAAACTTAATGAGTATTGCGAATTGGGTTATGCGATTTGTTGGATCGTTTCGTTGGAAGGAGAATCTTATGTTCCCGCGAGTTTCGCGTAAGTGTCTCTGCTTACGGGTCCGCCCACCGTTTTTGGCCCTTCATACTGCGTTACTGTGAATGCAAACCGGTAACTCAATTTGATCTTGCTATTAAGTGGAGCTGCATACATGACAAGGTCGTTGAAGGGATGGTGGCTACCTTACATACATACACAACATATAAAATTATTTTCTATTCAAACAAATGGTTGCCTATTCATTGTACGGGATTGAACTTGAACATTGTGAAGACTTGATGAAATTAATATTATTCTTGACAAATTTGCAAATTTTTGATAGAACACTTTTCATCAAGTCCCGAAAGAGTGTTTCATCACATTTTATGGACACCTTAGCCGACATTTTGTTTTTTGAACTCTAGCATATTCTCAGCAGCTATACCAGTCTTTTTGAAGACCCTCTTCACAATCTCCCAAAAGCATTCGATTGGCCGAAGCTGAGTGCAATTTGAGGGGTTGTTGTCTCTTTCAACGAAATCCATACCCTTTTTCCGTGAGCCAATTGAGATTTGTTTTGGCGTATTGCGCTGATGCTTAACCCAGCCAAAACAGTAGAGGAGTACTATTTTTCTGATATAAAGGCAGTAACTTCTTCTGCAGACCTTCAGGTCGATAGTTTCCTTATTGATTGTTACGGTAGTCTTCATAAAGCAAGAACATATTGTTTGCTGTATGAACTCCTTTCAACCAAAATTATCTACTTAAATCGACCTGCCTGCATCGCTTACATCCGCTCCTGCGACGGCAGTGTAATATTGTGGACCCGAAAGGGGGTTTGAGTACATTTTGACATACAGGGTGTTCAATAAGTTCGATTACAACTTTTCATCGTTGTATAGGTACGTACCATGTGCATTCTGTGTATTGGTGTCAGCTCTAGCCTCTAACTGTAATTTGTTGTTTGTTTACCGCGCACGTTGAAGGAGTACCACGATGTCGTAGTAAAGTTGTTTGCAGGAAGTGAGCGACCCGTCGACATATTCTGGCGGTTTAAATCCCACAAGGTGAAGCGGAATTTTATCTTTACCACAGCCTCGTTTGAGGAGGACGCCAGCAGCCATCAAGGTGGTGGGAGAGTGGGTTTGTCGAAAAATGAACCACTCGATCCGGAAGACCGCTGCTGACCTGGATATGTTCATTGGGCTAGCCCACACCAACATGGCGAAAGACCTGGGATAGAAGCCATACAAAAAACGCAAGTTTCGCGGAGTTATGAAGGCTACAACGAAGAAGACTGATACTTTCGCGGCACCTAGGTCAGGAGTTCGTGTTTTCTGATTAGATACTTTTTTGTCTTGCAACAGCCGCGCCATGTCTAAAATGATCGGCTGTAATCGCCGACGTAGGTCACTATTCCTCCGTCCCACATAAACATCCCGCGGTTCCAGAGTGCCTCGTCAGCGATGGTTTATGGGGCCATATTCAGGTCTGGAAGCTCCCTCTGGTGTTTATCGAGAAAAACGTGAAAATCAATTCCACGTACTATGTGACCGAAGGTTTGGAGAAGGTTATGGCCCCGGCACTACGGGACCTCCCCGGGAAGGCTTACTACGTCATTGAACAGGACGGTAATTATCGTCCAAGCGTGTCCAAGCCCTGGGAAAATTTGATTGATTTTCTCGATAAGGCTTTGTGGCCTCCTGTATGGTCGTACATGATGGACAGGTAGAGCGATCATCAAATGAGCCCTATGGACCAGTTTAAGATGCTCATGTTCAAGAGCTGGGACGAGATGCCGATGGACCAGGTGCATGCCGCGTGCGATTCTTTTGAGAAACATCTCTAGCTCATCATACAGCACAAGAGGATTTGAAGTTATTGAACACACTGTAGGTCTCGTGGTCCTTCGAAATACATGCATCCGATCGCTGCAAAGCTCCTGAATATAATTTCCGGGCCCGTGTTGCTGCGCGTTGCTTCCGTTCTACACATTTTTGACGATTTTCAGCCTCTTGTCTGTCTTCAGGTTGTTTTGTTTCCTGATACGTTGAATCATACCGACCTGGCTTTATTGGCCCTATCACGTATCGACATTGATTTACTGTCTGCCTCTTCCTGGTAGTTCATCCAAAGAACAGTCCTAACCAAATTTCGAAGCGATCCACCAATCGTCGCATAGTTACATCCTTCTCACGTAGCCATGTGTCCAAAACCATAAGGTTCACGTCTTTTTCAATGCGCGATATTTTGAAAACGAAGAGTTTAAGCCGTGCAAACAAGTAAACAAACGAAAGATGACTGTCAAACGCACAGCATGCTATGATGAATACAGGGGATAGACAAAATGATCAAGACAGGCAAATTTTTGATCAACTTGGAAGAGCTAGAAGTGCGTCAATAAGCATTCGACTGGAAAATTAATGCATTTTTTTATCTTGCTAACATAATTGGCCATGGCCCTCGGACATCGGAGTTCCGGGTTTTCGGAGAGGACATCTCACATGTTGAATCTGTGATGAGATTTTGTACAAGATGCCGTTGTCAAACATTTTTTTCAGTAAACACACAAACAAACAAAATATTTACCAAACGCATTGAATATTGATTACAAGAATCGGCCTTAAATTGAGATATGGCCATTTCCGTGGAACAGATTGTGATAAACGGTCCAGGATGCGATTAACTCTCTATTTTACTCAAAGCATGCCATGTGACCCATTTTTGATTGCTTGGTTTTCCATCAAAACCTTATTATAAACTTCAAGTGGATCCTTGACCATATTGGCCACTCCCGGAACCACCGGAACGTTCTATAGTAGCGAACAGTTTGCCATTTATCCCAAAACATGCCGTGCGGCAGCTCTATCTTCATGATATTTCATAAATATGATATTGATAAACTTCAGAAGGCCATTGAATACGTTGGCCACTTTCGGAACCACCGAAACGTCCCCGGGAAACCCTGTAGTAGAGACCATTTACGATTTTACTCCAAAATATGCCGTGCAGCAGCTCTATATTCATAATTTTTCATAATTATGATTTTGACAGATAGCCACTGGCTACATTAACCACCCCCGTAACATTGGGGGGGGGGGGGGGTTTGTTGGTCTTGCTGTAGTTAGGATCATTTTAATTTTACCACAAAATATGGACGATAAGATTCACTGGCTAGACTGAGCCTGATTCCTGGTACCTCTGAGGATTAATTGATTTAGCTTTGGTTCGAATAAGCAAGCAATAATTTGATTGAGTATAGGGAAGAGTGGGTTTTATTAGTAGAATGTAGCTGTAGAGGGTTTGGATTACGTCCAGTGGTATTTTATACCACTTGTCGATCAAAGTTTTCTCCAATTCCTTCAAGGACATATGAAAACATTCCGAACCCGTGCTTCTAATGTTGATCGCAATGGTTCAATGATGTTAATGGCCGGTGACTGAGCAGGCCACTCAAGGTGATCGAAATCACTTGAACAGTCCTCGTACCGCTTTTTAATGGATTTCGCTGTATGGATTGGAGCGTTGTCACCCTGGAAGACGCCATGCCCCTCTGGGAATGTGGATCGTATCATGTGAAGCACCTAGTCCGTGCTTCGTAGATAGCTTATTTTCGATACATTTCTTAGTGCAAGCTTTTAACTGATAACAAGCAGTACAAAATATGAGACTGTGTGCATAACAGTCTACTCTGATTGCTTTATCCAATATTATTGGTCTGTATTAGTATTAGTATCTGCTTAATCAAACAGTTTGAATTCCAGCTACGAATTAATTAATCATGCTGGTAAGTGCTGTAAGCGCGGCATTTTTATCAAACCGATTAATTGCAATATGTGTACAATATGTTAGGTCTGACTCAATTCCAAAAAAAAAAATTAACTTTATTGACTAAATGGTGAAATTTGTGACGGTCAATTCCGTCATAACGAATACCAAGTCTGTAATTCAATAACGATTTAATTGCAATCACAACTCTGCTCTGGTTTTTTTTTCAAATACTAAGCATGTTGGAAATGATGAAATTTCAAACCTACATGAAGGAAAATAGTTATTATTCATTGCTTTTCGCAGTTAACCAAGACAAAGTACCACGATCATCAAGCGACCAGTTTAATCTCTTAGCTAACCAGTGACGTCGCCAAGGCGTCATTAGTGGACCATCGTTAGCGAAACGAGCCAATAAATCGTCGTTCGTCAGCCAAATGTTTTCAACATTCTTGTCAAATAAAACATCCATCAAAAGAAGGGAAAAAAGACATGAAATAAAATATTATTGATACATTTATGTCACAGGCCATCCAGAAAAACAAGGTTGCATTCAAAGAGTAGAAGCATTCGTCCGGATAGCTTTGATATTCACCAGGCAGTCGGTAGGGCAAGCTTCTGGATTTTATGTCCCTGCTTGGATCAGAGTCGATACCAATGGTAGCAATTGCCAGAAGCTCCACCGTTGACGGGCGGCCATGGTGGCAACCAATTTAGAAAAGCCGTAAAATTATTTAATTGTTTTCTCGGAAAATTTTCATTTGCGGCTCACATACAGGCACGTTCTTGGACCCAACAGGGATGCAATTGGAGATTCGGTAGGTTTGTAAGCAGTTTGAAAGCCATAAAAAATAATTTGATATCGATTGGCCTAGTCTGCTTGGCACAAACAAGGCATATGACAGTGATCGAGATGACTGATTGGGGTGGCAGTTCGCCTCTGTTTGATGGGTTTGAAGGCGTTCGGAATAAAATCCAAACGGTATTTGGGGAAGCGTCTGAGTTAATTTGGCAGTGAAAGTAATCTGTATGGCTAGAGTTTCTAGATAAAAAAAATTCGCTCATAAATCTGGTTTTTTATTTTTATTTCATTCGGATTCTTATAATTGGAAAAGCATTTCAAAGTATCTCATAAAGTGTAGCCATTCAGTGGTATAGTGATAAGCGGACTGCTACTTGGTGCCCTAGTGGGTCTTTGTTCATGTGTTCAAGGTGTGGGGTGATTGAAAGGAGGAAGCAGTACTTCGATGAGCACCTGAACGGCAATATTACAGCGAGTAAAAGCGGCATGGTATGAATCTAGAAACACGCGCAGAAGATAACAGGATCCCGATCCACAGTAGGGCAGCAATTCCAGTGATGTGGAAAAAACCTCTAGAGCCGCGTGTATGCTTCCTACAGGTTTGCAGTCTTTGAGAAAGTTGTTTATTTGAAAAAGCGCCATCTTTTGACGGTTTTGATGAGTTTATATTTTCTCCGCATTTCTCGATTCTATCTTTTTAACGGAGCGTCCTAAAAGGACGGTTTTTCGGACAAAATTATTTATTAGATCATGTCGAGAAATGTTGTCGAAGACGTCAAAGAGCTATCATACACTGACAAAAAAAAACATTGACCAACATTGATGCGGATCGGATCAAGTTGCCCGCACTACTACGGACCAGATTTTCGCGATTCGGCAAGTGCTGCAGAAATGTCGCGAATTTAACGAGCCCACACAAATATATAAATTTCCTTCTAATCGTGTTTGCTTCTCCGATTTCGACAATTCGGTTCATTTTGATTTATCCATGAAGCAGGAGCTTCGTGGAATTCCAGAGCATCATCGTCCTATGATTGCTCCTGTGATATTTGCTGCAAAGTTTGGCCAAGTTGATTCCACTTAATCGTTCTTCACTGGCGGATCATTGATAGAGGAGTCAGCAGGCTTTGGAATATTTAATGAAATTTATAGCGCCAATCGTAAACTTCATGCTCCTTGTTCCGTATATGTCGCTGAATTAGCGGCAATACACTTTACGCTAGAAATTGTTGCCTCGTTAACACCGGATCAGTACTTCATTTTCACGGATAGTCTCAGTTCTATAGAGTCTATTCGCTCCTTGAGGAATCACTCCTCGTATTTTCTCATGAAAATACAGGAGCTTCTAAGTGCTGCGTTATTTCATCATCACCTTTGTATGGGTCCCTTCTCATTGTTCAATTCCGGGCAATGAGAAAGCGGACTCGCTTGCAAAGGTGGGCGCTATGGAAGGCGATATTTATGATCGACAAATCGCCTTCAACGAATTTTTTACTATTTTTCGTCAACAGTCACTCGTCAGCTGGCAGCATAAATGGAGTAAAGGATATTTGGGGCGATGGCAATATTCTATCATCCCAAAGGTGTCGAAGAAATCTTGGTTTAGCGGGATGGATGTGGGTCGAGACTTCATTCGTGTCATGTCTCGCCTCATGTCCAATCATTATTCTTTGAACGCTCATTTATACCGTGTTGGGCTGAGCGACAGCAATCTCTGTGAGTGTGGACAAGGCTATCAGGACGCAGATCACGTTATTTGGTCTTGTGCTGAGCATCGTGGTTTCAGATCGAGGCTTTATGATTCCCTTCGGGCTCGAGGTAGACAACCCAATGTGCTAATTCGAGATATTTTGGCTGTACGTGATTTGGAGTACATGAAACTCATTTATGTGTTTTTGACTAACATTAGCCTTAGATTGTAGTTAGTTTAACCTGTATGTTTACTTTAAGTTTTTTTTTATATGTGTATGTGTGTTTTTTTTTCTTTTTCAAAAATTGTTCAAGTCAAAAGAAAACCATAAATTGTATAGTTATAAGTGTTTAGATAATTTAGAATTTAAATTTAATATGTTATGTAAACCATACTTTAAATTCCCACCCTCTTCCCATCCGTAATTTGTAATTCCTATTAACCTCGAGACGGCCGCGAGTAATCGGCTCCTCCCTCCTAACTTTAGTTTTAAGATAAATGATGTATAAAAGTATGAAAATTTGGCTCTGTAAAGTTAATTCGATTGAGCCTGTACAAATAAATGATTATTTAAAAAAAAATATAAATTTTCGAACTGAAAACTGACGCGGTTGGTCGAAGCAACGGATCGAGTGACGTGTGTCGTCCGAGTGTCAGGGACACTCTCAAGTCCCTTCGAATCTCGAAGAGGGTTACGGCAAGGTGATGGATTGTCGTGTTTGTTGTTTAACATTGCATTGGAGGGTGTGACTCGAAGAACTGGGATAGACACGAGTGGCACGATCTTCAGGAAGTCTGTCCAACTATGAGGCTTCGCCAACGACGTTGATATCGTAGCACCTAACTTTGGTAGTAGGATAATTTGTGCATATGGGCTCACTGTTGACCGCCGATGATGACACCAGGAGAGAAATACAAAGGCGCATCATGGCTGGCAATCGTGCCTACTTTGGACTCAGAAAAACGCTTAAATGGAAGTTCGTCAAACAACAAAGTTGACCATCTACAAAACATTAATTAGACCGGTCGTTCCCTACAGCCACGAAACATTTACATTGCTAGTGGAGAACTAATGCACCCTTGGTGTCTTTGAATGGAAGATGCTGCGTACGATCTACGGTGGAGTGCAGCTGGAAGACGGAACGTGGAGGAGGCGAATGAACCTCGAACTGCGTCAGTTGTTGGGAGAACATCGGTCGAACATCGGTCGACTAAGATGTGCTGGGCACGTCGTATGAATGGCGGATTACAGCCCTGTTTAAATGGTTCTCGAAAACGAGCCGACCAAGATGAAGAGGCACACAACGAGCAAAGTGGATCGATCAAGTAGAAGACGACCGGCGAACTCTCCGTAGACAGCGAGGCTGGCGAGGTACAGCCATAGATCGATAACAATGGAGACAACTTCTGTGTACAGCAAAAGCCACACTGGCTTTGGTCTGATTGATAAAAAGCACCGAGTCATATCTCAAAAAGGACTCAAGCTCAATATGGCCATGTGTTCAGGCTAAGGCTTGTTAACGTTCTCACCCCAGTGTTGGTGCCCTGAAAGCTTCCATTACTAAGGCATGGAACTCGATGACTGACTCATACAAGGGGAGAAGGTATGCTTTCGATTCCGCCCCCGATTTGAAAAAGTGATGGTGGAAAAAAATGGTCGACATATTGAGTAAAGTATTCATGAAAGGCTTAATAAACGATTCCTTATTTAAAATTATGACTTCTTTTTTTTTTTCATTTTGCACTCTGTATTTTACGTCCCCCAAGAAGGAAGTGAGCTCTGAGGTGAAGTTCATTTCACACATCAAGTTCCCCAAGAAGGTGCTGCTGTAGCTGATAATCAGCGAGAAAGGGATGTCAAAGCCACTTTTTTTTCGCACTGGACTGGCCGTGAACGGGCAAATTTATAGTACGAAATGCCTGCCGGAAGTTGCGTCGTTGATCAAGAAATACCATAAGTGCGAAGACGCGGTATTCTGGTCGGATCTGGCGTCGGCCCACTACTTGAAGCGACCGTTGGAGGAGATGGAGCGGCTGAATATCGATGTGCTACCCAAGTCGGCGAACCCACCCAACGTCCCCCAGCTATGTCCCATCGAGAATTTCTGGGCCAACCTGAAGCGTAAGATCTACTCCAACAATTTTGTCGCGAAAACTGAGGAGGAATCGATAAATAAAACGAAGGAAGATCTCAGAAACATGCCTACACGCATGTTTTCGTCCGTCATGGCAAATGTTCTGGTTAACTGCCAGAAGGTCGCTCACGATGGCGTAGAATTTTCCATGAGAAATTTATCAAAAGCAATTATCTGTCTTAGATTTTTTTTCACCATTCGAAGAAGGTCCTTTTTTTAATGCAAACGTTACTGTAGCGTCTAACAGTCTGCATACCGTATCGAGCGATAACGGCTAACAATGCGTGAACTTTGAAGCCTCCCGTGGTTTAGTAGTCCGAAGTACCCTTTTCCTCCGTAAGGACATCCTCAAAGTCTCTTGGAGATCAACTGTCCAACGAAAAGATAATCAAATTGACCATGTTCTAATCGACGGGAAATTCTTCTCCGAAATCATCAATGTTCGCACTTACCGCTGCTCTCAAAACTCTCGACAATGTACAACAAGAGTCGAATTCGGACGCCACGACTTAACATTGAGCTACTACGGGAAACCGAAGTTTCCCAGGAAGAAACTAGATCTTCTTTAAAAACTGTTCAAGTTGTTGAGGTTACTACCGGTGATTTCTTCGAATCTGATTTGCAATTTTTCTCAACCTTGCAAGTTTTCGTGGGAAACTTTTTTTTCAAACTTAATTGTTTCCAAGATTGCTGATGAAATTCCCTACTTTTGATACATTTCCCGTCCTTGTCTTTTGAACACCTTTTTAGTGAGTTGTCCAAAGGTAATGTTACCTTTTAGGTTCTGATCTGACAATACTGCAGAAACAACCATGGACGGCCAATCATTCGCCTTTTTCAAACTCACGAGCCTCCACTGAATTACTAAGCTTATCATACCCCTGAATCCTATTTAACTATCTACCATTAGTATTGATGATATTATTGCCAATGCCAGCGCTGATATAATTTCTCCGCCATTAAGCGTTGCTTTGTTTGTATCTTCTCGTCTATTTACTGTGAGGTAAGCAGCACGCAAGATTGCCTTCAGTTAGTAGGAGTGTCAATGCTCAGTGGAATTCCCCTCGGGTGGAGGTGGACTTCACCATGAGTCGTAAAATGTTTCCCCAACAGAAAAACCTAAGAATGGTAAAAGCTCCTTTTCGTTCCCTGTCGTCAGCACCAGTGGTTCACCACCCACTGACCACCAGGTGGTTGGCAGAAAAACAACACCCATATCATATCGGTGCCATCGAGCCAGTAGATTATAGCTAGGCAAATGGAGGGTTCGTTCGATGAAATGCTCCTACAGCTGCTCCTTAGATGAAGGCAATAAAAATGAAATCGCTAACTCGGAGATGAATCACGGGATGCGCGTCTTGGTGGTTTTCTCCCCGGAGGGAAAACAAGGGACACTGTGCGAATGATAAACAGTAGAAGAAAAATGATTCTTCATTGATAGGTTGGATTAGGGTATTGACGGGAGGCGAACTGAGCCCGAAGCTATGTGTGTTGATGGTTCGAAAATGGATGGTGGGTGTGAGGACTGTGAATGGTGTGCTGCCAGCTCGGTGATCAATTTTATAACTTGAAATGACAAATATCCGGGTTTTATTGCAAAGCCATGCACCAACCGCTGGAGAATATTTATGGCAGTGGAGAAATTACTGTCCGCTGGTGACGAGTTTCATGCTGGGAATGCCTCAGATCTAGGACGGTAATGATTGTGCACTAATTATCTGCATCGAACTTTCCTAATTATAACAACGCTACTGATACAGCTGTCGATTTTCTCTATCCTTTTTTTTTATAAAAAAAAAAGGCTATCATAATACGACCACTCTCTAGATGTGCGAATGTTCTGAACTGAATATAAATAATCAAAACTTCACTACTTTTTCTTTCCATTTACTTAGTAGCTTTTTGCAGAAAGATTTGAAGAGTATTGCTTGCGTTCCATTAGAGTTAGGTAGTGTGAGTGAGGCACTCCACAATGGTATGAAACTAATAAATAGATTACACGTATTAGTTAATATATTTGTTAATGTCAATAATAATGGTAATCGAAAAATGAAAATCATAAAATTTACA
Source organism: Aedes japonicus (assembly GCA_034211315.2). Classification (NCBI taxonomy): domain Eukaryota; kingdom Metazoa; phylum Arthropoda; class Insecta; order Diptera; family Culicidae; genus Aedes; species Aedes japonicus. The sequence continues at coordinate 163,351 of JASCZW010000231.1, read as the reverse complement.
CACCTTGTGGGAATGAGTTCACTGCAATCAATAACTTGAAGCATAAAACCACTTCATCATATTTATCATCAAGCTAGAGAAGAATTGAAACGTACGCAAAAATAAATTATTCTCAGAAAAGTGCACGCCGATAAAAAGCTAATGTTCGCTGGAATTGTCGCAAACTAATGATCGTGAGCATTTGACAAGAAACGCGCCTTTTCCCGCCTCTTTTCTTTTTTGCATAAGATAGAAACGGATCGAAACGGAGACCATCCAACTCGAAAGACAACATTTACGTACGATAGTGAGCATTCTAGGTCCAGCACGGAGGCAGAGTATCATGGCTAAGCATTGCAAGTGGACTATCAGATGACTCTCGATTTATCAGTCAACTGTCGTCGTCAGGCGCAAACCAAAGAATGCATCCAACAACCGAACCCAAACCGTTCGTTCGACTGCCCTTTGCCGTTATTGCTTCTACTGTTTCCATCAAAAACAGCAAAAACAACAACAACAACAAACAGTGATGATGATGACTATGGCCAAGTTCCAGGTGCAAAAATAAATAGCCCAGGAAGACGACAGCAACAGCGTTGGCGATTGTGACTGGGCGCATTCAAGAACAGGTTGAAATCGTGAAGATGTTGGGCCCAGGTTGCACTTTTGCGTGCATCGCATTGCATCTCATTGCGCATTAGTATGCAATCTTTGACTTTTTCCCATTTTTTATAACAGAAGGCAGAAATTATCTGACTTGATGTTTGGTTCGTTTCGGTTCTGTGTGCCATTTTTATCGCTGTGCCTTTTCACGACAACGACAACGAGGAAGACTGCGATGAAACTTGAAGTTCTGACTGTCTTGTTGGAGTAGGAACTTTTGCATAAATCTACATAAACAGTGACAACATGAGAGCAAATGAAGAAAAAAAAAGGACAGCCCAATGCGGTTGGATTGAGTTACCTTCACTGCATGTGTTGGGCGAACCTTAGGAAGGGAAGTATGCCTACAGTCGCCGAGAACCAGATAAGATATCATCAGATGGTTAGTCACTTCGACATGATTCATTTCGAAACTCGATATCTTCTGGTTAAAAAAAATACCCCTAAGCGTCTTCAGTAAGCTTTTTGGAATACCACAATTGTTTTAAGTAGTTGCTGATCTATATAATCGCTTATTGAACGTTTATTGTTTTTGTAAATTTTCAATAAACATATTATCAAACAAAGCTAAAGGTGAAAGATTTAGAGTTACATATTGGAAAAGAAATGATTTTGTCCTATCTACGAACTTAATTTTTGTTTGGGCTTTATTTGCGGAATCTCTTAAAATCTTCACTAAACATTTATGAATCATATCAGATATTCCGTTTTGTGAAACGTCTTTAGTTATAAATTATGCATTTCGAAATGTAAAACTAGTATTTTCTCGCTAACTATGAAATTAGTGCACTTACTGAGTACAATAAAGAAATAAGAAAATCTAAACGAAGATCCTGGGTTCTAACGTGTGAAAACATAAGCAATAGTCCGGAAGTCACAAGACTTCAGAGGACTCTTGCAAAGGATCATACGATTGAACTTGGAAATCTGAAAAATGGGGATGGAGTTTTTACAAAAACTCCTAGTGAAACGTTAAAGCTGATTATGGAAACACATTTTCCTGGATCAGTTTTGTGTGTAGACCCAATCAGAGATGGATCACTTGAAGGTGGAAAAAGTTCTACAAGGACATCTCAAATGTCTGTTGGAGCGAAAATTGCTGCAAATGACTTGGCTGACAAAATCTTTAAGAAAGCCAGGGTAGAAAATGCGTTGAGATCTTTTCAGCCTTACAAATCTGCAGGAATGGACGGGATATTTCCAGCACTACTTCAAAACGGCGAAGCAGTGTTGATCTCGCCATTAATTGAGATTTTTAAGGCAAGTTTAAGACTCAACCATATTCCAACTTCATGGACACAGGTAAAAGTTATCTTCATACCTAAAGTAGGAAAGCGAGACAAGACGCATCCTAAATCATACAGACCCATTAGTCTTTCATCAGTCCTATTAAAGACTATGGAAAAAGTTTTGAATGATTATATCAATTCAAATAACATGAACAAGCATCCACTATCTGAGTTCCAGTTTGCTTACCAGTCTGGTAAGTCAACAGTTACGGCACTGCATAGTGTGGTTTCAAAGGTAGAAAATGCTCTATCGGTAAAAGAAATAGCACTTTGTTCTTTCTTAGATATTGAAGGAGCTTTCGACAACGCTTCCTATTCATCAATGGCTCGTGCCATGAAGAAAAGGAACTTTGACATGAACATAATTAACTGGGTTCATACCATGCTTGCAAAAGAGAAATCACTTCAGAGCTGGGAAGTTCGTCTATTACAATACGGGCAACGAAAGGTTGTCCCCAAGGAGGAGTTCTCTCACCACTTATGTGGTCCTTAGTTGTAGACGAGCTTCTAAGAAGCTTAGAGGAAAAAGGTTTCGAGGTTGTAGGTTTTGCAGACGATATAGTCATTATAGTGAGGGGAAAATTTGACAACATCATTTCAGAAAGAATGCAATGGGCCCTAAAATTTACCCAGTCTTGGTGTATCAAGGAGGGCCTTAGCATTAATCCAGCAAAAGTAGTAATTGTACCTTTCACTAGGAAAAGGAAGTTTAGTCTAAAAGCGTTCCAGCTAGGAGGATTAAAGATCCATCTTAGTGAACAGGTTAAATACTTAGGAGTGATACTGGATGCCAAACTGAACTGGAATGCTCACCTTGAGTGTGTGATCGGTAAGGCAACCAGTGCTTTCTGGATTTGCTCAAAAACATTTGGCAGAAAATGGGGTCTAAGACCAAAAATGATAATGTGGATTTATACATCCATAATACGTCCTAAAGTATCGTATGCTTCTCTTGTGTGGTGGCCAAAAACAAAAGAGGCTACTGCACAGAAAAAGCTTACAAAACTTCAACGGCTAGTATCCATTGCTATAACGGGAGCGATGCGCAGCACTCCATCAAATGCGTTGAATGCAATTCTAAATCTGCTGCCTTTGCACGAATACGTGCAACTAGAAGCGGAAAAGAGTATGCTTAGACTTAAACGGTTGAAAACTTTCATGTCTGGTGACTTAGTCGGTCACCTGAGCATTTCACAAAGCTTTCAAAATGGGCCAGTGATGTACATGAATGGAGACTGGATGAAACCTGTGGAAAACCATGACATCCCTTACAACATATGTGAAACGTCACCTATAGATTGGGAAGTCGGAGGTCCCACTGTTCGTCATGGCTCCATAAAATTCTTCACAGATGGCTCAAAAATTGGAACAAAAACGGGAGCAGGAATCTTCGGCCCTGGGGTAGAAATGTCAGTGGCGATGGGAAACTATCCAACGGTTTTCCAAGCGGAGATCTTTGCTATAATAAAATGTGTTAACGTTTGTCTGAAGAGAAAATATAGATATGCAAATATTTGTATTTTTACAGACAGCCAAGCGGCACTCAAAGCGTTAAGTAATTATTAATGTACATCCAAACTTGTCTGGGAATGCATTCTTTCATTGCGGAAGGTGTGCCAAGAGAACTCGGTAAATTTATTCTGGGTTCCGGGACACTGTGGCATTGAAGGCAATGAAAGGGCAGACGAGCTTGCTAAACAAGGTTCAAATGCACAGTTTATTGGCCCAGAACCATTCTGCGGTATATCATACTGTGCCATAAAAATGGAATTAAAATCTTGGGAAGAGCAAAGGGTGATGACCAATTGGTTGGTCACCACAAAGTGTTCTCAAGCGAAAAGGTTTATAATTCCAAATGTTACAGTTAGTAAAAAGCTTCTGGAGCTCAATAAGAGAGTTCTTTGTACCTACACGGGCCTAGTAACCGGACATTGCCCGAGTAGATATCATTTGAAGAACATTGGCCAGGTTCAGAATGATATCTGTCGTTTCTGTAACATGGAACGTGAAACCTCGGAACATCTGCTTTGCAGTTGTGATGCTGTGTACAAGAGCAGACTTAAATTTCTGTACAGTGGCTATATGCAACCTAAAGAAATTTGGACTGCAAATCCTGGTAAGGTGGTGGGTTTTATAAACTCAATTTTGCCTGACTGGGAGACGCGTCTTAGGCTGGTCACTTGACAAATGGTGATCTAGCTTTAAGATGCGAATTAGTATAGTAAACAGGGGTATATCACAAAAGTTCAACTCAGTGGATTCTACGCCCCAACAAAAAAAAAAAAAAAAAAAAAAAACTATGAAATTTATCGCTAAGCAGCTGACAAGTATAGAGATTGGAAATAAATTGGGATCTAACCCTTATGTGTTTGACAGGATCCCTGGGTACCCTTTCAGGTTACACATTACGAAATTTCATAGGCTATTTCGAAACAGAATGCTGAATTTCAGTGACATCTTAGTAAAAGTTGGAAGGCAATTTTCGGTAAAAAAAAACATGGTACAGGTACTATAAATTAGAAGAAAAATAGTAATCTTCATTTAATTCCAACTACCTTTCACAGTTAAAATTATTTTGTAATTTTCAATCTATTTCCGTGCACATAAATGGAGCATGTAAATAACTTCAAAATCACATGAGGCCTCAAATCTACATGACTTGGAAATTAAATCATAGAATTTTTGGTAAATTGAATTTTACATGAACGGCTTCAGATGACGTTGATTTTTACATACAAGTTTAATTTTCACGTATGCCAAGGAGAGACAAAAGATGAGTGAGAAATAATTTGCTGATTACCCCAATCAATCTAAACATGCAGCATCAAGTGAGAGGTGAAATCTGCATGGATAAAAAACGTCAAGTTTTAAATCATTCCCTTCATCAATTCAAAATCTTTCATGGAGCTACTGATCACCGAAATAATGTTTCAACATATAAGGCAAGTTGAATGCATTCCTAGGAACTGGTTCATTTAATTAAAAATGATATAGGGTATGTGTCCCTTGACTCAGCCTATTATGCAACCAGCGATCATATTTTTCATTATAACTCATAAAGTTTTTAAGCTGTAAGCGAGATTCAACTAGTTATACACTTGCAAAGATAAGTTTGATAAGACATTTGGTAGCATGTATCCCGAAAAGTTACACAACTATTTTTATAATGCCATAAACTTTCGAGGGATGTGGATTTAATGTCGGTCTATAAGCACCAAATTGGGTCTATTCGTGGATGCAACTTTGTCCCATTCGATGGATTTATTACTAAATGCAGTCTTTGTACGGTTTTTTTCCTAATTTTATGAATTAAGGCACTGTAAGCTGTACTGGATTTACTTAATGCAACATTTCACAACACCAACTAAAGTAAAACTGCCCCGAAACACTTAAATGATGTTCATATATGATTTATCAGCCATTTAATAATGAAAACATAATAATTCTCTGTACAATGATTTTGTCTCTTCGATTTGTATTTAGATGAGCCACTTGAATATAAATAACCGCAAATTCATGCATTTCCACTTGAAATTTTACCAATAACATCCTTTTTACTACGTTATTGATACAACCGGCCATTTTTGGGAACATATAAAAAAATATGTACCCAACATTGGGTCTAAGATTTTATTGTAAAATCATTGTTATTTTATCTATGTGAACAGTTAGTTTGTAACGTGTAACTATTTTCGGCACATCCAGACTGCACGACTTGCTTTATCGATTCAATTAAGCCAAATTTAGATCACTTGAAATCGTGTAGATCATCTGTTCAGCATAACCAGTGAAACCATGATGCCCCAAACGTTCAAAAAACCGAAAATTACACGAAAGTGAACAACTATAAAATGATTAATATTGTCTCAATTGCTTTGGGATACATCTATCATGCTAATAGCAACATGATTTTGTTGATTATCGCTAAATTATTGACACATATGGAACATAGGCTGAATGAAGGAGCTAGGCTAACATTACCCTAATATTTTCATTCACGTTCTGTTCATGCATTGGCAATAATAGAAAAACTTTAAAACTCAGTCAATAAATTCACTAAAGGCAGATTATTTTTGTTGGGTAAAACCGGATAATAGACAGTTGCTCGTGAGTAAAAGCACGATGAATTCCTAGACGAAAATACAATCAGTTCAATTCAATCAATTCGAATGACACGATAGTTATTTTTTTTGTTGACTATCACGAAACCAGGTGTGAACACCAGAATTGAGGTTTAGAAACTGCAGTTACAAATAAACTTTGTCTTGCGTCCTCTGCTTGGGTGGAGAATGACAGCTAAGCAAAACAGTAATTCTATTCGGTACGTTTCGATGGAAGTAGCTTCATCTTTACACGATCGTGTAAATTTGTATGATAATGAATTGGAAAACGAGTGCACGGTCATTTATTATTTTTGCAATAGGTACTAATGTATAAACCAATTAAAAAAGACGTATCTTTCAATCTTTATCAATGCTCTAGTTTTGTGCACGGTTTTCAATTCAAAATTAAAGAACGCAATGCTTTACATTGGTATATTTTTACCATGTAAACGTTTTACATCGCATGTAATTTTGATTATTTTTTGCTGTGTATGTACGTTGTTGTAACATATTATTTTCATCATATCACGACCTTAACATTTCAGTATACATTCATCGACTTATGGTAGAGCTGTATAGATATATATATAATTGCATTTTATTGCTAGTTGCATATTATTATTGTTTTAACTACGAAAAATAATCATGAAAAACTGTTATCTGCACAGACAAAAATAAACACTTAATTTTCTGCGTTATCTAATGCACATAAAGAAAATGCTAGATTTAGCAGAAAATAGTGGGATATTTCATGTAAATTTAAGCCAGATAACGCCAAAATCTAGCCTCTTGTATGAAAGATTGCAAACAATATCGTTGTTTATGCTCCTTTGGCTTGGAATTACACAAGGGGAAATTTTACGCGCATGTTAAAATTTTTTTTTTTTCTGTGTGCTTAGAAAATTGTAGGGAGCGGCATTCCAGGTAGTGTAGATGTGTTACGGCTCTGTAGCATAAGGTCTTTTACTATTTACCACCCACACTTGTGAGTGGCCCCAACAGCATCCTTACTGTTGGTTTAAATCAGTGCCAAAATTTGAATAGCTTTAATGTGCATCTCTGTACAGAGAATAAATCGGGAACATAGTTAAATATCTAATTCGCTGCCGACGTCAGTTGAATTCAGTATACTGTAAACCAAAACGAATCCCGTTGCAAACCCAACCATTATACCCTTCACTGTTGAAATCAAAAGTTCTATAGAAGCCACCTTTTTAGGAATAAAGAAACCTGTTTTTCGAAATTATGCTTCATATACACACTTCACTGGTTGCATTCGTGAGATTGTTGTACCTACTAGATTTGCAACTACCACCAGTAATCGGTTAAAATCTGATAATTCGAGCTGTTCTAGATTTTCTTGTACATCGAATCATTATTTGATTCTGTGAAGTGCATTTGTTTAAGCCCGTATAAACGTAGCAAATTACAGATCAGATGCTCTTCGATGCCCAAAGATATTTATTTTTTGTTGTTGTTTTAAAACAGCCAATCTAAAACATATAAAAACTCAATAGATATTTTGTTCAAGTACTCTGCAGGCCATTTCGATTTTCAACCTTGCATTGCTCATTGCATGTTATTAATGTCATTTGAAAAAAACCTTTTTAGTATCATTCAGATTCATGTTTAACTTTTTGCACGAAACTAGGAATTCGGGATCCCTTCGTATTCCGACAAAGCTGGATTTCATTAATCCTACGATATCTACACATTTGCCAAATGAAGTATCTATGTCTTATCGTTGACTGTCATACTTGAACTGATGGTCATGATGTCAAAAATGGCTACAGCTAGTCGCAATAAAACCAAATCAACATATCACCAGTTTAACGATCATCCATATGTAGGTATGAATGTATTATGCACGCGCATATATATGTTTGATGCTTCGCTCATCATCGCCGCATAGCAGGAGTAGAGTTTGTGTTCAACTGGCCAGTCATACAAACGAAATTTAGTGCATTTTTTTTAACGATGAGCGTGATATACGATGAGAGAAACATAAAATTAATGAGCGACATCGAAACGTGTATTTAGTCACATTTAACGATTGCATAACAGACGCCTGGCAATGCTAGCCAAGACCGAATCCATTCGTTTGAACGGCAGGAAACAAATCAATCTGCACTCGATTAGATCCATAAAAAGCCGAACCTCACAATGTTAACATTTGTTTAGCGATATGAATATCTCGATTAACCTAGGGTATTCAATATTCTACTAACTATCACGATTCTATGACATGTTTCGCTAATAGGGTTGTTAATCGTTTACGTCTGTTTCGTAACGTCTTCCATACGAATTTCAATATAAGACGTCAACAAAGACGCACATTGACGTTAACTCTTAAGAACCATGCTTGCTAATGCTCAGAAGCTAGAGTTCCTTCCAGCATATTTTTTCAAACACAATTTAGTATCTCGGAAGTTATCAGTAAAACGAAACGAAAATTGCTACTAAACAAAATTCAAGAGGCATCATAAGTGTGCAACCAAATTCCAGTTATTGCTGCAAGCGTCAAACAGCTTTCACACATGCAAGTTGATGAATTCGGAATGACACCGGTTACAAATTCTCACGATTCTAGCCGAGAATTTTCAGAGATTTTATTACTGCCCGGAAGACATTTCCCTTCTTTCGTCGCAGCCCAACTTGTGCTTCAAGTTGAAAACCAATTAGTCTCGTTCAAATTTTCAACGTCATTTCTTACAGAGTTATTTTGCCTCCTCTGTTTCCACGTTCCGAAAAAAGAAAAGAAAACAAAAACAAAAATGTCAAAGACCCTTCGCGAGCGCCAGAAGCCAGCCAGGATCGTTTATCTGGAAGTTCGCAATATTAAGCGCGGCGGCCGTTAGCAAAATGAGACATAAGCTCGCCTCATTCAGGTCACCAGTGGCGTAGCGGAAAGGAGACGCTGTTTTGCATAATCGTGCGAAAAATGTTAACCATCATCATCATCATCATCATCGTCATCGTCATCGTCATATGGCAAGTGGGAGTGTACGAGCGTCGGCGTCACCATAGCCAGTAGCGGCAAACATCAATTGAAATTCCATCTCGAGCCCTGGTCCGAAGCACTCAGAGGCCCACGGATGGGTGAAAAAACAAACAACTTCTTTAATAAAATATCTCGATTGTCCCCGGGTTCATATCGGGCTGGGTCGGTTTCTTTCTTTGGCATTTCTAATTAATGACAAAATCAGTCGCGGTGCGGTCTCCCCGCAGGCGATGCACATATCCTCGACACGGTAGCGCATTTCGGTATTGGTTAAGCTTGCACTTTAGCTGCTCTTGGTGCCCACCACTTCGGTATTTACATAAATAATTATCACCCAAACTCTAAAAACAGTGGAAGCGTTTTACCCAACAGAAAGAAGCCTTTTGTGCCGTCGATGAGAAAATCCGGGGTAGGCAGTTGCGAACAGCTGTCATTGGCTGATGCTTGAAGCGAATCCATGAAATACGATTAAGCTGGGTATTGTAAATTGTATAACGCTACTTCCTAAGCTGAGTAGCTTAATTCACCCAGTCAAAGACCGCCAATTGACACCAGGAGTCGTAAACATCTGTTCGTGGCTAGTGGGTTTTTGTCTGACTTAAATCAAACGTTGTTCGATTTACTTGAGAATTCTATAACAAGTGCAAAACAAATTCAGACATTTCGTCTTCAATCCTTCAACCAGATGCCAGATATTTTTTTCAAATGTCTGTGATAAAAATTTGAATTTTTTTGGAAAATGCCTCCGGGCAGTTCGGCGGATTCATGTCTTTCGGCACGAAACATACATTTTGACTTTTGTACCATTCCAAAGTGTCCTTTTCGTAATGACATGAAACCAAATCGGAGCCAAAACACTACTTGATCTTCATGCTGCCTGATCATCGGCAATAAACGCTTCTGGAGACATTCCTTAACGTATTTCTGAGTGTTCATCGTCTCCGTTGTGATAGACGGACTAGATGTTTTACCACACTCGCATATTGCCTGCCAACCCATAAGCTTACCATATTCTTACTGAATTTATAGTTATAGTCAGTTATATAGTTATAGTCAGATAAATCTCACCCATGGCCGCTTCCTTAGTTATACTCGCTTCTTCATTCGTAAACACGAAAATTCGCGACGTTGATTCGTAATTAGCTTCATGCACTCGTGACAAAATAAGCGCAAAAATTGACGTTGCCAAACCGCCCGTTTCATATGCAACCTACACAACTACGTGGTGAACGCATCTGAAATTATTTGGCAGCCTTTCACGCTCGCATGCGCATTGTCTTCGTTTGCTGCTTCTGACAAGCAAATGGCCGTTTTCTTCATGCACTGGTCTTCTCTTTTTTTTCACTCCACACTGCCAATATCAAATCCCCGCTATGAGGCGACTCTATAACGAACTTCAAAACTGCAAATAATTATCTATTCACTCGTGACAAAGCGGACAAACACTCAAACTTAATCATTTATGTCCGGATGTCACTATATGTCACAATTTTGATCGCGAAAACGACGCATCAAAAACGAAACACGTCATTTTAGAAGCACGGCTTGCTGCGATCTCCAAGACCGCGCGTTTTGATAGGTAACACAAAACTGAGCAATTTTTTGATGCTTTGTCATTCAGAAATTTGCGAACAAAGAACGCAGCCAAAACATGTTGAAATATTTCATTTTATTTGATAAGTTTTTTCCTGAACATAGGTAGTGATTTCCTAAACTTCTGATAAGTCTCATCCTGAACTACGCGGAAAGTTTCTGCAAAACTTTGACAAAGTACTCTTCAGAATTTCTTGGAAAATCTTCTGAAGTTGTTAGAACTTTCTTCCTGAACTTCTGAAAAGTTCTTTTCTCAACTGCCGAAATAATCCCTTCTGAACTTTAGGAGAGTATTCTCCTGAACATCGGGGAAATTTGTTTCTGAGTTTCTGAGAAACTCTTGCTTGAACTACTAGAAAGTTCCCCCTATACTTCTGAAAAGTTTCTTCCTGATTTTAACAAAAGTATCTACCATAACTTCAGAGAATTTGTGAACTTCGAGAAGTTCTCATTCTGAAATGCTGGAATGTTCGATTCGGAACTTTAGGGAAGCTCTCTAGCACTTCTGTGTGGTTCCAACTAAACTTTTGGTCTCTTCGCAACTTCTGAGAAGTCCTCTTGTGACCTTCTGAGGAGTTTTTTGCTCATTTAAAAAAAAATTCTTCCCTCTCTGGTAGGTTTCTTCCTAAAATGTGGGGATATTTTTACCTGAGCTTATTCTTTCCAAACTTTTGATTGGTCCCATCCAGAACTGCGAGGAAAATTTTAGTAAGACTTTGGGAAAGCCGTCTCCAAAATTTTAGGAAAATTTCCTGTAGTTTGTTCTAGAAGTTTCTTCCTAGACTTTTGAGAAGTCCTCTTCTGAACTTTTGGTAAGTTTCCTTCAGAACGTTGGGGAAGTTTTTTCCGGAGCTTTTGAGATATTCATGCTCAAATTAGAAGGAAGTACCCAGCATTAGCCTGGAAAGTTTCATTCTTTTCTCTCTAAAGAATTTTGAGGAACCCTTATTCTGAAATGTAAAAATGTTTTCCTCTGAGCTTTGGAAATGCTGCATTGCACTTCTGGGAAGTTCTAACTAATCATTCGAGAAGATTCATTCGGAACTTCTGGGAAGTTATTTCCTGAACTTGAGAGAAGAACTTCTTCCCTCAACTTCTATGACGCATCGTCCTGAGGATTTTTTTCTTGATTTTTTGAGAAATTATAGGTAGTGCCTTTCCTGGTTAGCTCGCGTCTCTATATCTGAAATTTGGGGAAGTTTTTTTTTCTGAACTTCTGGGAAGTTCAATCTTGATTCTTTAATTTCTGGGAAGAACTTCAAAACCTCTGAAAAAATCCAAACTTCAGAGTAGTCCTCTTTCCTACACTTTTTCCTATAAGTCCTGATAAGTCCGCTCCTGATTATTGGGGAAGTTTTGTCTTGAAATTCTGGTAAGTATGATCGGCAATGAATTTTTGAAGGTTCTTCTTGCATGAACTGCTTGCTCCCAATACTTCTGAGAAGTTCCTACCTGGCCATAGGAGAAGTTTTTTTTTCGAGGAAGTCTCTAAATTTCTCAAATATAATTTGTACTGTTGTGAGCCTTCATTTTCGTTGTGACATAATGGAAAAGGATCAATATTACCAACGCTCTGAACGTAATATTTTGCTTGAGTTTTAACACGCGTGGGATTGAACATATCATAAGTAGAGACTCCATGTTATCCTCGGAAAGGGCTTATACGATACTTATCTCCGGGCCCATTGTGTCTCCAAGTGGCCCACCGCTTTCTTTTCTTCAAGGATTTCTACTATAAATGATACTTACAATATTTTATAATATTACAACAAAGCTTTTTATCATATCTACTATACTGTTCAGATCTTCGTTCGTTTTAAAATCGAACTTCAGAGAATACCTTTATTTGAAATTTAAAAAATATTTCAAATGTCTGTAAAGTCTGCAACATAAATAAAATGGTTACTAATTTTGTTTCTTTTGTATTCATTTATTTGTCAATCGAATCAACTTTACAGAGCCAAATTTTCCTGTTTATATACATCAGTTATCTCAGAACTAGGGTTAAGGGGGTAGAACCGATTACTCGCGGCCGGTTCGAGGGTAAATGGAATTACAAATTTATGGATGGGAAAATTGCGGTGGAAATTTTAAACAAAGCATGAGGAACAATGGTTTTCTTGTATCTAGAACTTCTAATTACAATTTTTTAATTGAACGTTTTCAATTTAAAAAAAATCGCTCACTCACTAACACACAACCACACTCACACACTGACGCACACATTTCTCAAAAAATTAACCTAAGCAAGTAAGTTAATCAAACTACAATCTAGGGCTAGTGTTAGTCAAAAACACATAAATGAGTTTCATAAACTCCAGATCGCGTGCGGCCAAAATTTCTCGAATCGGTACATTGGGTTGTCTACCTCGAGCCCTAAGGGAATCATAAAGCTCAGATCTGACTCCACGATGCTCAGCACAAAAACAAATAACGTGATCTGCGTCCTGCACCCAAAAGTTGAAATTGTAGCAAAAAATGCAATTTTGTAATCATATCAGTTTTTGTAATCATATCTTGAGAAATCCGCATGATTCTGAAAAGGCAATTTTGCTCATCCTGATCCACAATGCTTTTTATTGCATAAACAAAGCCATGCAAGTGTGTACAAGCGGTTATCGCTGTGTGCTTAGTGTCTCGACAGTCGCAGCAACCGTTGGGTTTTTGTTCAACCGTCTACAACTTCTCAATATGGGTGAGACAATTACACAGAACGCCACTACGCCATTTGCCACTGTTGCTATTCCGCTGTCAAGTGTTCTATTTTCATTTTCACTCGTCATCACACTCCCATCCCCCCCTCATCAAGTCACCAAGCGTTTTATGAAATAAACGAAGCCAGGTAAGTGTGTGCGACCAACATTTGCTTCATTGTTGTAACGTTGAGTGCCTCGACAGCCGAAGCAACTGTAGGGATTGTATTCTGACAACCTCAACATGTTATGGTGGCTGGATAGTTACAATGAAGAGCCGTCACGCTGACGGCCACGGTTCGAATCTCAGTTGCGTGCTGATATCTTTTTTTTGTGAGTTATTGAATTTACTACTACTAACACACTGCACAACCTCACGCACACATTGAATTTTTCTAAGCGAACTGATGTGTTGCTTTTTTGCCCACGACCAATGTTGCATTTCTTCTCCAAGTAGCGATACATTACGAGTAATGAAACCAAATCATGCGAAATTGCATTACAATCTTGCTTTTTTATTTTGGGTGTGGTAACCTTGTCCACATTCACAGAGATTGCTGTCTCTCAGCCGAACACGGAACAAATGAGCGTTTAAAGAATAATGATTAGACGTGAGGCGAGACATCACACGAATGAAGTCTCGACCCACATCCAATCCCCTGAACCAACATTTCTTAGACACCTTAGGAGTGATAGAATGTAGCCATCTACCCGAATCTCCTTTACTCCATTTACACTGCCAGGTAACGAGTGATATCTGACAAAAAATATTGAATAATTCGTTGAAGGCGATTTGTTGGTCATAAATATCGCCTTTCATAGCGCCCACCCTTGCAAGCGAGTCCGCTCTCTCATTTTCAGGAATCGAACAATGAGAAGGGACCCCATTAAAGATGATAATAAAAGAACGTGAAGATAAAGCACTTAAAAGACCTCGTATTTGCATAAGAAAATAGGATGTGTGCTTTACTGGTCTCAAGGAGCGAGTAGCCTCTATAGAACTAAGACTATCCGTGAAAATGAAGTATTGACCGGGTGTAAGTGAGGCAACAATTTCTAAGGAAAAATAAATTGCCGCCAATTCCGCGACAAAAACAGACCAAGGTGCTTGAAGTTTACGAGCGACGCTATAATTTTCATTGTTTACACCAAAGCCAGCGGGGTCCTCTATCAAAGATCCGTCAGTGAACGATTTAGTCTGCTAAATGTCTGCATCGTTAAAAAAGTTTGCTATCAATATGAAAAGTCTTCAAATTTACAGACACGTCTGTGAATTTGGCATCACTGAACGCCGTAGCTTGCACACAAAACAATCTTGCAAAACCAATCAGCTGATGACGTAACCTTCAGACTATTAATATTGTCCCCAAAAAAAAGTTAGCTTAAAAATGGTAAGAGTTCGAAGAGTTGGAGCTTACCTGGATGAAAAGTGTGATCGTATATACCATTAAATTCTATTAGTGTACAAGTAATGCAAGAAATCTCAAATTCTTGTCTACTATGAAAATAAACCTAATTAGCAATATTTTACACAAACACAAAACAAATAAAACAACAAGAAAACGTACAAGATAAACATTTCATTAATTGAAACCACCGTCACTCAAAAACAATAATAATAACGAGCATCAATCATCCAACTCTCTCATCAAGTTATTCTGTTCTGCCTTCTGCATTGAAGGACTTCTGTTTTTTTTTCATTCATTTTGTGGAATTCGGTTGTTCCTGATCAGACCTCATCTCTTCGTGCCATTGATGTGAAGAGTGAATCACAATTTTCCGAATAGTTAGCATTCTTCCGATTGACTTTGAATTATTTCCTCTCCGTGCAGAATTCGTCGTTGCCGGGCCGCTTGACGCCAGGCGTTAAAGGGTGAGGTTAATGAAACCATTAGAATTCCTTTTTGCGTCGGATTAGGCCTTCGTTTCCACGGAAGTTCTGCTCAAAAGAGGCATCGTAGACCGTAAACCGAGATATAATCAACGTGGCTCAGCCGACGAGGCATCTCTCATCCCATCTGGATGGAAAGTATACCACTTTTATTGTGTATACTTAGCAACGACTCAGAATAAACAGTTCTCCTTTGCCTTCCTGACCAATCTCTTTGGCGATGGCTTGAGTGGTAGCATATTTCTTAATCCTACTGGTACTGCACATGTTTGTCCCGAGGCTAATTAGAGTAACTATATTTGCTTTAACGTGTGGCTCAGTAGATTGAATAAAAAAAACTTGCCTTCTGTGATAAAAAGGCTGCTGTAACACCACCGTGAAACGTTGCATGTTGTTAAGTTTAGCGAGATTTTTATTCCCTTTGCCAGGTTGCGTTCTTTGTATATCGAACCGTAGATGCAGCCTTCAGTGCACAGCAGCGGCTTTCAATCTCGCTTGCATCTCGTTTACTCATTCTTCGGGCATTTTTGCCTTCATTAAATTTATTGTGCAATGTATTTTAATATAAAAACAGCCAACTGTCTTTCGCTATTCAGCTCAGTAGCAGAGTCAATTGGTGCCGGTTCGGTTACGGATTGGAATGGTAGGCAAGAAAGCGAAACTGGTGGCCGGCAGACAATTGCCATGGTCGGTTCTCCGAGAGCCTGTAATCAACGGGGGAATGTTTTCGTGGACGCTGCAAGCAAAAATGCTGCATGATAGCTAGCATCCAATGAACACCGATTGTGGCGGAATTAAACCGATTCGAGTGCACTTCGCGATGATTAAGCGTATTCTAGCATCAGTTAGTACATTGATGGCAAGCGGGTTCAAATGTCTTAGATTGTGCTTATTGAACAGTGGTTCAGGCTTATTTATGTAAACTTGCAAGTTGAAATTAAACGAATTTTTCATTTCAATGTCTCTTTTGTTTACAGTTCTAGCCTAAGTTTGAATAATGTTGAATCTGATGTAGTCTAGTTTGATTATCAACAATCGACAACAATCAAAAATCGACGTATTAACATGTACTCACTTTGAATTATACAAATAACTTTATTCAATTTGGCACAAAATGTAAATTGAATTTAGTTATCTCTATAATTAAAAGTGAGTACATGTTAATACGTCGATTTTTTATTGTTGTCGATTGTTGATAATCAAACTTAACTACATAAACATCAACATAATTCATTATTTCTGTGCAGAACAACGTGAAGATCAGAGATTCACGGTTTCTTTCATGTTAGAGGTACGTAACCAAATAATTTGGATAGAGAAATCTTGCATATTTATTTATTTATGTATGCCTACATCTTAAAATCTTATTACTTAAAAATCCTAAAATCTAAAAATCTAAAAATTTAAAAATCTCAAAATCTTAAAATTCAAAGATCTAAAAATCTAAAAATCTAGGTATCTCAAAATCTAAACAACTGAAAAATTTAAAAATCTGTAAATCTTAATATATAAAAATCTATTTATCTGTATAGCTAAAAATCTAAAATAAAAATTTTAAATTCTTTAAGTCTTAAATTTTATATATCTACAACATCAAATAAATACATATACATATAAGAAACCGTTAAAGTTTAGAAATCTAAGAATATAGAATTCTGAGAAATAAGGAATAAAAATAATCTCGGCCACAACATTTTTCTGTTTACACTTATCAAAATCTTCTGGCAAAATAGAAACACAATCTGTTTAAAAAAAAACCCTGACAAGAATAGAAGAAAAACCAGAAAAAGTAAGCCGCCATCTTTTCTATCTAAAATTCTGAAAATAAAAAATAAACAAAATATCTTAAAATAGTAAGATTAAAATAATTATAAATCGTAGAGTATTAATACCTTAAACAAAAATGTTAAAAAAACCAAATTGCTTTAAAATTCATTTATTAAAGAGCTTAATGATAAAAAATTACATCAATTATTAGCAAGTTCAAATTGAGAGCAGTGAAATATACCGAACTATCAATATTTTCACAACATCACAACAATCACGTATAAAAAGAATCCACTGTGCCCTGATTTACTGGTTAATTCAAGGGTTAGTAAAGTTACTTGATTTAGAATTCGTCACGTATAGATAAAACCATGTCTTCCCGACGATGGTTCCATTAGGCAAACGTTTTGTCCATTAAGTCTTTCGGCGATATTACTGACGATATACATCAAGATTGATTGATATCAAGATACTCGATATCACTTGATATAGCGAATGTTGATATGAGAAGCCAGATGCTTAGTAAAAACTAGATATACGAACATTGCTATCAAGCTATTTGGCATTTACTTCTTTTATGTTGAACAAAATTATGAAATGCCATTCTGAAAATTTATCTTTTCTCTAAACATGAAGAAAATATGAAAGTTTAGAGGTTATTTTTGCTCTATCATATTGAAAACATTGCTTTAGCATAGATAGATAAATGTGTTCTGTTTTCCAGTATTCACAACGATAATGTGTTTAATTAATGGTTGAGTACAATTACCTTGGAGTTTTTTTTTTTTGCTGGATTTCCAGTGCGTTTTAAATGTGGCCGGAAATTTCGTCAATCTACCCCTTTAAAACTACATGAGAACAAAATCCTTGAACAAGATTCCCGAGGGGGTAGGCTTCCTTAACCATTTTTAATTTCAGGACAATCGGAGTTTTGAATAAGAGAAAAGTATTCATAGCCATGCATCTACACGTAACCTTGTTTGACCTATCGATTGCAGAATCGTTATCAATACCTCGATCACTGTCTTCTTGCAAATTAAGATAAGCCTTTTGTTTTGCTTCGATTAGAGATACATTGCAAAACATTTTGCCAGGAAGCAGATGATGAGTACAACCATTTTTGACATATTTTAGTGCACCAATTTATTCCACACATCGCTGGTTTGATTGCCATTATATGTGGTTTCAATATGTACACTCGCGATGAAAATGTTTTGGACATTTAAGGCGAACATTTTATTGAATCCTAGAAAGTGTGAGCTGTTAAGTTGCATACCAGTAACTAGAATTGAGAAGAAAGATTGGTATTTTCCATTTAATTCCAATTACGAATAAATCGAGTTATTAGCTCAATACACTGAAGAAGTCTGCACATTGTAGACTAAATACGCGTATCTGTTAAGGTAAACAATAAAGATAGTTGGAATTAAGTGGAAAATACTAATCTTTCTTCTCAATTCTAAGAGATTTTATTGTTTTTAATTTCAATCTCACTCGCGAAATTGCCGAAAATCGAAACACGAAAATGTACACTGCAGTTGCTAGAGCACACTCTCTGTATTGTACATCGCATCGAGATATCATCATTTGTCATCAGTAATAAAAGCAGATTTCTAAAGGGCGAATACACATAACTGAATCACGGATCTTGAACAGCGATTTTCCTGTAGCCAACATCTCTAAAAACCAAACGTCATTGGATGGATTATTTGTAAACAATGCTTACGGCGCAGGCAAACAAATGGCGCAGTTCGGTGGCTCACAGATCTACTCCAATCAGTTATCCCAGTTGTTCACATTAAAAAAAAATATCATTTCGACTTGTTAAATCCAAATTGCTGAACTCTTCGTTTAATTGCGTCGGAAAAAATATATCAAAAGAAAGGGAGAAATTCGAAAAAAGATAACAACAAAACCAGTGTTAATGTGAGTTAATTATTATATTGATAAAAGACACTTCTGTCTACCATCAAGAGTTACAAAACAAAAAAACAGAAAAGAAAAGTTAGTAATTAGAAATAGATATAAGTCAAGAAGTTAGTAATAAGATAAACTCTTTTAGGTCAGTCGGTAAAGGCGCGGCTACAAATCAACACCATGCTGGAGGTGGCTGGGTTCGATTCCTGGTCTGATCTAGGAATTGTTCGTTAAGGAAAATTTCTCGACTCCCTGGGCAAAAGGGCATGATTCTACTTACCACACAATCATTTCAATGCAAAAATGGCTGGCATTGAAAGCTCTTAATTAATAACTGTGGAAGTACATAGAACACTAAGTTGAGAGCAAGCTATAAGCAAGAAACGCTAATAAAGAAGAAGATATAACTACAGTATAACTAATCATGGCATGATAAGTCAAGTTTTGAAAACAAAACTCAAATAAATAGCAATCACTCATCTGTTAGTACCAATCATATGATAGACAATATCGCCACTTGACGCATCATCGTCAAACCCTTCATTCTTGGCCAGAGTATATTATTCAATAAACCATTTCATTATAAACAGAAAAGCAACAATATATTTTGTGCCTGTATAATTAACTGAGTACGAGTGACTCCATTGGTATGTAAGTCGCAGACAAACTAGGCCTATTTGTCAAACGAAATTTTTTTCTAGTGGATTTGCTCGCGTTTAATAGCGATGTTTTGAAAAAATGAATTCATTTTATATTTTTTTTATTTTCAGTATAGTGATCAAGTGAAGTGCTCATTTAAATTTTTCTGTTTTTGCAACAATAGTTTTTATCTAACGTTTAACTGATAAACAATTTTAGGCAAAGTTGTAGCTAAAACATTCTACGAGAATGGTTATGGAACGTATTGCCAAAAAGCTTTGCGAAAAGGATAGTAGACAGCGGTTCAAAAGTTTTATCTGTGCATGGTTATTCCCATTTTAAATTCATGTGTGGTGAGCTGTTTCAGTTTCTTATTGGAAGGGTTCAAATTTCAAATGGCTATTGAGAACTCTATTTGGAATCGTTTAAGCGTAGGGGTGTGAAAATTTCAAAACTTTCGTCAATCTTGTGTACATTTGTGTGCAAATGTGTGACGCTGCAAAGTAAGGCGCGTTTCTCAGTAACCATTGAACCTTTTTAGAAGAAACAAACTAAACGAATTTTGTAGTGTGTAGTATATATTAATTACATTTAAATGGTTTTGGAATTGGAAACAGTGTTCCTGGAAAATTCTCAGAAATGTATTCAAGTGAATGTGAATCGTTTATATGTAATTGACCTTAATCACGTTGAATTCATCATGAGACACCTCCAATCTTATAAGGATTCGTTAAAAAAAAATATTAGGCCTATTTATAGTTTAGTTATATGTATGAGTGAGGTTCACCCGGTCATGCAGCAAGGTACCCCAGTGGGAGCTTAACAGCATTTTGAAATCCAATCGGAGTTAGGTAAAAATATGCTATTATATGGGTGTTTACAGAACTAGGATGAAATGAGGATACCAATAATCGTTTTTTGACGCAATTTTTTTTATTTTACGTTTGCATTAAAAAAAAAAATTTTCGGATGGTAAAAATAAAACTTGGATAGATAATTGCTTTTGATAAATTTCTTATGAAACGTAATCCGTAATCCAAACTAACTTGCAAACAAACTCTACGCCCTTGCGAGCGTCCTTCCGGCAGTTAATCGGAATATTCACCATGGCGGACGAAAACATGCGTGTAGGCTTGTTTTTGAGCTCTTTCTTCAATTACTCCTCAGTTTTTGTGACAAAATGGTCAGAGAAGATCTTACGCTTCAGGTTGGCCCAGAAATTCTCGATGGGATGCCACTGGGGGACGTTGGGCGGGTTTGCCGACTTGGGTACCGCATCGATATTCAGCCGCTCTATCTCCTCCAACGTTTGCTTCGAGTGGTGGGCCGACGCCAGATACGGCCAGAACACTGCGTCTTTGCCCTTATGCTATTCCTTGGTGAACGACACAACTTCCGGCAGGCATTTTGAGCTATAAATTTTCCCGTTCACGGCCAGTCCGTCGTGAAAGAAAAGTGGCTTTGACATCCCCATCTCGCTGATTGTCAGCCACAGCAGCACCTTCTTGGGGAATTTAGTGCGTGATATTGAATTTCACCTTGGAGCTCACCTCCTTCGTGGGGGAAGTAAAATACGAAGTGCCCTGCCAGTCGTTCCAATCCAGGGTGCGATAGGTCTCGTCGTCCAACACCACTGCCACGTCGCGATTTGCCGGGAAAATCGAGTTGACCATCTTATTCAGCCGCTGCCGCTGCGTCATTGTCTGCATCTCCGAAACCAGTGATCGTGACTTACGCTTCCTGACATGTATGTTCATGTTCGCAGGTACTTTTTCACTTTTTAGCCGGTTGAATCGACCTGCCGGCCAAGTGGACGCACCGATGTAGCCATTTTTCTCTCGGTATTCCTCTTCAGCATCCTTTGGAACTTCTTGTCGCCCAGGGTCCTCGGCCGTCCGGAACCGGGCATTCTTTCGATGCTCTGATTGTTGTCTAATAGTGCCAAGATTTTGGTAGATGCCGGAACAGGCGTATCCGGCGTCCACAAAGTGCCGCACGGTGTCCGTTTTCGACGCGGTGGGGTGCCGTTCTTTGAACGCGCACACATCTGAACGGAGTTGCTTCACTGTTTTTGCCATCATGGTTAGAGTGACAGAGCTGTCAAATTTTGTCTGCGGACTCATGGGTTACTACATAGGCAGTTTTGTCAGTGCGAGTGAAGATAAACCCATGAAAAATCGACAATTTTTGTCCATTTTTTAATCCAAACGTTATTGCTTCTGTGTATATTTCTCCTGAAGCCTCAATGAACCAAATTTTACTTTCAAAAATTTTCCGGCTCTTCCTACTCCGTGGTTGATGATGGGATATTTCAATTCTCACTGTACAGGCTGGAGAGAACTGTACGATGACAACCGGTCTTTCTTGATATATGATCACTGTGATAATGTCAACATGACAGTTCTTAACAATGGTGAAGCTAAACGTTTGTCTAGTTTTTTCTCAATTGGCAGACTTCACACTTTGTTCGAATTCATTATCGTTGGATTGCACATGGAGTGTGATCTAAGATCTCCCTGGTAGTGATCACTTGTTCATAAAAAATCGATTGTCACCGGGTTCATCGACCATCAACGTCACTTATGATCTAACCCAAACAAAGTTTAAGACAGCAGTAGATGAAGCTATAATGACTATAGAAGAACTTCCACTACTGGAGGAATATAACTTCCTTTCCAACCTGATCTTAGACTGCGCGCTACAAGTACAAACTTGACCTTTTCAAGGAACGTCACTTCGAAAGAAACATCCTTTTCTTTTGTAGGATCAGCAATGGTGTATCGTAAAAAGTCCGACGCATTTTTAATTTTTGCATAGACCTGAGCAGAATACCTGAGCACTTCAAATGCGAACGTAAGAGCCTCATCAAGGCCAAGAAACGCGGGTACTGGCGACGATTTGTGGATGGGCTATCGCGTCAAACATCGATGGGTATTTTTTGGAACACGGCGCAAAGGTTTCGTTTCCGAACTATGAACAACGAATGCGTTGATTAATGGATCCTCAGGTTTACGTGAAAAGTTTGTCCAGATTCGGTTGGATTGTACGTTTCCCAGCTTTCTGTTTATAGCACGATAAGAGATTTCCGGATGTCCGAGGTTCATCCACTGCTGTTTATTGCATTAAAACAAATTGCAAATACTTTATCTTCTGAACGATTACGCAGTTGTTAGTAAAACCTACGCAGAGTAAAATAAACAAATTGAACCTATTTTACTCACAATATCAATATAAAATACCCAAATGGATGGAATCAGCCATGTTAAAACTTAACTATCTGATTGCATTAAACTTTTAGATGACTTATACAGAAATTCGAAAATGTTGTTCAGAAGTTTTTAATTTGTCTGCGAAATATGTGCCAATTCTCAGGATGCTTAACATCAAATTGCTGATTTGTTCTTTTATAATCTTAACAAGAGCGAATAAATCAAACTAACAGATACCAGATGAATGATTTTAGAGCTAAAAAAAGCTAATCCAATAAACAACTGCCCATTGTAAAAATTGATCTATGTGAGTGCGCATAACACGATGCAAGGATGTGGCCAACTTCTATATTGATCATCAATATATGAGCTTACTTATACATAAAAAATGAAACTGATTCATTCTGTTAATTCACTGATTCTGACCAATCTAAGCAAAAAGGAATCAGCGCATTCAGGGAGTCTAACCATCGCTCAGCTAAAACTAAAGCTCAAAAAGCACTAGAAAAGGAAAGCTTAGAATTTTTAAAGTAAAAGTACTGGATTGTAAGATGCTGTGAACTTCGCCGTATCACACGACTTATCACACGACTAGGTGATCTTATGCAATCGATAGACTTTCTCCACTTCCAATCAGAAATCATCGATCGCCTTTCTAATCTCCTAGGAAATCACACAGCGAAGACTGACAACTAAGAAAGAAAAAAAAACTTGATTGGCTGACAAACCATCGCTCGGAAAAGACATGTAAAATAAATAATAGCTCAACCTTTTGTCAGCTAGGCTAATATTTGGGCAGATAATTACGGTGAACGTAAAATCGACAGATGACAATTGGAAACAAACATCCAACGAAACTTGCGTGTGTGTATTTTTTGGACTCGTACTTATTTGGAATTAGTCATCATAATTCGAAAGCCGTTAAAACGGTCGAACAAAAAGAATCCGGTCAACACGTGCTTTTATCAACAACAACAACAACAACAACAGCAACAACACACATGTTCAACGATAGCTGACAGTTGTCCACTCACTCTAGGGCGGCTGAGAATCGGGAATCAGTGCTATAAAGAGATCGATCAAATCTCCTCAAGCTTTGCTTCTTTGCTTCATTTTCCTTTAACTAATCTCTAGCTGTTGAAAGGGGATTTTCGAGCTGGGCTTGGATTTCAGTCTTCAGCTTCATCTAGCCACAACAAACACAAGGCAGAGGAGAAGGAGATTTTGGATAGACGGGGAAACCAAGTTGTGGCTCTGGAAGATTGGGAACTATTCCACTTCTAACGGCTTAAGCGTCCTATGATTTGCTAAATATTGTGTTCCACTCGTCACCAGCGGATTTTCGAGCTTGGCCACTTGCTTCCAAGCCGGTGCCGCCCGCGGATTTTGTGTTGATGTTGCTCGTCTAATCTTTATGTGTGCGTGTGCGTCTACTGGTTGACCCGATCTGGCCTGTTGTCTTTGTTAATTTTTTATTACTCTTTTCTCCGGCAATTACCGATCATAAAAGTGATGTTGATTTTGTAATCTTTTCTTCTGTTTTCGTTCTGTTGTTCCTTTCAGCATTATTTCGAAGTTTTATTTTTATGATCGAATGGAAGTTTATCTTCTTCACCGTCGTCGTTTGGAACGGTTTTTGCGCTGACATACGATTCTGTGGCTCGTGTGGGCTTTTGAACGCTAGTTGGAAGCAGTAGGTGAGGTCTTTAATCAACTATTCCCGATCGGGAAGCGCAAACGAAATTGACAAAATTGCGTGGACAGGTAGTGTCAGGGCTCAGGCAGTCACAAGATGCCGGTTTATTATTTTGTTGTTTGTTTGAGGGTTTGACCTCGAGATAAAAGTTATTTTTCCGATATAAAAATGTTATTTGATGACTCCTAACCGATTTTATTGTTTAACTTCAAGGTGCTATTGTTAAGAATAAAAAGTTACTTGTTTATTTATTTATTTGATTTAATTACCAACAGAACAAATTGGTGTCCAAATGATAAAAAAAAGTGGGGTAGTGCTTAACACACGACAGGTTGAAAAAGACTTCTTAAAACCATTCGATTAGTTTCGTAGCGGAACATTGCAACGCAGGTACTTTTCTAATTTTTCTTAGAAATTCTTTGGCGTTCCTGGTTTGAATGTTGGTATGCTGAAAGGGCTACGATTATCCTTATCGCATTCTAGATTTTTTAGGGTCTGTTTGGGAATTCAAAGTCAATAATTAATGATATTACTGATAGTTGACAGTTGCGAAAATCTTCAACTGATTGAAGCAAAAATCTCGAATACTTATCAAGTAATGATAAAGCTATTAGCGTTCAAACTGTTTCAGTTATTTTCACATTTTCATCTGAAGACTAACCTTGCCATAAAACATAGTCTGATCAAAATAGCGTAGGTGTGGTCCTAATAGATGGTTAGACCTGCGGAAGTACGTCATTCTATTTTACACTCTTTCGAATATATTATTGAGTTTTACACTCTTTCGAATATATTGAGTTTGCTGAACGAACCAGGCGGAACGCTTTGCCTTCAGAGCCACGTCGCGAATCGAAAGGTTCGGATTACACTTGAAATAATTCAACACCTTCCGGGCCTTCACAGGGTCAGCTGTCATCGATTTTCTTCCACTTCCAGTCCGCCGCTCGGTCGTCTGAACTCCTTAAACGATTTTACCACCCGAGACACAGTCGTATGGGTGATTCCCAGTTATCTTCCGATCCATCTTATGGTCAGAGTCGGATTTTCTATGACGACGCGCAAAATTCTCCGACGATTTTCTTCTTGTTTCGATGACATCTCAATAACCCCTGAACTGATTTTTATTAAATTTTGCACATGTGAACAATTTGCTCCATCCAAACTAGTTATACCCAGATTTTCATCAATTTTTACCCACGGGCAAAAAAGTTACACAGGGATAAAATTGTGCATTTTTTTTTTTGAGTACAGGCCTTATTCCTACCCTTTCCTTACTTGACCTGCATTTGGGCGGGTCCGGTGCGGGTATTGCCTTAGTTTGGGATAACCAGTTTTTACACATTGAAGATGTATGTTTGTCCCAATCATCATCTGTTGATTCTCTGTGTGATAACAGTTGATCTGGCAACAACGGAGTAGTAACCTTGGGCGATCAATCATGGTCATGCTCAAGAATGCAATCGAATAATGATTAAGCATCGAAACTGACCACGCATGGATGCGAGATTAAGAAATTGTTGATGCGCTCATGTCACTTCAAACAAATCGCGTAGCTATTATATTTTATGCTTCCTCTTTGTTTGCTGTGTGCAATAAGAAGGGGTACCTGGGGTAATATGCACCGGTTAAGGAAATCGAGTTGATTTATAATGAAAACCATATGAATTTATCCATAACATTAGTGTTTATAGTTCTTTCATGTTCACTTAAAGTAGTAATGTAAGAAATGTTGACACAAAACCTGAAAGTAAAGAAAAATTCATATCTTCTCAAAAGTATATAATCCAGTTGAATACATCTCTTGTCAAGGCAAAATGTACCCCTTAGGGGTAAAATGCACTACAAAAACGGGCAAGTTGCACCACAACAACGAGGTAAAACGCATCGAAATAAAGAGGCAAAATGCACCACAACATTGGCAAATGCATTACAACGCAAATTTCTCTGAATCACCTAGGAGCCTCTTATTAATGGGTCTTGGATTTTTTTTTTCAAGTTAAGCGAGATTTGCTGATCAATTAAAAATGATAAAATCCATATTTATTCATGCGAAATCAACGAATTAATTTATTCAACAAATTATTCACATTTAAAAATTCATTTTACAACAACGATTCAATTCATGGGGCATGACGCCAAAATGTCAATGAATATCAAGAGGTTTCTTGTGCCCTGTCTAGCTCCGCTTATTTGCATGTCTCCAAATGTTGAGCACAAGTGATATGAAACCATTTCTGGCAGACGATGCACTTGGACCATCCACTTCCATTTACTGAAACAGAAAACTGCTCTCCACGTGTGAAGCAAAGTACGTCGTCAACATCATCCCAAGACCTTCGATTTTCGGTTTGCACGCTTACGTCCTGTTTTCTTGATATTAGAAATATCCTTAAAAGCAGTTGTTTCAGTCAGCTTCTTGAGAAATGACGATGATGTCAATTCATCTGCTTGTTCCTTCTTCCTTCTCCCACCAGCTTTCTTGCGATGAGTAACCACGGGTGTTTCCAGAATTTTAGTCATCGAGCTGGGAGAAATCTTGAAGTGCTTCGGTTTAGACGTATCATTGTTCGCGTCTCTGTCCCGATTGTAGTCCCAGCGTCGCTTTCTATCCTGATTAGTGGTGGCATCCGAAGCAGCTTCAATCGTTTGATCGGTTATCGTACCTTTGATACGCTTCCGCTTCTTCGTAACCTGATGAGTGGGCAGAAAATTTTCTTGATCCTTATCGAATTTGAGCGATCTGATTTGCAATTGATCTCCATGAAGAACATTGTCATCATTTTGACCAACACTCGATAAGGGATGTTCTTGATCGGTGAAATCTATCGAACCCACATCGAACAATACATTGGAGATATTCGCTGGTCCTTGCTCAGTTTGATCCTCGGTAACTGAATATTTGAGATTCAAAATTGGGCCAATAATGACGTCTCCGTTGCTCAAAATCGTATAATAATCATTCTCATTGATATGGTCAATTGCTACTTCGTTCGAGACGGTCTCAGCATCCAACGGAAGGATTTCGTTTGTGACCTGATCGTGCTTGTCG
Source organism: Aedes japonicus (assembly GCA_034211315.2). Lineage (NCBI taxonomy): Eukaryota > Metazoa > Arthropoda > Insecta > Diptera > Culicidae > Aedes > Aedes japonicus. Next base: position 135,862 of record JASCZW010000231.1, on the reverse strand, counting down.
CCGCTTGAAGTGCTCAGTGGTTCTTCTGGTAGCTGAGAACTATCGTTATTACTCGACAGCAAAAAATCAGCTGCAGCGAAGTCAGTGTCATTAAAAACCAATCGATTGAACGGGTGAATTCCAGTGGCACGAAATCCATTTTGGGCCACTTGAACACTAGCTGACTTTACAAAAGCTTGATTGACCAATGCACTGATGTTGTACGGAGTAATTACCTTTCCTAAAAAATATTGAATAGTCTATCATAAAATATTTAAATTTTATTTGATTTCTACCTGGATGCGTCTTAAGTAAATTAAGTGCTATAAAGATAGCCGTTCCATAGTGCGCCTTTAATGGACCCATCATCGTGACGTCTAGAGGTTGTACCTTGTGCGAAGAAATGCGGTGGAATGGAAACGATGCGTACGAAATTCCGTTTGGCTTTCACTAGCATTGGCAAATTCCGCGTGTGAGTTGAATGTCCATCCAATATCAACAACACCGGTGCATCAACAGTCGGCCGAGTGTACGACAAAAAGTGGTCAAACCATTGCACGCAGGTGGGAATTGTGCTCCAACCACTTGGACTGCACGCAAACACGGATCCTTCTGGAGCACCGATTTTCAAAGCATCGTTCATCCGCTACCTAGCAAAAATTAACATTGGAGGTAAAAACTCTCCGGACGCTGACATGGCCATAACCGCAGTGATATTTATACCACGCTCACTGGACGAAATGCCTGAAACCTGGTGCTGCCCTTTCTTCGCCACGACTTTTGGTGGCTTCGTTTGTACCTACAAGAATCAAAATCGTGTAGATATCTCTGTGTATTATTAGGATTTTATATACTACTTCCCGTAGAAAATCCTGTTTCGTCCATATTCCAGATTTGGTGTGCAGGATATTGATGTTCGTCAAAAATGAGTTCCAGTAGATCAAAAAACTTGCGAACACTCTGTCGATTGAATCCCGCTGCCCTCGCCAGCGAGGTATTCTCCGCCGTGCGTAGAGAGAGGTCCGGATGTCGTTGAAAATAAACCCTTAAGCCAATCGTAGCCCGCCAGCCTGGTTGATGCTTTGAACGGATGCGGAATTCCATTAATTTCAGCCATTTCGAAAGCCAGGCTTCGAACGTCCCTCGCTGTAAGTCCGTAATGACACTCACTCATATTCAAAATGTACTCCATTAATTCACTTTCTTGCTCTTCCGTAAATATCGACGAGAAGCTTCCTAATCGTGAAAGGGACGTCGGTTTGCCGTCCATTAAAAGGTACCGGAGGAGTGTTTTTTTAGGAACTCCATATTCACGTGAGGCCTAGCCTTTTGATGCGCCGTTTCGAACTGCTGATATTGCAGATCGTAATTGTTCCAGCATCCACGATCGACGATTTGTTTTCCGGATAAAGTTGCGAACCATGTCGGTCGAAAAGGGTAAAAACACTTGAAGTTTGTTTACATTGGGTGCATTTTGCCCCGATTGTTGCAGTGCGTACTGCCCCATTCAGTACCCGGATTGAATATGGTAAAAAAAAACTGCAGTAAATATGCCCACTCACCTGAATTATCAACTTCGACACTCAGATTAGACTGTAACGATGATGCCTGCTACTTAAGTTTGTTGAAAACTACTTTTTTTCGCTAAGAAGAAGCTTAACAGAACCGCCGCTAAAACTACACCTGAAGCGTGAGAATTGGTTTCAATGCTTTTATTTAGTTGAATGTAAATATTGCGCTGTCAAAACCATAGGGTGGCCATAATTTGAAACGTTTCAATAGGGTGGCTACAAAAATCGTGCTTGTTTACCGATTTTGCGGGAAAACGGAAGGGGGTGCATTTTGCCTCACCAGTGCATATTAGCCCAGGTACCCCTAAGATTTTCCGAAAATTAGAATGTTTAGTTTCTTTGTTCAGTAAAAAGGTCATGCAGGAAGATCATGATGATTAGTTTAACAGAACATTCGCTCGTGATATATTCAATAAATTGCATTGAGGGTTATTCCGAGAGTCGAAGTGACGTTTGTCACTTGGTGAAGTGAGAAGAGTCACCTGCAGTGACGTGACTCTCCTGGGCAAATCAAATGGAGAGTCACGTCACTGCAGGTGACTCTTCTCACTTCACCAAGTGACAAACGTCACTTCGACTCTCGGAATAACCCTCATTGTGATCACTGACCTACTTGAATTATTGTTCCTTCTTTCTCCCACAGATGATAGCATGCCATTTGCATTAGCAAACAGAAATACCAATTATGAACCCGATCCGATAATATTCAAATATCGGCTAATATTTTGTAATACATCCGTTCACAGGGTACAATTTGCAGCCTCCGTCATCGATCAGTTCAAAGCTGTTGATTGTTCTTTGGCATTCCTTTTGAATGTCTCGTTCCGCAGTGTTCAGTTCCTCAATCCCAGGCATTTCTAGCGGATTGAATGCATCGTAAATTCCACCCGAGGGGAATTTGTTTTGGAAACATTCAAATGAACCCATTCGCTCATTCGGCATCTGATTGACGGAAACAGATGAATAGCAAAGGTCAGCTCAAGAAGTCAGCAACCAAATCAAAACACTACCACTCACTAGCATGTAGCAGAGCTATGAGACATGTTGGACCGAAATGGAGATCAAATGATAGAGTTTGGTGCTTGTGTTGCGGCTGCCGCCTCTACGCCCTGTGTGTACATTATGCCGGTACAGATATATATCAATCACCAGAAAATCCGTGCTCTGCGGGACAACTCTTGACACCAGTGTTGGATCGTCGAGCTATGCCTGCCATAAACAAAAAACCGACAACACCGTCAAAATCCAAATTCTTCGCCGCCATCGTGGCCGCTGAAATGGCATGACATGCCAATAACCACAAGGACACCCAAATGATTCGTACCTTCTGTCTTGCTTTTTTCAAACGTTGCGCTCTTATTGACACTCAGACAATGCGTATCATATCCATAGCCTTTCGTTAAACAGATCCATTAATTAAATTTGGAACATGCGCCGCCGACACATTCATCAGACAATAAAGCATTCGAACCGCAACGGCTCGCTGGACGTTCGGTCGCGGTGGTGAGATAAAAATGGTCCTTAGTTGCAGGCCAAATCTCTAAAAAGCAATTCGTTCCGGTGGAGATCTAACTTAAATGTGAGACTGCTTATTTCGATTTCGAGCTACATTTGAATCCGACAGGCTGAGGTCAACATCGATGGCAATTGAATTAGAAATATCTGCAGATTTCAATGCGGTCACTTGAGGCGATTTTTCGAAGAAACTGAGCTCTTAAAAGAGAAGTTTTACGTAGGTATTTCATTGGAGGGTCATTTCGGGAACAGTTGGTGTTGATCGGTTTGACTTTTCTGTTGAATGTTTGTCTAAATGAATACCTTTTGCTTATAACACATGTTGCTGCTGCACAAGTTTTTACCATGACTCTTTTCAAGTGTCAAGTACCACAGGTGGAGAGTAAATACTACTGCCATTGGAGTGAGCAACAACAAAACGTCCAAACTAAACTACTCATGGCGATGTCAGATTTTGTTTTTCTTGGATCACACTCTGCTCTGCATGGTGCTCGTTGCATTGCATTCGGTGGCTGCTTCTGTTTGTTCGTTTACGTTTGGCTGTTTTTTTTATGTTTTGCTCGAGAGCACCCGTATGAAAATGTCAATCCGAGATCATATTTACCATCATGAAAACAATTCCTATTTTTCACCAAGGGCCAATGTACTGACAACACGAGATGCTTGAAAAATATTGACTTTAATTTCCATAATAGAAATTGCTTGTGGTTTTCAGAGATTGTTTTGATTGAATAGGCTAATTTGCAATACCAACTGAAAAAATAGATTTTTTTTCTTTTTTCGCTCTCACGAATCAAATGAATCACAATCCTCTAAACCGGTGCGGAATGTTTAACAAATAACACATCCTGAACTCGTCAAATCGTTTCCAAGGAAAGCAGAAACGTAAAATTAATAAATTTTTGGTTAAGAGATATAAATTAATCCAAATTATATAATCATCGAGGGAAGCAACAAAAGTAAAAACAAAACCTTGAAGCGACACGAAGCTTGCCTGCAGTGTGGACCGATAAAACGATCATCGTCCATCCCAGTAAAGATGCATCAATAGGGTTACCAGAACTTAGTTAAATGAAGAAACAATAATAAACAATTATTGATTGAAAGTAAATGTTATAAACTTTAAACAAATATTTTTATAACCAGACTAGCTGACCCGGCAGACGTTGTTCTGCATACAATTAAAATACTTATTGGAAAATTGAAGAAGGTATTAGCTTGAATCGCAAGCTTAAAGTTGTTAGATGGCATTCGATCTAGAGTAGCCTTGAACATTTGAATCAATCCATTGGGTTCGTGAAGCATCGCTTGCAATTTTTGTACAATGTCCCGCTTCATGGTGGAATAATGTTGCTGAGTGGATCTCCTTTGAAATAAATCTATAGAAGGGTATGGTTTGCGTCCGTCGGTGGCAACATTGAACTCGCTTTTTGGTAAATTTGACCTGTAACGTAGACGGTTTCACAATTTCATAATATACTAATTTTAAAACTCTGTAAGGTTCAATGTCCACGAAAACTTTTAAATATTATTATGTGCGTTGCGCCAAACGAAGTCATTTGAAAACAATCATTATAACTCTGGATGTTCTGCATAAAATGTTAAGAATCACTTCCTGATCCAGACACCAATGAGCGCAAAGGTTCTGGTGTTTCATTTGGGAACTTCAATGCATTGAAATGATAACAAACTACACTCATTAATCCAATGGCGACTGATGTTTTTGCATAGTCATCAACCAAAAGCAGCACGTTGGAGATTTTGTGGAATGTAGGCTTGCCTTCGTAATAGATTTTAAAGATTATGTTGGGCACGATTGCTACCAGATACTTGCCGATAACGCTTCTTTCTAACATTATCGCTTGTATTTTAAGCTGCTCTTTCTTCTTCACTCAACATCATTCGAGCCCGTGAAATCCGTTGTCGATCCAATTTTGAGTTGCACGCTGATCGTCGCTTTGTCTCATTCGAGACTTTGCTGAGCTAGCAACCGACCGATATAATTCTGTCTAGTTGGAGGCATTGTACAACAATACTAATTGAAATGAACTGAAATCGCAACTTAATTAGTGCCTTTTTAATTTTTCGTAATATCCTCGTTTTCACCTATCTGATGCACTATTTATCTCACGGCGAACGATACTAATGTAACCAAAAACGTAATAACACATTTATCAGTTCAATACATTAGACATTAACTAATAACTTCACTCCAATTCTTGACCTAAAATAGAATAGGACCTATTAACATTTGTAACATACACTTCTGAGGCTTTTTTTCTTGCAAGCCATAGGCTACACATGCAAATCTGTAGCATCATCGAGTAGAGAAACTTTTCCCTACATGATTATGGCATTGGTTTGCGTGGATGGCCTATGGCTTAAGAGAAAACGAGCTCCGAAATTTTGTTTACAAATGTTGATAGGCCTTATTCTATTGTTGATCGAGAATTTACATCTCGCTGCGAAGTATCACCAATACAAACGTTCCAGTTTATACGTGCATCTACACGCTATAAATCGTTTACACTGAAGTTACTTTTTACACAGGAATGAATGCGATGGAAAAAAAATCTACTTAAAAAACCAAGTAAATTCCTGGATCCGCGTAAAAACCTATTATTTACAAAATCTTCGTAAAAAGCGAAAAAAGTTACGTTTGAGACGCGTTTTTGATCAAATTTAAGCGAACGGTATCTACTCGCGTGAATAACGAAAACCACGTATTTTTTTCCGCAAATCACGTCAAATTCCGACAATCCCGTAAAAAAATGCGAAATAAGCGACTCTAGTGTATTATCATTTTTTGTATATCTTTTCAAAAGGTGCTAAGTAACAAAGGTGCTAAGTAACAAAGGCAAAGTGATTCTCTCCTCTCTCGTTTTTTTAATGTAAATTACGAAGCCATTATAACAGTTTTCAACGGTTCCTCTTTACAAATCGAAATATGGTCTTGCTGTCTAGCATATTATGATATTCCCATACAAAATCACATTTTGGTTTTTATGATTTTTTTAATTTTCCAGTAATTTTTTCTATTTTTTCCTTCATATACACCTGTTGGAAACCACGGTAAATCAAACGAAAAAGAAATCAAATAAATCCATCGTGTCGTTCGTGAGTTATGCTGTCACGAACGGACAGCATTTCATTTATATATATATATATATATATATATATATATATATATATATATATATATATATATATATATATATTTGTATATATATATATATATATATATTTGTATATATATATATATATTATATATATATATATATTTGTATATATATAAATATATATATATATATATATATATATATATATATATATATATATATATATATATATATATATATATATATATATATATATATATATATATATATATATATATATATATATATATATATATATATATATATATATATAGAAGAAGAAGAAGAAGAAGATAGAAGATAAAAGAAACTGGATTAAATCCCACAATGGTATGATCTGACCCTTCTTACCCTTCTAAATAATCAATTACTTCCTGTTCCGGAAATTCGGACAGCCGATTTCGGGAGCTATGTTGATCACACAAGGTTTTTAAATCCTCATGTAATCAAAGGTGTCACAGGTTTTAGATCATGTCAATCGAAACTGACCACGTCATTCGGGTCACCCGGAACATGTCCAGAGATGTCCAATATGATCTTGGAAACTTGGTGTATTCACATAATAATAAATGCACTTATTCGTGAACTACCATATACTTTAGAGTTGCTCATAGTGGGTTGTGATCCAATTCAGAAACTTGCAATTAAAAGGTTCCGATATGAATAAAAGCATTCTGGATACTCAGTTTGACCACCAATGAACTCGTTGTTGGATTCTCATGTGATTGAATGTTGTGCATGATAGGTTTTCATTTAATGGTGGACCAAGTCACTTCCCCTGGGGCACCTGAAGCATGTTTATAGCAATCAGCATAATTGAAAACTGAATGCAGGTGTCGAAGCTGCCCACCACAAAACGTAGGTGCTACTGGTCAGCAACTGCAAAGCGGTACAGCGAGCAGAAATCGTCTTCGGAGGGCTTGCCATAGCCGCGAGGCGCGTGGAGTTAGTCCATCACATGTCAGAGTATTACTATTGTCATGGTATTACTGTTGTCAATATCGCAAAATCTGAGCAATGAGCGACAATTAGTGCAGATAACTGTACTGTCTGTAACCGCATATCAGTCCCATATTACTTTTTGACGTTTTTGAGTTATGTTGCGCAATTGCTTTATTTTTGATCATATTTTCGAAAGCAATAATAAAATTTAGCAGTTAAATACAAAAAATGTGAAAAAATATCAGGTCGGTTTGTCCCATCTTGAAAGTAACCGCATATGAGTCCCATTATTGAAGCAACCGCATATGAGTCCCGTTTTAGAAGTGGCAGTAGTATAAACATATTCAACACCTTTAAGAATTATGGTTGTATTTCTCAAATGTTTAATCCTGCTTAGAGACATAGTTAAATAATAAATTAAGCAAAAAATGTAATTGTAAACAGGAATAATATTGGAATGAAAATCCATTCTACCAATCAGTCTCCCGTTTGTCCAGTTTGAGACAATTCAATTAAAGATCTCTTCTTCTCTTCCTCAACCAATGGTAAAATGGTTTCAAGTTAATTAGTTTTTCCTGTCAGCGTCAATGCCTTGAGGTTGGCTCTTCTTTTTCAATTGACCTTCCAGATAAAAGTTGTCAGCTGAAATTAGTTTTTCTTGTTTGTTTGTAAATAATTTGCAGCACTTCAAGTCCTCACCTTTTCCAGAGTTACTGTAGTGAAGAAACAAGGATCATTACTTCTCTATAATATATCTTTGGAATCTTGATTGCCGCACTCTTTGACGCATCCAATATTCTCCAAAATTATAACAAGAGCAAGGCGCCGCGCCTTCTTCCTGTTAAGTCACGATTCCAAAATTGTTTTCTTGCGATTTTTTTGTTCCGGTGTTCATTGATTCCGTCTATGTGGCAAAAAAGCTACTATCTGAATCATGATCCGCATGCATATTTAAAACGCGAAACATCATTCAATGCATCATGGACCTTCTCTTGATCTGCATTTGAAGATGGAGCATATAAAGCTGCATCACCTTGAGGATCATTATCCACTGACACAAGTTTTTCCGCTTTTATGAAACAAAAACTTCCACATGTTGCATCCTCACCAGAGTGCTTTTAAACTTTGAAAATAAGAATTGGCTCACATTATTGAATTGCCATGATCCCTTTCTTTCTTGTCCGACAAGAAAAAAGTGAAATTCGACCAAAACCCTTGCATTTTTGCACGAATTTTGATAGAAATAACTTACCAGCTCTTGTCATCGCATCAAATCCACAATCTTCGTCGACGAACTTTCATCAATATCACCAAAGAAACTCTTGAGGCATTTTGATTTCGTAAAGAAATGTGAAATCTCCGTGAAACATAAGCTCAGAACAGCAATTTTCAACTCGTTCCAGTCGGTCAAATATTACATAATACGCTAAATAACGGGAACGATATTCTTGAACATACAGAATGGGGCTGGTATGCGGTTACATTTATGCTTGATGGACAAAGTAACTGCATATCTTGTCCCGATGCGTTTTTTTTCCTCAAAAACACACTTTTTTATTTATTTTTTTATTGTATAGTAAACAATGCATACTATTACATGTAAACTATCAAAATATAGAGTAAAAAAGTACGCCAAACAGGCTGAATCAAGAAAAATGCTTTCCCAACTTGAATGATAGTTTTCTCGGTTTGCTGTTTTTCAATATGGGACTGATATGCGGTTACAGGCAGTGTAGCATCACCTCAAACCGGTCACTGAGGTTTTTGGGGTTATGACCAACAATAAGCTGTCCTTTATCAACCACACTTGCAAGAATTCCATTATGGGTACTCCGGCTTGTCCAAAAGAAAGCTCATGGCCAGCGTTGCTCTGTTTGTACTTACATATGGCGGACTGGCGTATGTCACCGCCTTGAGTACTAAACGGTACCATGAGAGTACGCACTGGCTAATGTGATCAGCGCGTACCGCACAGTATCACGCAACACGGTCTGCGTCTAAGAGGGGGTGATGCTCATCGGCATTATCATGAAAAAGAACGTAGAGTGCTCGAACAATGGGGCATGTGCGGTATCTGTAAGTTTACTAAAGTTGCATCAACGGTCTAATGGCAAAGCGGAAAAACTCCACCAAAGGTTGGTGAACCCACCGAAAAAGTATCCGGAAGTTCTCGAATGGGTCGATCGGTGACACGCGACGGTGACACGGGGAAATTACCTTCCACTTGACGCATGTCCAGTCAGGTTCTTTTTAGACAGTATCTGCACAAGTATGGGCACTCCGAGTTCTTCGCGTGTACCGTATGCGTGGAAGTTGAGAAAACCGCAGAATATGTGTTCTTTCCGTGCCTTTGACGCGAAAAATGCCTTGATGGCAGTCAGTGGTTGAGGCACGACTTTGGACAACATGGCTCAGAGAATGAATCAAGATTAATACATCTGGAACGCCGTAAACACGGTGGCCTCTCATATCTTCCCAGAGCTCCAAGCCAGATGGCAAAAATACCACCGGCAGGTCAAGGTAACCAACTAACTACCTAAGTCCTGAGTAGTTTGACACAAACGGGTGCTCTAAGCACAAAAGTCCACTTAAAAAAGTGCAAATGTGGTATAAAGGGGTAGTTGGGGGGAGAGGGGGGATGTTCGGTGTGTTATTATTACCAAGGCTAGAGGCACGGGAGAGTTTTAGTGGGTCGAGGGATTGGTACCTTTCATCCTGAGTTCTTCAAGAGTCTGGTTGCAAATTTGACTTTTCCGTAAAAAAAAATAGCCAGCAGGAATCGCTGGTAAAGCTGGAAGTTATGTTGCCCAATGAGGCCACAACCAGCACTTTTCGCAAAGATAGCTGGGGATCCGTAATTGATGTCACTTACTGCAGTCCAATGTTGATGACAAATGTCCAATGTTGATTATAGTGTGTAAGGGATAAATCTGGTCAGAGCTTCACTGCAGCTATAATGCTAGATTCACTATGAGCCTTGATGATAGATAGTATACATTTTTCCAGGCACTCTTGTTTGTACAACTTCACATTTATTGTTTTGTATGTGATATTTTGAGCCCGGTTTTGAGCCCGCAGCTGCAGATAAAACTGCAGATAGAACTTTGTTTAACTTTATTATTTTTGCATCAGCATGTTTGGGTGGTGAATACAAGCATACCATATGACATGCCAAAACAAGATTTGAACCCAGCTTTCTCAAGTATGGTGTTGCAAAGAAACTGCGTTTTTATTGACAGACCTTAGCTTGAAATGTCAATATAGAAGATGCAGAAAGGCAGTTACTGTTTTCATAAAAAGAAGCCATAGTCGATTCACGATATATTTCAGCTGAAATTTCCATACGAGCATTAAAATTAATTATGTCAGCTCAACTTTCAACCAAACAAGCTGAAATTTATCATAGGATTTTTCTTACGTTGTTATCGCTACCTTTCATTCGAATGTGTCTACTAAAATATGAGAAAAGTAATAATCTAATAAACGAGAAGCAATAATCATGAAAACCCAATAAAGAACAACGGGATTCCTGGTAACCCTAGCGCCAACCCAGCAACCTGTCCTGCGATCTTGCGTTTTGCTCTTCGGTGATGGGAATGAATCGAACCGCTGTTGTCGGTCGTAAACTAGTAATCATAGGATTAACCACTGCTGTGGATCGTCTGCAGCAAGTTGCTAGGCCAAAGTGCATCGGCGACAGGCTGGTGGAAGATGCAAAACAGAGACGAGAAGAGATGATTCGTAGGAACGTAGGTACAACAATCAGTTTTTAGTCTGTGAAAGCCGCCGCAGCAGTGCAGTGGAAAATGCGAAGCACGCCAAGATAATAAGCAAAGGCTAGACTGTTGGGTCAGCCTCCGTGTCGGGTGAGACATTTAGGGCCTCTATAGGGAAGCTCTGGAAGAAGGGGCATAAACAGAAGTCTAGTGGCTGCTGCTGATGATGATCGATTTGCTGTTAGGCCAAAATATTGGCTGCTGAACTGAACCGGTGGACCTGAAATCTTGAGGCGAAAGAGAGGTAATAAAAAGATAAGTGCCATTCTTCTGTTCTGCCTTTTGTTATTTCGCCCAGAGCGACACACGAATACCGTAGATAATGTCAGCCAGGGATGAGCCATCGGAACGAAGGAACGCGAATAAGCAGGAGGCGGGCAAGGATCTTATCCGGAGAGGCTAGGAGAGTAAATAAAACCATAAAACGGTCGGACTCTTGAGTTCATTGACGAAATACTTAAAATGCAGGCAATGGATACGGAATTATGTGCAATTTCTGAATTTTACTGCTGATGGTTGTAAATCAATAATTTCAAATTTCATGGCATTCACAAACCATAACAATGAAACTCCAAGTTAAATTTGCTATATTGAAAACTTCTCTCAAACCAATAACTAAACGGTAAACTTTTATTTAAGAACAATAAACTGCAGCACAAGAGTTAACGTAATGATTCGTATTCAAACCGATTTCAAGTTGTAATGAATCTCAATCTAAATGTCGATCCCACGGTGATATTAATTGAACGCTAATTCATCACAATCCGATTGACCCAGAAACGACCGGTTAGTTATTCTTGACCTCTGTCAATCCATCAACTGAAACGATCTGCCAAATTTGGAGCTATCGACATTGAGGGGGGAAAAGCGCTGCAATAGTAGAAGCGTACATCAATCTAACAACTTCGATCGCCTATTTAAATTGCAACTAGGTTTAGAACAGTTCAGAGCAAACGAGTGGTTCGAAATATCCTTCCAACCGAAAAAAATACGTCTCTTAACCACTGCGACCACCGTCGTCCAAGTGCCGAATTATTCGGTTCCATTTCAATTTACATAATTAATTTTGGTCATTTATCATTAAGCCGCAGAGAAACGAACAATTAAGCGCGCTGACATGCATCGACACCACGTCGTCATCGAATTGGAGGCAAGAGCGTGCGCTTGAGGCAGCGACCATTAATGCTTACGTCTGTCGTGTCGGTTAGCCAGCACACGCTCGTTCCATAGTCCATACTAGTTGCCACAAGTCCTACGTGATTCTGAAGTTTGAGCTTAAGCTGCGTGGCGAATTTGGGTGACCGCGACTTTTGGCTCGTACCTTTCACTAGATATATGGAATGGAGATTTAGGTAGGTTTCATGAATGGGAGTGTGTACTTATTTAATACTGGAGCACTTTGCTACGCGTGTTGGCTCTGTCGGAAAACGAGGTCTCGATTGCATCATAGCTGAAGTGAGCTAATTCCATCAGAAGGTCGGGGTTCAAAATCAAAGGTATTGACTTTTGTTTTGTTACACTTCTCTGATTGGTGTTACATGTTTAGGAGTTTTCGATTTATGGCTCACTCAAAGGACAACGGCTGAGCACGCAAATAATTCAGAGTGTATACAAACAAATAATGCTGATGAATGTTCAAGATTACGGACTATTCGAGTGTAGCAAGGAAGTTCTCTAATGATCGATGAATCGAATATTTTATTTAGGAGCTCAAAATATTAAAGAATTTTCACATTTTTCTAAACTAAGATAAAAGAACTAGATAAAAGTGTCACTTTAACTTCTGTAGGAATTCAACAACAAGGTGTTGTGGACGTGGCTGGGTAGCTCAGTGGATACCCGTTCTGCTAACTGAGCAGATGGTCGGGAGTTCAATCCCAGACCCGTCCCCTTCCTTGCTTTTTGTCACTTGCTTCTTTCTATCATCACTAGATTTAAAATAAAAAGCAGTTTACTGCGCTATCATCGATGCACTAGCCAACGATTGTCAAACTAATCTACCTTCCCTCTCCCCAAATGACCGCGAGGACGTGGCCGGCGCCGGTACTGATCTATAAATAGATACAACTTGTACATTGCAGATGTAAAAGCAACTCCCAAGGTCCATCTATGTGGTTCTCTGTGCAATTACACTAGTTCTGGTCAGTAACGGAGTAGCAACTACAATAAAGGGCGATACGGTCAAAATTTGGTCAATATCAACTTGACGTATTTTTTTCAATTTTGAATTGAAAAAACCTGAACACCCCTCATTTTGAAGGTGTGTGTGTGTAGAATGTTGCTCCTATTTTGATTTTGGAATTCACTCTTCAGTTGTCAAAATGCCGTCCAAGCAAGAAGAGCAGCGTATCAAAATTTTGCTCGCGCATCGCGAAAATCCGAGCTACTCGCACGCAAAGTTGGCAAAATCGCTAAAAATTGCCAAATCAACCGTTACAAATGTAATTAAAGTGTTTGGGGAACGTTTGTCGACAGCCAGGAAGTCTGGATTGGGGGGGATTTCAGACGACAAAGAGAGTTGCCGGTAGTTTCAAGCGAAACCCTAACCTATCTCTCCGAGATGCCGCAAATAAGCTGGGTGTATCGTCTACAACCGTGCATCGAGCCAAAAAACGAGCCGGACTATCGACTTACAAGAAGGTAGTGACTCCAAATCGCGATGATAAACAAAATACGACGGCCAAAGCGCGATCCCGGAGGCTGTACACGACGATGCTGACGAAGTTTGACTGCGTGGTAATGGACGACGAAACCTACGTCAAAGCCGACTACAAGCAGCTTCCGGGACAGGAGTTTTATACGGCAAAAGGAAGGGGAAAGGTAGCAGATATTTTCAAGCACACGAAACTGTCAAAGTTCGCAAACAAATATCTGGTTTGGCAAGCCATCTGTACCTGTGGCTTGAAAAGCAGCATTTTCATAGCTTCCGGGACTGTCAACCAAGAAATTTACGTGAAAGAGTGTTTGAATAAACGTCTGCTGCCTTTCCTGAAGAAACACGGTTGTTCCGTACTGTTTTGGCCGGATTTGGCATCTTGCCATTACGGTAAAAAGGCCATGGAGTGGTACGCCGCCAACAACGTGCAGGTGGTTCCCAAGGACAAGAACCCTCCCAACACGCCAGAGCTCCGCCCAATTGAGAAATACTGGGCTATTGTCAAGCGGAACCTAAAGAAGACCAAAAAAACTGCTAAGGACGAGCAGCAGTTCAAGGCAAACTGGCTTTCTGCGGCGAAGAAGGTGGACAAGGTGGCTGTACAAAATCTGATGGCAGGGGTCAAGCGTAAGGCCCGGCAATTCGGATTTGGAAAAGCGGAAGCCTAACTGAATATTTTTCCTGAATGTTATACTAATTGAACTTGAATAAGAAATTTAATTTGATTTTTTAAATAAACGATTTCACCGATTTACACGCATTTTCCCTTGACCAAATTTTGACCGTATCACCCTTTACGCACGGTTTTTTTTTTGAGTAGAATTCAATAACAATCTGTTGAATTGTTACAGTAAATAATAAGAAATAAGCTACAAGAGACAGCGCGTTTGGTTCGAAATATTGACGTAGAACAACCTGAAAGCTGTTTTCTTATTTTTCTTATTAGTTATCATAATAATAAGGATTTCTTGCATAGGGGAAGGTGCTCGAATGTGGGTCTATGGATCTAGGATTCGGCCTATGCTTAAAATTCGAAGTCAATATTAATTCACTTTTTTTACCCTGAAAATCAAAGATGTACAGTGATGTTTTTAACGATAGGCCGAATTCTAGATCCAAAGATCCGCATTAGAGCACTTTCCCCTACACATATTTTTTTAAATATCACGTTGAATCGATTTCTAATTGAGTTTATTCAAAATATTCATTATTTCTTCTAAGATTCAAACATTAGAGATTAAATGAGGTCGTTGGATTTAAAAATTCAAAGAACAAACGCAAAAAAGTGTCCTTTACTGCATATGCTTATGCTTATTGGTTACCTGGGTAGAGTTATAAAAACAGTAAAAAAGCAGTTGATAAAGATGTAACTCCTTCCTTCTGTAGATTCTCGAACTTCCTGTGGTACATTCGTTATCAGATTCCTTACAATATCCTCAAATACGCTAGCGGTGGTGGTAGTCCATCTTCTCTTGATTCCATTTGCTTACTTTTTATTTTCAAAGAGTTTCCGCTTTACCATAGCCCAGTATTTTTCTATCGAACAAAATTTTGGACAGGAAGATTGGTTATTTCTGACACGTACTTGACCATTCCAGGACGGATTTGAGTTGCTTGGCAGGCGATTTAAACCTGTAGGCTAAAAAGCGAAATTTTTATGACAACTTGCACTTTCAACCAAGATATTTATGTGAAGGAAAGCTTGCAAAAACGTTTATTGCTTTTCTTGAAGAAACGTAGTTGTTCTGTGCTATTTTTGCCAGACCTCGCTTTTTGCTACTACGAAAAAAATGGCCCATCAATAGTGTGCGAATCGTACTCTACGAGAAAAACCTTCCAAACTCGCCGGAGTTGGGCACAAATGACAATTATTGGGCAATTGTAAAAACAAACCTCAAAAGAACTCAAAAAACAGTTGGAAGTGAAAAACAGTTCATGCCAAATTGACGTTCAGCATCAAATAAGATGGATATAAGAGCGATACAAAACTTGATGGAAGGTGTGAGACGTAACGTCCGACAGTTCGCATTAGTAAAATCAGAAGCCTAGTCTAATAATTTTCCTGTGTTTTGTAGACGATGAACTTCTAAAAGAAATAAAACTTGATCATTTGCGTAATAGACTAATAAGTGTGAACTTAATCATGTTTGACCCATTTTAGGCCGTTTCACCCTTTAAAGCAAATGCTACCCAGGTAACCAATAAGCATTAGCATATGCAAACCAACCCCAGCATCTTATATGTTGTAAAGTTGAATTTCAAATGCTATTTAAATGCTTGTAGCCTGTAATAAGCGTTTCAGATGAAAAACTGCATTAATGGAGCATTATCATAGCATTGCAGTACAGTGTTGAGACGAGGTTGCGTTCGAAACCAAACTATCCACGACGCTGGTTTCGATCCAAGTGAACGACTCGTCCGCTCGCATACTTTCTCTAATGTACCTATCGTACTCATACATACCCAGCGAAGTATATTCAGCTGTGCTACACGCACACATCGCTGTGAAGCGCAATTCCGTTGCAGACGTCATTCGCTGTAGTTGGATTCTGTGATCAAACACTGATTCAAATAATCATTTGCATTTGCCAGGACTCTACATACAGCAGCCAAATATTGGGCCAAAACAGCATTTAGGCAGCATTTAAGGTGATTTAATTGCTTGATAGGCTGCCGTTAAGGCGCGTTGGAACTGCTTATTGATTACCTGGGAAGATTTAACATATATTAATGGAATATTTCATGTTTATTTATGCCAGATACCGCTGAAACCAGGTCTATTCTATTGAAGATTGAAAACAAAGTTCTATGCTGAATAAAATATTGCGAACAATAACTTTGTTGACGCTTGCTTTGGCTTGCAATTCAATGTAGGGAAATTTTACGCGTCGGTTGAAAATCGTTATTTTTTCAGTGGGCCTATACAGAGCTGGGCTGTCATGGATTCTTATAAACGGTAGCAACCGCCTTTGCAGACATTTTTTTCGTATACATAGGGTATGTGTCCCTTGACTCAGCCTAGTATGCAACAATCGATTACATTTTTTATCATAACTCATTAAGTTTTTCAGCTGGAAGCAAAATTTAACTAGCTATACACTTGCTAAGATATGTTTAATTAGCCATTTTGTAGTATGTATCATGAAAACTTACACAACTCATTTTATAAAGTCAGAAACGTTCGAGGGATATGGATGTAATATCGGTCTGTAGGCATCAAATTGAGTCTAATCATGGATGCAAGTTCGTCCCATTCGATAGATTTGTTATTAAATGTTGGCTATGTACGCTTTTTGCCGATTTTCGGATTCAAGGTGTTCCCAGCTGTATTCGCTCTATCCAACAAACAATTTTACTAACAATCAAACTATACGTAAACTACTAAGAAACACTTAAGTGATTTTAACATATGATTTAGCGGTCATTCGGCAATCAAAACATTATAACTCGCTCTACACATATTTTGCTACTTTAGTTTGTGTTAAGATGAACCATATGAAAAACATTCAACTAAAATTCAGACATTTGTATTGCAAATTTTACAACTAACAACATTTTAACTACGCTTTCCATAAGACAGGCCATAATTGGGAACCTTTAAAAAAATATGTCCCTAACATTGGGTCTATGGTTTTCATGTTAAAACATTGTTATTTTATCTATGTAACTTGTAAGTTTATAACGTGTGACTTCTTTCTGTACATCTTGGCTGCATTATTCGGTTTATAGGTTCAATTTCGGCAAATTTAGATCGTTTGAAGAGACTGTAGATAATCTGCTCAGCTTAACCGGTAAAGTTATGGTGTCTGAAAAGTTAAGGAAATCGAAAATTACGCGAAAGTGAACAATTATAAATTCATTAATTATGTCTCAATTGCTTTGAAATAGATCGGTCATCCTGCTGACAACATGATTTTGTTGATTATCGCCGAAATAATGGTAAATTTGGTACATAGGCCGAATCAAGGAGCTAGGCTAACATTACATCCCGTTACCCTACTTGTTGATAGTGTTGATGTTGATCCAAAGGCAAAACATTTGGAATCCGTCCTCAACTACATCTGGCCTGCCAAACTACTTTTGAGGGAATTGAAACACAGGCTTTGTCCGGAGGTATTCATCAACGGGTTTGTTTTGTTTTTGCATTGCGGTGTAACAAGCCACACCTGAACGCTTTTGAAAGTCTTCGAGTACAAATGTTTCATCGTTTATTATGGTATCAGAGTTTATTTGCAAAACTTGGTGTAAAACTTTTTAGCACGACTACTTGCAGTGAAATTTGATATGTCATCAGGATTGGGCATCTTTTTCACTTTGTACGCTTTACTACCGTGCCCCTGCTCTACCTTTTTTTAACTAGTTCGTTTACTGGTAAAGTATAATAATAATAATTAACGTAGTCGATATTTTATTGTTTTTTTTTTTTGATAATGAAGTGACTAAATACTACGATTAGATGGACTTGGACCGTTAGCTCGCGGTTTACTCGTGGTAAGAATCGATGAAATTTTTGTGGATGGATTGGACAGGGGGACATGGAAATGGGATTCTGTAGTTATGTAGATAGTTGTCAACAGCACTATAAATTTGTACGATAAGTTCGACCGGTTGTGGTGAACAGCCTTAGACACGTCTTCTTCCGGTCACGCCAGATTTGAGTAGATATGACCCACCACCATTTCAGGATTAACAGTCCAAATTTATTTAGGTTAAATGTAGACACTGTGGGGGCGACCCCGGCGTAGTGGTTAACATCCATACCTCTCACGCCAAAGTCACGAGTTCGAATCTCACCCCCGAACAAGTTATGAAAATACCCAAAAGGTATTTGAGTGACTACGACGGGAGATGAACCAGCCCAGGGCTAAAAATCTCGATAATAAAAAAAAAAAAAAAAATGTAGACACTGTAAAGAGATTGAAATCTGAGCTTGTACTGCAGAGAATATATTCCGAGGTTTCACGTCTCATATTGTAGAAACGACAGATATCATTCTCAATCTGGCCAATGTTTTTCAAATGTTATCTACTCGGCAGTGTCCAGTTACTAGGCCAGTATAATTACACAGAACTCTCTTATTGAGCCCGTGCTGCTTGGCTGTCTGTAAAAATACAAATGTTTGCAAATCTATATTTCCTCTTCAGACAAACGATAACGCTATTTATTATCGCACAAATCTCCGGTTGGAACATCTAGTATCAAATCGCCACAGAAATTTTTACATCAGAGCCGAAGAGTCCTGCTCTCGTTTTTGTTACAATTTTTGAACCATCTGTATAGAACTTTATGAAACCATGGCTAACAGTGGGACCTCTGACTTCCCCATTCTATACGTGACATCTTACATATGTTTTAAGGGATGTCATATCTTTCCACAGAATTCATCCAGTCTCAACCTTTTGAGTCCAAGCATACTCTTTTCCGCTTCTACAC
Source organism: Aedes japonicus (assembly GCA_034211315.2). Classification (NCBI taxonomy): domain Eukaryota; kingdom Metazoa; phylum Arthropoda; class Insecta; order Diptera; family Culicidae; genus Aedes; species Aedes japonicus. The sequence goes on along the minus strand of JASCZW010000231.1, from coordinate 116,832 downwards.
GTATTCGTGCAAAGGCAGCCGATTTAGAATTGCATCTAACGAATTTGACGGAGTGCTGCGCATCGCTTCTGTTATAGCAATGAACATTAATCGTTGAAATTTCGTCAGCTTTCTCTGTGCAGTAGCCTCTTTTGTTATAAGCCGCCACATAAGCGAAGCATACGTTAATGTTGGACACATTATGGATATATAAATCCATATTATGATTTTTGGTCTTAAACCCCATTTTTAGCCAAATGCTAAAGCACTTGTTGCCTTACCGATCAAACACTCAACATGAGCATTCCAGTTCAGTATTGCATCCAGTATCACTCCAAGGTATAAAGGGTGATACGGTCAAAATTTGGTCAAGGGAAAACGCGTGTAAATCGGTGAAATCGTTTATTTAAAAAATCAAATTAAATTTCTTTTTCAAGTTCAATTAGTATAACATTCAGGAAAAATATTCAGTTAGGCTTCCGCTTTTCCAAATCCAAATTGCCGGGCCTTACGCTTGACTCCTGCCATCAGATTTTGTACAGCCACCTTGTCCACCTTCTTCGCCGCAGAAAGCCAGTTTGCCTTGAACTGCTGCTCGTCCTTAGCAGTTTTTTTGGTCTTCTTTAGGTTCCACTTGACAATAGCCCAGTATTTCTCAATTGGGCGGAGCTCTGGCGTGTTGGGAGGGTTCTTGTCCTTGGGAACCACCTGCACGTTGTTGGCGGCGTACCACTCCATGGCCTTTTTACCGTAATGGCAAGATGCCAAATCCGGCCAAAACAGTACGGAACAACCGTGTTTCTTCAGGAAAGGCAGCAGACGTTTATTCAAACACTCTTTCACGTAAATTTCTTGGTTGACAGTCCCGGAAGCTATGAAAATGCTGCTTTTCAAGCCACAGGTACAGATGGCTTGCCAAACCAGATATTTGTTTGCGAACTTTGACAGTTTCGTGTGCTTGAAAATATCTGCTACCTTTCCCCTTCCTTTTGCCGTATAAAACTCCTGTCCCGGAAGCTGCTTGTAGTCGGCTTTGACGTAGGTTTCGTCGTCCATTACCACGCAGTCAAACTTCGTCAGCATCGTCGTGTACAGCCTCCGGGATCGCGCTTTGGCCGTCGTATTTTGTTTATCATCGCGATTTGGAGTCACTACCTTCTTGTAAGTCGATAGTCCGGCTCGTTTTTTGGCTCGATGCACGGTTGTAGACGATACACCCAGCTTATTTGCGGCATCTCGGAGAGATAGGTTAGGGTTTCGCTTGAAACTACCGGCAACTCTCTTTGTCGTCTCAGCGGCTTCCGGTTTTAGATTTCCCCCCGATCCAGACTTCCTGGCTGTCGACAAACGTTCCCCAAACACTTTAATTACATTTGTAACGGTTGATTTGGCAACTTTTAGCGATTTTGCCAACTTTGCGTGCGAGTAGCTCGGATTTTCGCGATGCGCGAGCAAAATTTTGATACGCTGCTCTTCTTGCTTGGACGGCATTTTGACTACTGAAGCGTGAATTCCAAAATCAAAATAGGAGCAACATTCTACACACACACACACACACCTTCAAAATGAGGGGTGTTCAGGTTTTTTAAATGCAAAATTGAAAGAAATACGTCAAGTTGATATTGACCAAATTTTGACCGTATCGCCCTTTATAACCTATTCACAAAGATCAATTTCCAATCCTCCTAGCCTAAAATATATTGGATTCAACTTCCTGTTCCTGGTGAAAGTTACAATTACTACTTTTGAGGGATTTAGGCTAAGAAGGGCCAAGACACTAAGACTGGGTATATATTAAGGCCCATTGCATCCTCTCTGAAATGGTATTGTCAAACATTCCTGTCACCTTAATGACAATATCGTCTGCAAAGCCTACAACATCGAAACCTTTTTCCTCTAAGCTATTATCGTCTACAACTGAGTACCGGATTAGTGTTGAGAAGACTCCTCCTTGGGGATAACCTTTTGTCGCTCGTACTTCAATATCTTATATTTACATCTCTTGTAGGGCATCAACCGCATTCTGGCGACGTCATTATCCGTGCATTAACAGACTTTTTGATCGATGCCATCATAACCGTTTCCACACCGGCAAAGATTGCGGTTCACGAGGTTTATTCGAAAGAGATGTGCATCTAACTGGTAGTGGTTGGACATAAGTCTACTCATCACATGGATGAAATCACGGCTAACATGCAGGTTCATAAACCACGCCCTCGATTTCTCGAAACAATAGGAATGATGGAATGTAACATCCGTCCTGGATTTCCGATGTCCCAATCGGGTTGCCAACTCGAAAGGGTACTCTGACGTACTAAATGGAGAAATTTCTCGGGAGAAATTTGTCTTTCATACAAGTCGCCTTCCTGTGCGCCCACCTTTGCGAACGAGTCCGCTTTCCCGTTGCCTGGGATTGAGTAATGTAAAGGGATTCATACAAAGGTGATCAGATATGATCTTTCGACCAGCACACTCATCTGCCCCCTTAGTTCTTAAGGAAATAAGATGAGTGCCTACTAGGTTTCATCGACCGAAGAGCCTCAGTTGAACTGAGGCTGTCCAAAAATATGAAGTAATGGTTTTCGTGCATGTTGGAAATCATCCCCAATTCGAAGTTGATTGCTGTCAGCTTAGCAACATAAACAGAAAAAGGTTCCTGAAGTTTGTGAAAGGCACTAGAGTTTTCATTGAAGACAACGAATGCATTGGATCCATTGAGGTGAGACCAATCAGTGAAAAACTTTTTTCGGTATTGACAGGTTGGTACAGATACAGAAAGAAGTTGCTCCGGAATCCTATGAGATGCTTGTTGTATGGAAAGATTGAGGGGAATTGAGGATCTGCTATAGGTGAAGTGAGACTCATATTCGACGATATGTAGTGGTGGAAAATTCTCAAAAATCCAGACTACACTAAGATTTTTTTTGCACGGGGGATACATTTCACTTTTAGTATGGAACCGTGTAAAAAAAAACTAAATAGAGTTGATAAATTCACATGCTTATACATTTTATATTCCTTTGATTTTGTTTGTATGCGTTACCTTTCCATGTAAAGGTCAAAATACAGTTTTTGAAATGTTGAGTATTTACACCAAAAGTTGTGAATTTTTTGAAAAACTGCCTTATTATTACTTTTAGCCCAAAACGTAAAGTTTTATTTGAATTTGGTTGATAAGTTATTTTGTTCTGGAGTTATCGCCGAAAACAACCCGTGTAAAAAAACCGTTATAAAAAAAAGGGGGGAAATGTATTTGTACACGCTATGGCATCCTGCAAAATGGTTCGTTACAAGCGCTTTTTTCACTCCACATTTGATTAATAATTTGAGCAAGTTCTTCCAGAACCGATTTAATAGGGGTTTAGCAGTCTTGCCAGAACTTCAAGACTCATGTTATGCGTTGATTTCATGCACGCAGAAAACGATATTGAATGTGTTCCAAATTTATAAAGTGACTTTTTTTTTGCCTAGAGACAGCGAAAAGAGCCATACTCTAGAACAACGAGAGTTGTAGTTGGGTACTGCTTTCGATTTCACGCTGAGAGTTCGATCCCTAGATTCCTAAGCCCAATAGGTTACCTAGGGAATTTTGCAATAGTTCATGCAAATTAAAGGCAGGTGAGACTCTTGATGGGACCACACTGTCGTCGGCAAGTTGTCTTATTCTGCCAAACAATTGTTAAAATTTTTGACGTAAAAGTTATGAAGAAGTTGGCTACGGCATGAGCCTAGAGGCAGACCTATGTTCTGGAAGTTGTCAGTTGTCCAAGTTCATTTGCTTTTCGGACAATCAATTGTACAAACAAAATATTTAAATTCCGGAAAGTCCAAATCTCTACAGATTATCTGTTGTTATTTCAATGATATCAATGAAAAAGTTATTCGACTCGACGCAGTGAACTCCGACGGATCATTTTCTAAAAAGATTTCTTATAGCGCGAAAGCATAGCAATTGAACTGTAAGAGTTATAGTTAGATGCTGGTTTACTGTGAACTGTGTCCACTCAAGTGGTACAATATTGTTTCGAAGTAAGGAATTAAATAAGTCCAGCAAGCGTCTTGTTGCAAAATCTGAGATTTTTCAGGAGATCGAATTTTGTCATATCGCATCCGGGTGAGGAGTCATTTGATGAAGGGAGAGCCATAGAAAATTCCAGCATTGTTAATGGTCTGTCCAGAGAGCCACCGCTTGGAGACGTTCCTCGAAAAATACAGACCTCTTTGATCAGTCGAATTTCCATCGTTTGGAGTTTTTTATTAGAAGATGAGCGGTTGGGCATGTTGCGTGCTACCCTACCCAAGAAGTTCATTTAGGTTTTTCGTGAGAGTCCGTAGACAAAATTTCGCCAATAATCACGTTTTTTTCGTGTTATAATCGCGTGAAATTGGGCTTCTGGGTTTCTTGCAAAATATTGTTTGATGTTTTTGTTTGAATGATTGGTTAGAAACTTGTGACTATTTTCTACACAACAATGGCCTACACTACAACAATAGATGTCGAGCAAATTTAGTAAAATCATGATGTCATTGTTAATTTGTCGATTACCGCTGAATTTATTGCACATTTCTTACACAGGCTGAATGGAGGGGTTATGCTAACATTACCTACATACCCCCCCCCCTCCTCTTTTTGCTCGGAAACACATTATGTTGGATCCTTCAATTTGCGAAATCGCTAACTGGTTTGCCCTTTTCAGCAATGGAAATATTTGCTTGTTTATTTGTTTAGAAAATATTTTCATAAGCTCGATTTATGGTCCTACTTTAATCACCTTCACTGGCGACAGTATCGAAACGATACTACTATGATATTAAATGGACTACGGCAAACAAGTCACACCTAACGATCTGCGACATTAATGCCATTTGAATATTCAGAAAGTTGATTAATCGCGTCAGTTTATTTGGTATTTTTATGGATGCTGCACTCGGCGACCACTCTCCTTTGCCATCGAGGCGTTACACAACCTCGTTCATCTAGCAGGGAACTTTGATTTACAAAGCTTTTTATGACGATTGGACACACTTGGTCTATTATATTTCCATACGTGATTGAAGCAGGCAGCTGCAGACGGCAGGTTGGACTGGTCCATTTGCGGATTTGCACCGGATGGAGGGAGGGAAACTCACGGGAGAGTAGTGTGTATTATTAATTGTCTTGAGACTTCGATTGAAGTTAGTTCACGCTTTGATCAACACACGGCCGCGGCAACCTACCGATCTGGGCTGATTCATGCGCACAAATTGAGATATAAGCTCGTTGGCGGTCTCGGTTCACAATATACTGACCGCACTATCTATTGAAATGGTTTTGCGGCGCACACTGGGACAAATCATTGATTACTCGGCGGAATACTATCCATATTCTCAGAAAATTCATTTGCGGTACCTGAAGCTAAATTACTTATGTTGTTGGTAGATGAGTTTGATTCCTGATTTATCTTGGCAAAAATCGATGCGAATTAGTGATTATTGCTGTAAATAATTTTTCTCCTCTTCGCGTCAAAGACTGTATTTATTTTGTTGCGCACCCAAACATTTCAAACAATTCTAATGATTAATTTTAAATTCATGGTTTGTTTTTAGTATGTTCAGCAAAGCTTGGGTGGTCTAAATTAAAAAAAGCGATGCCCACCAACGCCAGGTTCTGGACACCGTGATGAGTATTGTCGAGGATCAACTGCTGGAGGAGTGCTACTCTTCGCTGATCTCGCTGACGGGTGCCGAGCAGGCATTGAGCTTCTTCTTTGTCAAATTTGCTCTCTATATGTATATATGTATGTTCGCATATAACCCCAGCCCGATATTGATAAGTTATACTCCCAGTAATTTTTAGTCAGAGGTGAACTAAATTGAAACTAGCCATTTTTTTTATTTTTTTTTTTACGTTCAATGTTTGGGTTCCCACCGTTTTTGGTAATAGGTGTCAAGACAAATTATCAATTTTTTCAAACAGTTGCAAGGACGTGGCCAAGTGTTCAGAGAATAATGGGTCTATGGCTCTCAATTTGTTTAAACAAATGTTCTATGCTATACATATTTCTCTCGTATTACTGTAACGTTTTTTGTTTTCGATAAATAATGAGTGAAGAAAACAAAGTTTTTTTTAGTTCACATATTTTGAACAAATGAAATCAGTTGCCAGCATGCAAAATGTGGCTTAAAATACTCTCGACAGCCAATTTGAAGATAATGTATGATTATGAGAAGTGATTGAATGGCAACACGGAGCAATCACATGAGATACTTTTTTGAAAGTCGTTTTTCTCCCGGAAAAAAATCAATGATTGACTCAGTGTGCGGTGGTGTGTAATAATCAAAAAATTCCCCTTTGCCAGTGGCTGTGCTCCAGCTTCAATGCGGTCACTCTGCGGCCACCGTTACAAACAAAGGATTTATTGTATTTATTCTGCTCTCGAGTGCCATGCGACCGTTGCTTGCAACTTCGTGGCAAAGAAAATCAAGCACTCTCAGGTGGTGGACCAACGTTTGCCAGAGATAGCATTGCGAAACCACCAACCTCCGGCCAAGGTACTAAATTGACAATCGAACGATTGCGTCTCTTTGAAGGCTCTAATTATGGTTAGCGTGGAAATTGGCAACGGTTTGCCTTGAGCTTGTGTGAACAAAAGTTTACTGTAGGCATTTCTAAGGTTTGAAAAACAAGAACAGGTGTGGAAACGGCTGTCGGAAATGTATCACGTCGGCAAGAAAATTTTCAAAGGTTGATACATTGAATATATGTGTGTCATGTGTGTATATTGCAGATAAAATCACATGATCTTTGAAACATCAACTGTTCCAGTAATTACTCCACTTCTAAAAAATAACAGATGGACCTATTTCTTCTTCGACTTACATACTTCATCAAAGTCGTGTGCACAATGAATTAGGATTTTATTGTTTAGAGTATTTTTTTTTTGCAAATTGATGAAGTGAAGTCTTAGTTTACATTTTCTTGGTATATCAGTAATGTTTTTCAATATAAAAATAACAAGATTCAGTGATGATAAAGGAATTTAATTAACAAACTTTTCCATTATTCAATCATGAATTGCACTAACGCTGTACGACAACGCTTTTATTAAACCGGAAAACCAGAAAAAAAAAGTTTTGCCCTCACGAACAGTGCTCGCTGCTAAAGGGTGTCCACGATAAAATTGCCACACTATGAAATTGCTCTAACTTTTTAACCGTTGGGTAGAATTTAAGGAAAAAAATTTAGTTCATAGTGCATTATTTACATCCTGCAAGTTTTAAAGTCCTGTGATAAAAACTCGCGGAAATGGAGTCGAAAGAACAGCTCGTGCGTGATAAAATCTTGCGCATTCATCACGAGAACAAGGATCTCTCGCATCGTTCCATCGCTAAAACGTTGGGAATCGCGAATTCCACGGTGTCGCGAGTTATTAAGCGGTTCGAGGAACGGTTGACCACCGATCGGAAGCCCAGAAGTGAAGGAAAAAGTATTCCGCACAACACCAAAAAACACAACCGCCTAGTTGGGGCCTTCAACCGAAATCCGAACGCCTCCGTTCGGGATGTGGCTAAGAAGCTGCACCTAAGCCGAAGTTTTGTCCAGAAGGCCAAAACGAAGGCTTGGCTTTGAACGTTCAAGGTACAAAAGGGCCCTAATCGCGCCGAGAAGCAGAACAAGTCCGCCAAAACCCGTGCCAGGAAGTTGTACCTCAACATGCTGACGAAAGTTGAATGCTGCATCATGGACGACGAAACATATGTGAAGGCCGACTTCAAACAGATCCCCGGCAACCTGTTTTTCACGGCCAAGGATAAGTTCAGCGTTCCGGAGCATGTCCGCACTCAGAAGATGTCCAAATTTGCGAAGATATTCCTGGTTTGGCAAGCCATCTGCACGTGCGGGAAGCGGAGTGCACCTTTCGTGACCCAGGACACGATGAACGGACTGGTGTACATAAAAGAGTGCCTCCAGAAGCGGCTGCTTCCTCTCCTGAAGGCCCACAACGTCCCAACAATCTTCTGGCCGGATTTAGCCTCATGCCACTATTCCAAGGACGTGCTGAAGTGGTATGCGGACAATAAGGTCAATTTCGTGCCGAAAATGTTCAACCCTCCCAACACTCCGGAGCTCCGCCCTATCGAGAAGTACTGGGCGATTATGAAGCAGCACCTTCTTAAACAACCTAAGGTAGTGAAGACAGTCGAGGAACTGAAGAAAGTATGGGTTTACATGCAAAAAACGGTTTACATGCAAAAAAAAAAAGGTTGTGCAGAATCTTATGGCCGGGGTTAAGGCCAAGGTGCGGGCATTTGCGTATGGACTGTAAATAAAATACGAGTAAAATGGTAAAATGAAGTTTAATAGTTATTTCTCAATCCCTGAAAATTTGATGGCAATCGGATGAAAACTCGAATTTTGCGAATCAATTTTGTGTGTGGCAATTTCATCGTGGACACCCTTTAGTTATGCTTCGTAGCTCAATATTTCAAAGCCTATAAGTGTTACACTTCTGAAACACACCCAAACGTCTCCACTTTGGAGCAAAACAACTTGAAAGCAATTGATAGTACTTGCCATGCTTTCCATTGATGGAATTTAAAGCACCACCGAGGAATTAAGGATTTCTCCGAAAAGTGCCGTTGCTGATGCTGTTCTTCCAACCGCTGTTTGCCAGTCAATTAAGCGTGGCCACCCAATGGAAACAATTAAATTTTTTTTCATACAATCATTCAATAAAAAAATGATAAGTGATAAGTTTCGTATTCCCTGTTTCTGGCATGCGCAAATTAAAACTACATTGATTATTCTGTCTGTGAATTATAAAAAATAAAAACATTTGTGTTTAAGACCAAGAACATTCAGAATATTGAAAAGTTCAGAAAGAAAAATAAATGCCTGATCAATAGTGTAAATTATTGTTTAACAATATGGTACATGTTAATACATCTTATTACATTCTCTGTGATACAAGTTAAACATTTTTGTTTCTTCTGAGATGTTCTTGGTTAGCACACATATACTTGAGCTCAAGCCTTCTGATCAACAGTTGTTACAGTAGATTTTTGGGCTATGTAAGGCAACGATATGTATTCTAAAATATATTCAGTGAAACCTTTGGAAGGTCAACAGTCATTATTTCATAATTCTGTGATGTTCTAGGTCATCCAAACTGTCTTCACGTTCAGAACTTAAGATTAACAGTTGTAACAGTAACTTATAAGCAATACAATGTTACAATTAATATTCAAACAGTTATCAATTCGTGATTTAAAAAGTAAACAAACATTATAGAAACTAAGATGACATCTTATGACCTAGAGATCAGCACATTTGGACCTTACCTCTAATTTACATCTATAGCAGTAGCTTTCTGAACCTCACAAAGCAACTTTATTCATTTGATGAAATTATGTGAGTCTTCTGGACAGTCAACATATATAAGGAGATAACTTGAGATTTTCTAGGTCACCAATACTGCCCTCGAATTCTGAAGTTAGGATCAGCAGTCGTAACAGTAGCATTTTAACATATGAAAGGTGGCGATATGCATTAAAACATATTCTGTAAGGTCACCAGCCATTCTCATGTTATCTTGGGATGTAGCCGTTGCTTTCTGGCCTAAATAATGTGCACACCAAAAAGTAGTCAACGGGAAATTAGTGGTATTAAATGGAAAATATGTGAAAATCAAAAGTAAATCATTTATTTAAGACTTCATAAAAATACAAATATAAAACATATACAGTTAAGTCAATTTGACCTGTTATATCCAAATACCCGCACCTTTCGTTTGACACCTTCCATCAGTTTTTGCACAGTGTCATCCGTCACCAATTTTGCAGCTTTCTGCCAGTTACGCCTGAAGCTTTTCTCATCAATTGCTACGCTATTCGTTTTTCGAAGATTCCTCTTGACCAGAGCCCAATACTTTTCGATCGGAAAGAGTTCTGGCGAATTTGGCGGATTGCAATAATTTGGGACAATATTTAAACCATTAGCAATGTACCAATCCTTAGCCAGTTTTCCATAGTGGCAAGATGCCAGGTCAGGCCAGAACAGCACCGAACCGTTGTGTTCCCGAATGAACGGCAACAGTCGTTTATTCAGACACTCTTTTACGTAAATCTAAATGGAGAGTGCCAGTCGTGATGAAGATGTCGCTTCTGAGACCGCATCCACATATTGCCTGCCATACGAGGTATTTTTTTGGGAACTTCTACAATTTTTTTTGCTTAAAACGATCAGCAACATTTCCTCTTTGCAACGAGGTATAGAACTGTAGTCCCGGTATCTGCTTAGAGTCAGCTTTGCAATATGTTTCGTCGTCCAATATTATGCAGTCGTATTCCTTCAGCATAGTGTCATATAATTTTCTCGATCGAGATTTTGCGCTCTTGTTCTGGCTGTCGTTACGATTTGGAGCAACACCTACTTTGAATGATTTCAAGCCTGCACTTTTCTTCAGTTTCTGGACGAACGATGGAGACATTTTCACTTTTTTCGCCACATCACGAACGGAGATATTCGGTTTCTTGTTAAATTCTTTAATCACTTTCTTCCTCTCCGCGACGAAACGAGAATCATGGTTACCTCCGGAACCGACCTTTCTCTTTAAAGTTAAGCGCTGTTGAAAGTTTTTTAGCACTTTAGTAACCGTCGATTTTGCGATTTTTAATGACTTGGCAATATCGCCGTGCGACATATCTGGATTTTCCACTATTTTGTGCAAAATTGCTTCGCGCACGCGTTTTTAATTGAACGCCATTTTACTGAATAAAGGTTACTGTATTCAAACGACGTCTTCATCATAGCACACATACATTAATATTCATGTTGTAGAGATCGAATTAGCAAAGCGCACACGGAGAAGACTGCATTATGGCATTTCCGACGACTACTTTTTGGTGTGCACATTCTTTATACAAAGCTACTATAAATATACGATAAATGTTCAATAAATATTCTGAAACAACCACATACATTATAGGATAATCTTTTTAGTTTCAGGTCATCCAAGCTCGATGATCATGGTTGGATACATCTTGTAACTTTGTATAGTCCAAAGAGCTACAGTTACAACGGAAGATCTTAATTTTTTCTCTCCAGCAGGACAGTTTGGATGACATAAAATATCCCAACATTGACTCATAGGGGCAGTTGATCTTCAAGAACAATCATTGAATATGTTTGAATACATATCATAACATTGGCTAGTGGATAAAGCCACTGTTTTAACTGTAAACCTTAAATATTGTACTTCAGGACATTTTGGATTACAAATAATGTCCCAAGATAATCTCATTATGCATGTTGGTCTTCCAGGAGATTCATTGAATATAAAATATCCCATTATTATTTCATAATGTCTGTCGGTCTTCCACAACATTCATTGAATATGATTGAATTCAAATTGTTACTTTGAATAGCGGATAAAGCTACTGTGGATCTTAAGTTCTGAACTCCAGGAAAGTTTGAATGACCTAGCACACCTTAAAAACAATTCAAAAAGGGTGTTGGGGCGCTGGTTGCTCCGGATTCGTGGTGGACTCGCTGTGGTATAGTGTCCGTCGGATGTGCTACACAAAAAACGCGCGAACTACTAGCGAAACACTAATGAACTGTACTCGAAACTTTATTTTTATGCGATAGAGGTTTTTGATGTACACTCGGTGGTAGTTTTATTTGACTGATCTCTATTGGTCTTTTTGTACGGGTTATAAGTGAAGAGAGGGTATTGTTTTGCTCGACATAGAGTGTGAGAAGATCTCCCTACGAACATTCTGCTCTGATTTGTGGTATTCAAATTAGGTTGAGTATGAGTGCCTTAATTTACCTTCGAATTCATTTAAGGTAAACTCGAACATTATGGGAGTGCCCTAACATACCACCCACCATTGAAATATATATTTCAATCCTATCTCCTATCGTAGGTGGCTTCTACTATTAGTATCTACTATTATATCGAATTCAAATACAATAATCTTAATCATTTTAATCACTTCTGCATTCGCTGTCTTCATCTCCTTGACGGTGGTCGGACGATGGGGTGGAACTCGGTGAACTTCGGTGCACTTCTGTGATAAGGGGTGCGCCAGGTGGCACTCGACCTCTCGATCCTCGCGTTCGTTCGTCCAGGGTTCCTGCCAATACGGTTGACTTTAGGTCGGAGAAGACAAGTTTCAGCAGAGAACAAAATGGATACTTAACTTGTGAGGGGACCATGAGGTCCCCTCCCATCCGACATCGCTTGTGTTTCTGGAACCTCGAACAACAGGAACTATGTTGCTTCTTGATCATCTGGTTGGTTATCGGGAATAGGCAGGATGCAAATGCGGGTTATTGCTCTCTTGTAGATGCCGTCTTTGGTCCGAATGTTGACGACTCGGATGTGTCCGTTGTTACCGGGAAACACTTCGATGACTCGGCCGAAACGCCACTTCTGCGGCGGTAGATTTTCTTCGCGAACTAACACCATCGTTCCGATGCGAATGTTGTCGCGTTCGTGGGTCCATCGGGTTCGCTGCTGTAGTCCCGATAAATATTCGAGTGACCATCGCTTCCAAAGTCGACGGAGGTATTCCTGGATCAGCTGCCATTGGGATAGGTGATTGCTAGGTAATTCTTCGTATGATGGTTCCGGGATTGCAGTTAGCGGTCTGTGAACCAAAAAGTGGCCTGGTGTAAGGACGTCCAAGTCCTCGGGAGAATTGCTAAGCTGCGTTAGAGGCCGGGAGTTGAGCAGCGCCTCAATTTGCGTGAGCAGTGTATGGAATTGTTCGTTGGTGACCAAGGCGTTCGCGAGCGTGCGACGGAGGTGCGTCTTTAGGGATTTAACCGCTGCTTCCCAGATGCCGCCGAAGTGAGGTGATCTCGGAGGGATGAAAGAGAACTGGATTCCTTCTGCAGAGCACTGTCTTGTAACATCCAGGCGGTTCTGTTGCGTGCGGAAGAGGTGTAGGAATTCGTTCAGCGTGCGTCGAGCTCCGACAAAGTTGGTTGCATTGTCGCAATAAATTGTACGTGGTACTCCTCGACGTGCCACGAATCTCTTCAGGGAAGCGATGAACGAATCTGCTGATAGGCTCCCAACGAGTTCAAGGTGCATCGCTTTTGTCGATAAGCAAACAAACACCGCTACGAAGGATTTTTGCGGAGCAGCCTTGCGAGCCGCTGGCCGAAGATAGAATGGGCCGCAAAAATCCACTCCAGTATTAAGGAACGGCAATGTTGGGGATACTCGAACGGGAGGTAAGTCCGCCATAATCTGTTCGGCGTAAGTTGGTCGGCTGCGAAAGCACGAAACGCAGTCGTGGTTTACTTTTCTCACAATATCGCGCAGTCGGAGAGGCCAGAATTTGGCACGAACGATAGCTGTGAGGAGCGTTGGTCCCGCATGTAGATGGCTACGATGATAGTACTGAACGATTAGTAAAGTCAATGGGTGCTTGTTATCCAGGATCATAGGCTGCTTTTGGGCATACGGAAGTGCTGCGTTGTTGAGACGCCCTCTTACGCGAAGAACCCCATTTACGAGCACTGGCGATAGTGCCTTCAGCTTCGACGTTGACTTCACTTGACCGGTGGTGCGGATAGAATGCAGATCTTCCGCAAAGGATTCTTGCTGGGCTATTTTGACCAGGCTGACTAGAGCGTTTTCCAGTTCACCCGTAGATAGGGGTCCCAAACTCCTAGCTCCGTGATCATGCTTCTTCGCATTGCTGCAGAACCGTTGCATGTAGGCAACCACGCGAACTAGACTATAGAGAGATGATTTCAATGCAAAAATGGTATTTTGCACGACTGTAGGAAGCGAAACTGTAGGTCTATTCTGGAGTTGTTCAGTGCTGAAGAGGTCATCGGACGTTCGAACAAGATTGGGCCAAAACCGGATGGATTGTTGCAGCCACTGAGGCCCTTGCCACCACAGCATATGATCAACGAGCTCCACTGCTGGCATACCACGGGATATGACATCTGCTGGGTTTTCGATACCTGGGACGTGTCTCCAACTCCCAGAAGCGGTAATTTGCTGAATTTCGGCCACTCGGTTGCCAACAAACTTTTTCCAGCGAGATGGTGAAGCGGATAACCAATGGACGACTATTGTTGAATCAGTCCAGAAGAACGGACGGGCTTGAATTTGTAGACTGCTTTCTACCTTTTCGAATAAGTGGCTCAAAAGAAGCGCTCCGCAGAGCTCTAAACGCGGTAAGCGAATAGTAGGATCAAGTTTCTCGGTTCCCTTAGGCGCAACTTTCGACTTCGCTGTAAGTAGATGCACTGAGACGAGTCCGCGAGACGACATGATGCGGATATAGATGCACGCGCCGTATGCGCTTTCGGATGCGTCGCTGAACCCATGTAGCTCAACGTTGACTGGATCAATACAGGGAGCCGCCCACCGTGGCACGGAGAACAAGTCGAGCACCTCAAGGTCACTCCTGAATGCCTTCCAGAACTGTTGTTGGGAATCATTCAAAAGATTATCCCAGGGCACTTTCGATTTCCATAACTCCTGCATAAAAAGTTTTGACCGTAGCACAATTGGTCCCAATAGACCCAGAGGGTCGAACAAGCGTGCTGCCTCAGAAAGCACCAATCGTTTGGTTATTGGAGCGTCGTAAGACCAAGCAGGTATTTTGAAACGAAAGACGTCATCAACGGGCTGCCACAGCAACCCCAAAGTTTTCACTGGTGAGGATGACGAATCGAGTTCCAAGAGATTCCGTTCTTCACGAAGCTCTGCGGGAATGTTTCGAAGAATTGTCGAGCTATTGGATGCCCATTTGTGCAGCTTAAATCCCGCAGATTGTAAAAGGTCGATCAGTTGTCGGCAAAGTTCAATGCCTTCTTCTTCGGAAGCCACCCCACAAAGCAGGTCGTCAATGTAAAAATTCTTCGCAAGAACCTTAGCTGCTTTGGGATGGGTTAACTCACCGTCAGAGGCGAGTTGCTGGAGACAACGAGTGGCAAGGTATGGGGCCGATGCAGTACCGTAAGTAACGGTCAGTAATTCGTAGGTTTGTAGTGGGTCCGAGGAAGAAGATCGAAATACGATGCGCTGGAGAAGCCGGTCAATGCGATCTACCAGCACTTGACGGTACATTTTCTCCAGATCGACGACTATGACAAAGCGAGGTATTCTAAAGCGTAGAATGATGCTGTACAACTCGTCTTGCACAACAGGGCCCACCAACAGGGCGTCATTCAACGAGACACCCGTATCAGTGGAACACGAAGCATCAAAGACGACGCGAAGTTTGGTCGTGACGCTATCAGGACGAACAATGCAGTGGTGAGGCATGTAATAGGTCTTCTCACCAGGCTTTACGACGTCGGTACTGGTATCGATCGGTGTCATATGTCCCAGCTGAACATATTCTCGAATAAACGCTTCGTAAGCATCCATGAGTGGAGGGTTAGCATGAAGGCGCCGTTCAAGGGAGAAAAATCGACGAAAAGCGATACTTCGCGATTCTCCTAGTTTGGCGAGCATATCTGGATTCTTCGGCAATGACACCACAAATCTCCCGGTTGGATCGCGGGTCGTGGTAGCAGCAAAATGAGTCTCGCATTTCCGCTCTTCCACAGATAGGGTCTCGTTGGAGTGGCACGACTCAATCTCCCAGAAACGAGCAAGCTGCTTATCCAAATCATCATTGCTGCACACCAGTGCAGTGGCAGAGGGAATTGAATCCGTTGTTTCGCTTTTTCCGGACACTGTCCACCCGAAAACTGTTTCCTTCAAGTGGGGAAGTCCGGGTCCGAGATCGATGAAACCTTCAAGCAGTAGACGATAATAGACTTCAGCTCCGATAATGACATCGATGCGATTGGGTTCGAAGAAACGAGGATCGGCGAGCTGAACAAACGATGGAATGTTCCAGGTTGCTGTCGATAATCGACTTGAGGGTACAATAGGCTTAAACTCCGGCAAGATATGGAATTTGAGGTCAACAGCAAAATCTGAATGTCGTGAACGTATGATTGCCATCACAGATTGCTTCGATGTAGTAGCACTAGGTCCCACTCCTTGAAGGGAGAGCGGGTCATTCTGTCGACGTAGATCTAATTTCTGCGCTAAACGTTCACTAAGCAGGTTTCGTTCCGAGCAACAGTCCAGAAGAGCTCTAGCAAACTGGACGTTTCCGTTGTAGTCAGCTATCTTCACCACGGCAGTTGACAGGAGAACAACACCTTTTCCGGTAGTCGACTGGCTAGTAGAAAGAGCTACTGACTTGGAAGTGGAGGCAGAAGAGTCTATGGCCTTCTCGGGTACGGGAGTGGTAGCGAAAGTTTGCGATTGCAGAGCGGAGGAATTGTTCGATCTTGCGATTGGGGGTTGACTTTGAGGAACAACGGGTTTTGAGAGCGATTGATGGCGATCTTGTTCTTGGGTGGAATTGTTGCTTGTTCCACGCAAATGCAGCATCGTATGGTGTTTTTGACCGCAAACCCGACAAGCTGAGCTGGAACAAGCCCGTACCAAATGGGAAGAGGATAAGCAATTTAGACACAAACCAGCTTTTTTGACTGATTCAAGCCTTTGGGAAGGAGTCATACTTTAAAGGAATCACATCTGAAAGGGAATGGAAAGTTTTTTGACAGTGTGGACAAGCTTGATCCTGCGTTGTAGTTGTTGTGAGCGTTGATCCGAGTTTGGGTTTAACCGTCGTTCGGCCTTGGTCCTGGCGATACTCCGATGAGCGAGGCTTCGAGGATGCAAAAGGTTGCAGAGTTGTAAGGTGATCACGCAGGAACTTAAGCATGTCTTCGTACTTCGGTGCTTCACGAGAACTATGAGCACGCTCCCAATGCCTTTGAGTTTCAGCATCGAGACGGGTGTAGAGAATATGAGCCAACAGGTGTGACCATCCACCTGTGTCGAGTCCAATTTTCCGCAACTGTAAAAGGTTGCGTTCGTACGAGTCGATGAGACCAACTAATGCGTCGTACGATTCCCGTTTGATTGGCTCAGCGGTCAGGAAACTGTCCATTAACGTGCGAGTGATGATTTTTTTGTTCTCGAACCTTTGTTCAAGCATTTGCCACGCCACATCAAAGTTGTTAGCTGTCACTTCTATTGATTCCACCAACGTTCTGGCTTCTTTGGTGAGCACCGAGAGAAGATAATTGAATTTATCAATCGGTGAAAGCGAAACATCTTTGCCGATCATGCTTTGGAAAGCATCACGAAAGCTCAACCAATCTTTCACACTACCGTCAAAGGAAGGGATTTTGAACACTGGAAGGTGAACTCGGGAAATAGGGGTTTGGCAGGGCGGAGAGGAAGAGGAAGCCACAGCTGTCGGATTGACTCGATGCAAAGTTAGAAAGTCTTTCACATCGAAGTATTTATTTTCGAAGTCCAGCCGAGTTTTTCTGCTAGTAGATTCAACGTCTTTCTTCAGCGCAGCTTCCTTGCCTTCTTCACCAGCAGTCAGTTGTAAGTCATGCTCCTGTCTTGCTTCAAGTTTAGCATGATTATCCCGGAACTCCTTGAACAACGTTTCCAAGTGCTCCAAGCGTGTCGCAATTTTCGCTTGGTCCTTCTGTGCATTGAAACGTGCAACAAAAGATTCCATATTTGCCATGGAGTCAAGATGGCCCCGCTCAATCTTGCTCAATTCGCGTAATGACGCCATGCTATTGTCGATATATTATTCCAAATCGCAAACCCAATCAAATTCCAAAAAAACGTAGCGTAGTCAATTGCCCAAAAATCGTTTAAATCGCAAACAAATTCCTTATGTACTATAGTGATACTCGCATGCAAACTATATTTCTCGTCCGAAATGTGCGTACCTTTGTTCTCGGTATACTCACGCTACCATCTATTGTTCGCTGACCCAAGCCACGCCAGATTTGCCACGTACTGGAGGAAGATGTCGAAATGCGCCTAAACAACGCCGAAATGCTCCGTGTGCGTGGGATGTCCGTCTCGTGGTCGAAAAACAGGTCCGAAGAAATCAATCCGGCAGGCCTACCGGATCCGTACTCGCCGATATAACAATCGACGCCGAAATCGTTGTCGCACAATGCGATACAAACGCTGCTTGCAAACGGGTTTCAATTGTCACTAGCCGGCTCACTCACTCGGCACAAAAAATCACTTTTCTTCGCCTAAAAGCGCACAAATCCGGTTCGAAGGACCATTAATGATGGGGCGCTGGTTGCTCCGGATTCGTGGTGGACTCGCTGTGGTATAGTGTCCGTCGGATGTGCTACACAAAAAACGCGCGAACTACTAGCGAAACACTAATGAACTGTACTGAAATCCTTATTTTATGCGATAGAGGTTTTTGATGTACACTGGTGGTAGTTTTATTTGACTGATCTCTATTGGTCTTTTTTGTACGGTTATAAGTGAAGAGAGGGTATTGTTTTGCTCGAGATAGAGTGAGAGAAGATCTCCTACGAACATTCTGCCTCTGATTTGTGGTATTCAAATTAGGTTGAGTATGAGTGCCTTAATTTACCTTCGAATTCATTTAAGGTAACCTCGAACATTATGGGAGTGCCCTAACAAGTGTGTTATAAACAGTTGTTCTGTTGTGTTAACGATTCGCGTTGGACAGAGTCCTACCTCTAGGGAGAAAAAAGTTTTGAGAAACATAGTGAAAGTGAGAATGCCTAACCGATTTGATCCAGAACGCTTGCGCAGATTCAGGAAGCGATTAAAAAGGGCAAACATACGGGAAATCCTCCGAAACGACCATGCACCGATGCCGAGCGAGCTCGTAGTTATCGGGCGAAATTGAAAGCAGCAAGAGGTAATGCGTTGCCAACAACTAGTTGGGACGCTTTAGAAGGTTCGACTTTTCAAATTGCATGTCATCATTGGGCTCCCTGTCTTATTACATTTCAACATATTATTGATTGTATTCTGGTGATGACATGCGCAGCATGCTTTTACTGCATATGAACCTTCACATGATATCGATACAACTAATGCGCTGAATATGTTTTAATGTGTGATTATTTTATCAGGCGTTTATTTTATATTCATAAGAATTTATCATATATTAACCAACCTTTTTTCCCATACTCATTGCAAAGAATAATGATGTTTTATAAAACTCACTCTCTTTCTTCTGCGAGATCTAATATATTTATATATATTTCGATTTCCTGAAAGTTTTAGCCATAATGGATTCACTAATTTACCTGACATTCACATAGAAACATGAATAATAATTTCACAAAAAAAAACCATAAACCATATTTTAGGTACGCATTTAACCTTATATTCCAAATTTTGGCCTAATGTATTCATCACATAGTAAAATGTAGAATATAAAAGTTTTCAATGGAAAAGTAAGAGTGAGCGGTTCCGATTTTTCGAAGGGCTTTTTCATACCAACACCTTTATAACTAAATGAATATAGTGGGAATTTTAATGTTTTGAAATGAAATGGCCGATTGATCACATGAGAAAGTCATTTAGATGTTATCAAGAAGTTTTTTATTCCGTATAGTATACCGAATATAGCTGAATGCCCGGAGCGATGAAATGAACAAACTTTACTGAAATTCGTCCGAATAAGTATCCTTAATGATATCCATATCGATCGAAAGTTTTCGACTCAATAATGTTTGTTGGTGACTTTTCATGGTCCAGTACAGCAAACGCCTTGTTAAGCATGTCTTAGCAAAAGTATAACTAGTTGAATATCGTTTCTAGCTAAATTATTGTGTGAGTTATAGTTAAAACTGTAATCGTGCGCTACATAATCGACTGAGTCAAAGGACATGTACTCTATATACTTGTATATAACCTTATAACAACTGCAAGATAATTTTTGTTATTTCCTGTTTGATAAAACTTCCTGAACTATGAACATTTTATGAGACGCTTACACATCTGAAAATATTGCAATTGATTATTGTGTTTTCATAACAATCACTAAACCTGTCGGATATTTTCTGATAAAGAATTTTATCGTAATTTGAATTCTAGAGTATTTCAATGTTTATTATTACCCTTGAAATCCAGAATTGCTAAAATTGCATCAATTGCAAATTTTTGATTCTTCGAAGTTAAATTATGCAAAGGCATACTACAACTCAGATTGTATACAAATGATCTGAATGGTATGGCATTTAAATGGTGAATGTTGAAAAGGAGACAAGGCATCAGTCAAAATATATGTTTGTATGTACGTATTATAGAATTTCCTCCGCAACCTGTCGTTACCGAAATCCCCCAAACGATGCAAAACATTGTTGATGGTTCCGGCGATGGTGAGAATTCCGAGATGCTGGCCATTCAGGCACAGTATGAAATACGAATAAACATTAAGTAATGTCAAGCGGTTATGATTATAAGAATGACTAAGACTATCATTGATTTAATAATTTTACTTTCCCTAAAAGATCCTCAACTATCTTCTAGTCCTTTAATATAGTCCATCGTAAAACGTGCAACCGTGACCGTGTCATCATTCAAACCAAAAGGCCCTTTTCAGGGCCACCAAATAATATCTCAAGAGCGTACAATAGAATTTGTTACATACTGGCTTCAAAACGCTGGTCTAAGGTCCCATAAGAGCCACACACTTCATATTATGACAAACTGCTTCTATCGGTAAGTGTAAGCGACTGGCGCGAATAATTGAAACCTTTTTAACGCTAATAATGCCACACAGAATTTCCCTGACATTATAATGCATCACTTGGTTTAACGTAGTCTACGTCGACCGGTCGTGTCTTGTACACAACCCCACTGATTTTTTTTCTGCCAGTGGATGACTATTGCAGTATAGTGATTTTAAACCGACTATGATCATGGTCAAAACGACCATTAAAAATAGTTTATCCAACATTTGCCATAATGTCGGAATAGTCCTTGTTACCAGCCATGTCCAAACACTACACTGCACGCCGAGCTGCTTTGCACCACGCTAGTGCGTGCATTATATTCGCCTCTTTGACTCCGTGCATCCAGGCTAACACCCAACACCGGTGGGTACAACAGCAATGTCAGTGCTCGTGGTTTGGCTTTGGACACCGTGACTGATGCTTCGGCAAACACCACAGCCGAGTGTTTCCGATTTTGTCCGATTGCAGAATACACGCGTGGTTTATTTTTTTTCTTTCTAACCGAGCCGTGCTTGTTAAATTCAATCAACTTATGCGCCCGTCACTCAACAGCCAAGAAAACAAACCAATAAGCTAAATATCAAATTTTAAGAATCATCCAACTAGCATTGCTCTTTCCGTGGCAACCAGTGTCATACTGAGTGTATGTTGAGAGCTTTCTTGTTATCGTAGCCACTCGGCTCGTGTATTTTTCCAAAAATCAGACCCGGTGTCAGAAGCAATACACGAGCTGTACACTCGTGTCCCGTGCATTGCGTTGCGGGTTCGCCTGTAAGCACGAAACTAAAGCGGCGAATTTCAGCCACTGAGTGGTGTGTTTGCAGTCAAGTTCTGCTCTCGTGCAGAACGGTCCGGTGTTTTTACCAAGGCTGCTTGTTACCATGATCATAGTCAAAATGCCGTGAACGTGGTGAATTTGTCCATATCCATGGTTATTGTAACCATTATATGCAATAGTCAGCTTGACCATGATATAATTGTCGGTATAACTAGTCAAAATTGGAAACGAAATTTTCTGTCAGTATCATTCCAATCGAGCAGGCGACCTGTCAAACGCGTGTGAAGAAAAAATAATGAAAACAAGTATTGTGCTGTTGTTAATATCAAAGCTGTTTTTCGTTTCAGATATTCTGCTTTTTACTCAATTACAGTAAGTATTTATTGTATAATTGTTGATAATATCATGTTTTTCATGAAAAAAATAGCATTCGCAGGATGATTTTCTGCATATCAACCGAACCTGAACTGGACCAGCGATAAATTCCATCGAGATTATCATCAAGATTTGGCTGGAGCTAGGGATGGAGGGTTTTTCCGGTGGAGTTAGTGGTGATGTTTACCATGCAGAACATTTTCCCAGGTCAACAGTTCCAAATCAGCGACGGATCAGCGAACGATTACGAGTTTCCGGTGGAGTTTGTGATAAAAGTGGTCTGTGTTAATGTTGTGCCAATGTGTCAATTGTGGAAGTTTTTGGATTGCATCGTCCGTGATGAGTCCCGGAGTATTGAATTGAATGCAGACATGGATGGTGAATTTGATGTAAACCCAAGTAACCACAAGCATTATATCATTGCACTTGTTCAACCCAAAATCAACATCGGTAATGCGGGATCGCATCAATTCATTAGTTGTCAAGTAATGAAGCGTTAGATTAGTTTAAGAATGTAGTGATGCATTACCAATGCAGTAATGCTACTTTAGCAATGTCTTATGGCATTACAAAAGATATAGCATTAGTTCGATCTTAGTGGGGCCCTTTTCAGCTTTAATCCAACTTCAATGATGCACTAGATGTAATGCATATGCCCTATACATGCATGCTATTACAGCCTCGTGGTTACTTGGGAATATTCTGAGTGAAATGTATCGCTTTGCAGCTGCCACTTCAAGCAATGTTTCAAGTTAGGGTAAGTGAATCAATTAGAGCAACATGTTCTTTTATGTGAGCTTGTAAGGGAAACAGAAACATGCGTTACTGTTAAGTGAGTTTCGTGTGTATTATGCTGTGTTAATAATATTGAACGTGAAATAAAGTAACAAAGTTGAGTGGTATTCAGTCATCAAAGTTTATTGGTTTTTATTTTTGTAAAGCAATTTTTACTTGGAGTTTATCACAACAAATAACCACCTGGATTTATCTCGTTACACTGCCAAAGATCTACTGTCTATTTTATTTTGTGAACCTTTTTGGGTTCATGTATCTTCAAACGAAAAAGCAGAAATCTAACTAGGTGAATTGAAGACTGAACGCGATGCAATAAAATATCAACATCGTTCTGAGCTTTGCAAAAAGTCACTTGAAAGTTAAAACAATTTCAGTGTTGTCAACTCAAAGCATCAGGGATGCCAAATTTGTTATTTTCACAGGGATGACATGGCGTCACTCTACTAATACAGGCACACTAGGTATAACGATAGAATTTTTTTCAGAGTAGTTTTGCAGCATACGCGGTAATCTCAATTTACGCTATTGAGCGGTTCCATATCATTTCAGCAACGAGTAATTTTCATATTTTTTTATTTGCATGAAACCTTGCATACAAGTTTTTGGGGAAGAAAAACGCCGTTTTGCATACTTGGTTCGCCATTTTGAATCCAGCCTTACTTATGAGAAGGGCCTATGAAAAATGCACATGATATCTTCAAAAAATTGTATCTCGGAAACGGTTTGTCCGATTGGTTTGGTGTCTTCTGCGAAGTTTTAGACAATTGTTGGTGCTATATGGAAAAAATATGCACGGTAAAAAAAAGTTTGGTTTTTGTGTTTTGAACTAAAATATAGATTTTCCCTTAAAAGTTACATGTCAATAATTTTTTAATTATTCTTATGTTATAGCTGACTTAAAATGCTATCTAGTGCACAGTAGGTTGTTCTGGAGAAAAATAGGTTACAATGAAAATTTTTTTTTTAAACAAATTACAATTTTCAAAAAAGCTATTAAGAAAAGTCAAAAAAGTTTGTCACCCTAATTTTATGAAAGAACATCAAATTTGCAAGCAAAAAATTCTTCGGTAACATTTTTCTTAGATGCACCGTTTAGAAGATATTACTGATTTAATATTGATTTTTTGATAACTTAATAAGTTTTGGCCCTTTTCGGATGTATTCCGTGTTTTTCCAGTTTCAAAAGTATTTTTTTCGGAAAGATTGGAAAATTTTGAGTTATAATGACACTGACAACTTAAAGATTCGAGTGAAATTCTCTGCCTTAAAAGTATTTTGAAAAACAAGTTACAAAATCCCACTATCAGGAACAATGATTTCTTCCAGTTATTTTTAGTGGATTGTGTTGAAAATGTGCATTCAACTCTTGCATATCGCCTAACAGTTTAATCCATTTAAACTGGATGTGTTTATACTGTGCATATTTTCTCTCTATTGCCGAACATCACCACAGACATCAAACCGATGAGACAACTCGATTTCGAGATACACTTCTTTGAGAACTGCAAATGCAAGCTCCTCAATTAGCAAGATTCAATAGAGCGAATTAAGCTTATTTTTCAGGGATGGTGATTGTGCGCGATAAAAAATAACATTATATGTTGGATATCATCAGTTTATTTTTATTCCTGTATTTTTATAAAATTAACAACTTTCTTAACAATATCGAATATTTTGGCATCATTGTCAGGACAGTTTGAATAAAGCTTTGCCTTTATTGTATTTTCTGATAGAGGAAGAAATGAGTGGAATTTTTGAGTTCCTTGAATTGTTTTTGCATTATTATATTGATTATTTAGCTGCAAAGACATATTTTCGTATTCTTCTGTAGTAGAATAACAAAATGACAACTTTGTAAGTTCTTCTTCTTTTCGTTTGTGTGCCCAATTAGACAACTCTCTTGCAGTCTTTATCGGGTGTTCGCGTTCTTTGGCTAAACTTGCTCTGGTAGCCATGCGTTTTATCGTACCTCCAATAGCATCGCATGGACCTTTTCCGTGCGATGTGGCGAAGAAATTTTTTCGGTTTTTATACTGTGAAGCAGCACCATCTGACATAAAATAATTTTTGTTTATGTTTTTATTTTGATCAATTTGTAAAAAGTTTATCATTTTATCAATAAACAAATTAACAGCGACTGAATCATGTCTTAGTTCTTCAGAAATTATAATGAAGCTAAAATGTTTAATTTGCATATTTTCAGTATAATATATTACGAAAGGATGGATTGTGGCCTGTTGCACGTTCCAATGGTGTGATTGAACTTCATCCTGCAAAATGAAGCTGTAATTTTCAGAAAAGTCACAAATAGCTAAAAATTCACCATCTTGCAAGTTTTGTTTTGTAGTTTTCAAAAAATTGGATTGTTCGGTTTTTACAAAATCATGCGGAATCAAACTTTCTAATTTTGAGCTGAAAAATGAAACAAACTCATCGGTTTGCTTTGCAATAGTTTCTAAATCACATCTGTCAGTGGTAACCCATTGTTCGAATGAAAGCTTTTCAACAAAGTTTTCTTCCAGTTGTTTCAATAAACTGTCTTCTAAAACTGAGGTATCTGGGCAGTTTTTACATCTTCGTAGATGGCAATGAGTTGTCTTATTTTCGCAAAGTAATCTATTCGTTAATGTTTTTAGATCATTCAAGACATTGTATTTTTTTAAGCTATGTAGAATTAAATTGACATTTTCATGCGTAGTGCAAACGCAAACATTATGTGTTCCTGTGATAGTCAATAATTTACATTGCCTTGGCCGGAGGCTTGCAAATGATGAAAACCCTATTTTTACATTGACGTACATTTCATTAAAGCGATTAAAAGCTTCTCTCAATGTCATCATTAACAATCTTTTCTGAACAGCTAATCTCTTATTTCCTGTCTTTACGCTAACAAAATCTCTTTGGCCTGGCATTGCACGGCTTATATCATCGTCCTCAAAAAAATTCAAAACCAGTTCTTTTGTTTCATTACTCAAAGCTTTTCCAGAGCTTGAACCTTGAGATGAATCAAATACATTATCTCTTTCCTTTCTTGCATCTGATACCATATTTCTACTGGTTTTAAATTCGTCTACAATTTTTTGTACTGACCATGATTTTGGTAACAATGATAAAATTGATAGTTTTTCTTGCCTTGTGGCTGAATTTAAAAATTTAATTTCCATATTTTCTATGACTTCATCAAATTCGTTTGCTTTTTCTGTTTTAGCGTCTAATTTAAAAAGATTTCTTCGTACACCTTCGACGATTTCAGCGCACTTTTTTTCAGGATAGTGAACATTTTTAACCTTACCTAAATCTATAGGCGAAACACGAATAGCTGCTATTCCTTGGTTGAATATTTCGACGTCTACAGGCATCGTGAAGTCTTCATTTGATTGAATTGTGCTTAGCGTTGACGCTGATGGTATCGTGACAAAACTTTCATAGCTTTGCGAATCAGGTACATCAGGTATGGTCTGAACAGTTGGCATCCTTGAGCCGCCGGCTACGCTTGTTCTTCGTTTTGGGTGAGGTGAGCTCTTGAATCAATATGTAGACGGCAAGACGAACAAATACGAAAATCCTTGGTGTTCAGTGTGGATACCTTGGAAAATCCAATTGATTTTAGTTTTTAGATGATACCATCCGTGAGATATCGCAGCTCTTTCGAACACTGAATGTCTTTGAATGGGCGAATACATCTTATTTTACTCATTTTGTAATCTGTAACATAGGAAATATTTTCCAATTGTTAGTTTTTTACGAAAATATCACAAAACATATAATTAAAATGTGTATTTAAAACTTACCTTTGCACCAAAACGTGTTACACGTTGTTGTAGGTATAATGTTATTGAAGAAGATTGTAAATTGTATACACCTGGGTTGAATAAAGAGTGCGGCGGTTGTTGATTGAGGTATCACCATCAATTTTGCAGAGGACAGACGTTGACATTTCGTATCAAATTAATGCCACTATCACCAAGTCGGAAATTCATGACACAAGCAGCAGAACAAAGTCTGGAAGTTTTATTGCTGGTTGCAGTTGTGATTGGACTCTAGAAGTGCTTTTTGCGCATTATAAAGTGTGATAAAAGTGCACGTTTACGTCAAATCGTTTTGTTGTCTTCGGTGCACTTATCTTTTATGCTGAAAGGTATAAGTTCACTGAAGACAGGAAACGATTTGACCTAAACGTGCACTTTTATCACACTTTTTCTGCAATCAGCAATATTTTGTCAGATTTGTTAGTCTCTGACAAAAAAGGCAGCATTTGGACTGGAGTCCCAACCTTGGCCTTATTAGAGGAAGTTTGTCTGGCATGCAGAAATTTAACGGTGGCATTCTATGAAAGGCAATGTGCAATGCACACCACCGATCGCGTGATTCTGACGCTTGCCAAACTGAAACAGAATCTTACTTATGAGACCCTAGGCACGCTATTTTGTATATCGGGGAAGACGGTGTCCAACTATTTTGGTTATACCATTCAAATACTGCGTAGAGTATTGTCTCCATTTGTGTATTGGCCATCGAAAGACGAAATTTTAAAAAACATTCCCTTATGTTTCCGTGATAAATTTCCAAATGTTACGGTTGTGCTTGATTGTACTGAAATTGCAGTGGCAACACCTAAATGCCTCAATTGTCGCATTTCATGTTACTCCAACTAGTTATAAAGGGCGACGTACAATCAAATTTCTAATCGGCGGTACTCCCGCTGGCTTGATATCGTTTATTAGTA
This sequence comes from Aedes japonicus, assembly GCA_034211315.2. Lineage (NCBI taxonomy): Eukaryota > Metazoa > Arthropoda > Insecta > Diptera > Culicidae > Aedes > Aedes japonicus. Next base: position 89,598 of record JASCZW010000231.1, on the reverse strand, counting down.
ATGCGTATACTGGAAAATCAGATCGCGTTTCGAATCAGATCAATCTTACGCAGATAACAAAGACCCACGTGTTCACCGATGGAGCTGGGAGTCAGTACAAGAACAAATATAACTTCACCAACATCACATTTATGAAGAAAGATTTTCAAATGGATGTAGAATGGAATTTTCACGCCAGTTCTCACGGAAAATGTCCATGTGATGGAGTGGCGGGAACACTTAAACGTGCTGCGCACAAATACAGCTTAACGCCAAATAGAGACAAGCTGATAACAGATGCTTCCTCATTCTATGCATGGGCTGTAGAGCAACAAGGACAAACAATGTCTTTCAGTTACGTGGGACAGCTCAATTACGATACATCGTTGGCTAAACTGCAAATTCGAATGGAGAGTGTTCAAACCCTTCCCTTTGACTCAAAACTACCATTATTTTTTGCCACAAAACGAGTACATAATCATATCTAAAAAATATTCGAAGAGCTCTGAGATAAAATTCCACAACCTTAGATTTAAAACATGAATATGAACTTTAGGAATCTAAAAACGATTTCATTATATTTATTTTCATTTGAAACAACTAAATTATATTGTATTTAATACTATTCTAACTCATATCGGAATTTGAAAAATAAAAAAAAGGAAAAGCACGCTAAACTGCTAATAATCAAAATGGCGTCTTAAACGAAGATGGCAAAATTTTTTTTACTTAAAATGATTGTTCTTTACTCTACAGAACACAAAAAAAAACAGTGATTGCAAAATTATGCTTTGTTGCGTATAGAAATATGATACATATTGATATTGCGCAATACACGCAAAAAAACGTCAAACTCTTTTTAGAAAAAAATATTTTTTTATCGAGTAAATGTCAATGCACACCTAGTTTCTTGACTGCATCTTATGTATTTTTTTCTCAGCTTTCAGATGGTGTGCTCAGAATTCGGATTGAGCGGTGCGCTCATAGTGAAAAATCGATATTATTGATAAAATTCAAGATGGCGGCCAAATCCAAGATGGCCACCACATTTTTTTGTAACATCAATTGAAAGCTTTATTTATCCTCTGTACAACAGCAACGAGTTTTGAAGATGTTTCAATGTAATATTTTGTGATATAACTTGTTTACTTACCTTGAAATTATCCAAAAATCGATTTTTTTACAACATGTTTAGTCCCTTAGAAAACGAGGGGTCCATCAATTTGGCTCAACCAAAGCGTTTTTTATCTTGTTTTAATATATTCTAACTAATAGCGATGAAAAATTTGAAATCAAAAGATATGTGCCAATGGCGGCCTGGTTCCAGCGAGAATTACTCAGTGAAAGTTCATCAGAGCTTTCAAGAATTGGTTATAATATTATGTTACGCCATTTTCAGCAATTTTCAACCCCCTCTCTCTCTCTCACGTAACAAGATAGTAAATACATATAAATTATGTCATCCGCTTCCTTCCAACGGAAATGTAAATCTTTTTCATAAAGTACCTCAGTAAAAAAAAGTTAAATAAATAATAATAATCGTTGCTTAAACGGTTTCTATGGCCAATCAGTAACCTTCAATTATACTTAGATTCATTTGATACAATACACCGCACGACTGTCATAGTGTCCACAAAATGCAACGCGGTGTAACACTTTCGAATCTGAACAACGATGGATGAGGAACCCCCGCGGTTGTACCATTTCTCCGAGAAAGGCTGCGTGAAATATTCATTTTGATATATAAATTACTTATAACCGAAATTACACCTTGAATATAAAAATAGACTCGTTTGAAATGGTACGCTTGCTTGTTGTTTTGCAACCACTCATGACGCGACAAAAACATGCTGCTCCGAATAGAAAAATCGGTGCATCTGCCTGGGACGACCCATATGTTTACGTTGCGGAGCGACATCTACGATTTGCAAGTGGTTACACGAAACTAAGCTAATCTGTCATGTTGTGGGGGGGTTGCTCACCAGCGAGGATACGATGGAACGATTCACTACACACAAAGAAAAATGATTGGTAGAATTAAAAAAACCATTGCTAAAATTGAAAAGTTGCTTTGGTTCTTTTTCGTAGAAAGCGGTTTGCTTTCACAACAAAATCGTTCAAACCGTCAAATCATAATTTTCCTGCTTGGTTCATTTAAAAGTTGAAACTTTCAAAACGAATTGTAGAACTGTCATATCGAAACCGTGACATCGTTGAAAATCAAAGCAAATAATTTCTATTTCAAAATAAACTGTCAACGAGAAAATGTCATGTGATAAAAATAAAAATATGCCATTTGCATTGAAATAGAAAATAGTTTTTACACCAAGAGGTTTATTTTGCAGCTAAATTGTAGAATTTGCAACCCCAAAAGCCTAGCATGCAAGCAAATAATTTCAAAATGAACTTTCAAGATGTAATTCTCGTGCGATTAAAATGTAAATATGATGTTTGGAATGAAACAAAAATTGTTGTAACATACAAAAAATTTTTTTTAAGATGAATCTTTCGTATTTTCACAACATGCTTCAGATAAAGCGCAGACAAACATTGTCCTCGTAATTTTCGCCAAACGCGTACGCCGGGAGCAAAGAAGCACACAGTAGATGCGTATGCAGACAACATTGAAAAATTGCTAATGACAACGACGACGACAAATTGCTTTGTGTTGGTGGATTTGACAGTTCTACAATTTTCATTGTAAAAGAAACCACTTTTAAATTTACACTCTGAACCGAAACATAACACTTTCAAATCAAACGAAAAACTTTCGTTATAGATGATGTAGAAGGAGATGTTCGCTCATCACCACGAGGCACCAAGAGTGAACAACAATGTTTTTTGGCTAGAATGAAAGATATGAAGAGAAAGTTTTTGATAGTTCCGCTAGTGTGCGGCAGGCTTGGAAATCTAACAGATGTTTTTTAGGAAAATTTAGCGAAACGGGCATGTGTACAGTGGTACTCGAACCTACGACATTTTTGCCTAACATCCCACTGCGGGGTAGTCCGCCACTTCAACAGGCATATTATAGATAATTTAACTTTCATTTTAATGAAAAATAAACACTTTTCAGAAGTAAAGGGCAAAACTTTTAATAAAACAAGATTTATTTTTTGTGTGTAATAGTTCTTTCTTCTTCAGCTTCATTTTTATTCACCAATTGCATGGCAGTTGGTGCGCAGCACATATCGCGAACACGTTTTGCTCCCCAGGGGACTGAATTTTGAGCCTTAGATATACCCCATGCTTGGGATACATCGGTGCAGGTTAGGTACTCGAGCCGTTTATATCTGAATAAGCAGTTGAATCACGGACTAATTACGGACATCGGATGGACGATTTATGCATGACGCACCTGGTCAAAATTCTCAGTGTATCAAGTTCCATATATACTAGAATAACATTACCAGAGCAGTACTAGAAAAATTCAGCAGCACTGTGTTTTTCTCAACTTCGGCAACACTGTTTGCATGTCAAAACATCGGCTGGAAGCTATACACGCTCGTTCAGATCTACTCTAAATAGAGTAACTTTCACTCAGTTTCGTATTTCCATGCTAAATGTCAAAAACTGAGTAACTTGATATAAGGAAACTGAGTAAATGCTACTCTGATTGTAAAAGCACTGTACTTATAAAAATAGAGTAATTACAATGAACCTGTCAAAAGCGAAAAACGTGGTTCAGTCGATCAAAAGTTTTCAAGATGGGATGGCTGCATGTTGTAATCAAGAATCATTTTGACGTCGAAGTGCCGAATTCAATGCATTACCCAACAAACATCAATGCTGAATGACTGTTTGTTCAAACAAATTTGGAGAAGTTGTTCAGCTTTTCCTTCTAGGAAGCTGAATAATTTCCCATATTTGTTGCTGAATAATTTCCCCAAATTTGTTTGAACAATTGGTTATTCGACACTCATGTTTGTTGAGGAATTACAATCAATCCACAAAATTTCAAATTTAAAGTATTCGACACTTCCTTTTCGACTGGACAGTTGTCGGAAACAATCAACAATTTCATTAAAACAAAATAAAAAATAAAATTAGATACTGAATAATGTTCACTCAAATTTTGACAAGTAACCTAGTTAATCAGAATTGAGTAACTCCATAGATACTCTAATTAGAGTAGTTCCAGTTTTAACAAAACTGAGTCGTTTTCTATTCAGTTTTGTAAAAATACAAACAAACGTAACTGAGTAATGTTTACTCTTCTTTTGACAGGTGACCTAGTTAATCAAAAATGAGTAAACTTCAAATACTCTAATTAGGGTAGTTCCACTTTTAACGAAACTGAGTCATTTTCTACTCAGTTTTGAGTAATTACAAACGAGCGTGTACAAACGAATGACCTACATCAAAACGAAGCCGAAATTGTCCGTTTGGTAAGTGCTGCCACTAAATTTAGCTTTCAAAATAAATCTAATAATGCAACATTTCAGCGAAACCCGACTCTGTGCTGCGGCAGGTGACGTACGGAACGATAAAATTTGGAACTTGCTATTCGCTTAAGAAGGTGGCAATCGAGAAACATTGGCTAGTGGATAAGGCGGGGAATGAAAATGTTCGGTGTAATGCTGGTTGTGCGACTGTGGCTGGAGCCGTTTCCAGCGCGATTGCTGATCCTGCTGAAGGTGCGGATGCAAGTGCACGGGAAGGGAACCAACAATACTGGCCTCACTAGGTGCTTCAAGGAGATTTACGTGCATGAGGATTTGCGAGAGAGGTGGTGTTGAATTTGGTTTCTTCTAGGGAGTTGGCGCTACGGCACAACGAGCGGCTGTGATAGCAGCGGTAGAACTGCAAGTTGCACTTGATGGAAACCTTCGGAGATCAAGTGACCAACCACTTTATGTAAGTGCATGCTGTTTAAACTTGAACTGAAAGGCGTTATAAGAGTCATATTTCCAATCAGATCAAGTGTCATCGCGAGCTAAGGAAGCACTGTTGCATCGACTCCGATCGACGTGATAAGAACGCGGTTGATGAATCAGCGTCGGGTGCAGCTACAGGTTCACAACTTTGGTCCAGATGGAGGGGGCGGTGGTGTTGGAGGCCCTGGCGTCGCCGGTGGTGGCAGTGTTGCAGCTGTAACACCCACCTCATCCTCGTCGGGCTAGATTTACACAGGTAGTCTGGACTGTGCCATTCAAACCGTTCGGAACGAAGGCTTCCGCGCGTTGTACAAGGGTTTCGTGCTGACGTCGGTCCGCATGGGCCCGTGGAATATTATCTTCTTCTTTACCTATGAACAATTGAAGCAGTGGTACTGAGATAGCTATACATCAGACGGTACGATCAGTTCAATACGGATCACATCACGCAACACATAATATGTGTTGATTGAGGACGAGAAACATACGCGTAGGACGATGAATATTGGATAAAAAGTATGAAGGAAGTAAACTTACTTACCTACTTTACTTGCTTATATTTTGAGAAGAGGAACTGAATGATTTTTCTCTTTTATTTGTACCAAAGGTCTCATTTCGTCGATTGGAGGCAACTGCATTCAATCGAAGATGCGTTTCCGCTAACCCATCGTTCATCGTTTGCATAATTTATTCTAAATTAACATGTTATCCATTAAGGTATTTTCTGTGCAGCATATATTTTCCATGGGCATGTCATAAAGTTCGATTGGCGGAGTATTAGTCGAATTTCGAATTTATTTTAAATTAACCAATAATCCAACGAACCAAAACTACAACTGTTACATTATTGTTTTATCTAAATCTATTAACCCTCACCGATTAATCGGCTTATTTCGCAATCGCTGTTGAGCTAAGACTTAATTATGTTGTTAGGATAAATGATTGATCAAATTGGGGGCTAAGATTTGGTCTGTGGCAGTTGTTTGTTTAAGGGTTTCAAATGCAGTTATATAAGATGTATATTTTATCTCAACCATGGAATCTTTTATTAAAGGTTTTGTCATTGGTCTTGTGGTCGCTAAACTTCCAGATGCATCAACAGCAAAAATTGCCACAAATCAACAACAACAACATCATCATTATCACCATCGTTTACGATGGGTTCCGTTGTTGCTGGATCGACTATCGGTTCGGTCATGAGCCAACAACAACAGGATTGTTGAATCGCAACTATAGACGGTAGATCATCCGCCTGGACACTGCCACCGCCACTCATTGCTGGAATTTCGAATGATAATCGGAAAACTCTTGGGAGTAATGATAGAAACCGCCACGCATTCCCCACGTGTTGGTGTGATAGCACGCACTCTATTCCAATCAGTAATAACGATTGAACGATTGATCAAACATAATATTTGAGCAAATAAAGTTTTTTCAGCAATTTTCAATGTAAAATAATAACGCATGTTCATCGAAAACAACCACTGGTTTTGAATATAATCACAACCGAAAAGAAATATATTTCAGCTTCCTACGACGAAAGACAGTCAATTTATTGAAAATCATGTTTGTTGTCCCTTTGGGCGAATCGAGGGGCGAATAATGTATTACAATATATTTGAATATGACAATACCTCCGGCTGATGAGTTACGATTTGACGTAATTTAAATTTTAAGTGAAACGACTAGCTAAAGGGTGATACGGTCAAAATTTGGTCAAGGGAAAACGCGTGTAAATCGGTGAAATCGTTTATTTAAAAAATCAAATTAAATTTCTTTTTCAAGTTCAATTAGTATAAAATTCAGGAAAAATATTCAGTTAGGCTTCCGCTTTTCCAAATCCGAATTGCCGGGCCTTACAGCTTGACCCCTGTTCTCTAGTACGATAATGATCCATAATTTTTTCAATGTTTCTTCGTCCTTCCCTTTTGGGTCCATGGTTCTACGGCGACGCTTTGACGCCTGATGCCCTCGCATCATAAAGGTCGATGGGCACGGTTGCCAGCTTGCCGGCTTCTGCGCCGACAGGTTGAGAATACCTACAATAGCGAAGCCAACGATGAGAAAAAAAGTATTCCGAGGTTCCGCTGCCCTGTCAGTGCAACTTAAATATAGTTTTCGACATTAGGGAATTTGTTTTTAAACCTACACTCCCGCTTGATTTTACTTAATTTTTGAGTACAATTGTATACTATCTTTTTTTCTCTCGTGGAAATGTTACTCAATTTTCGTTTAAAAGTGGATCTACTCAATTTTTGAATGGATCCACTTTTTACGAAAATTGAGTAACATTTTCGTGAGAGAAAAAGAGATAGCCTACAATTGTACTCAAAAACTGAGTAAAATGAAGCGGAAGTGTAGGTGGAACTAGTTTCAACTATAGACACTCAAGTAATAGACCGGACAACGTGAGTCTGGCACAGTTGATGTATCCAAAACATCTGTCAAATCGTATGGGAAATGCGAGGAAATCTAGACAAAATAGTCAAAAGGTCGAAAGTAACATTTGTAAACAATGACTTCTAGCGTATTTTTCTGGGATCTGCTTGCTCCCACTAACCAAATAGCACCAGAAATAGATACAAGGAGTTATTACCACAGGACTGAAGCGGCTGTCATCCACGAACAACAAACGTGAAGCCGAAAATTTGGTGCTGCGTATGGTGCTGATTTGACAGCTCGGCTTTCTTGAAGGCTGTAGGCAGCAAACACAATACACGCGGTGGAAGTTGGCGTAATTTTCGTTCATTTGTTTAGTGATTATCACAACGATAGTATTTTTTCATTGTTTATCAGTCAGGTATGGTAATGTTCTATCTACATTACCGATACTAGTAGGTTGGTAGAAGAAATATTATAAGGAATTATAATCCACTGTGAACCGAGCTTAAAATGTTCAAATCGTCACTAGCGCCACACCAAAAGTAGCTGGCTTCAAGAACTAACGCCTGCTTCAGTCCTCTGGTTATTACCTTCCCGTTGGTAGTGGATGTAGATGTTATCAACCTGGTATTTCCAGGAAATTAACGTTTTAAGTCATTGTTTACAAATGTTACTTTCGACCTTTTGACGATTTTGTCTAGAAATGTTCGTTTTGGATACAACATGGCGGCACGTTGTCCGGTCTATTACTTGAGTGTCTATAGTTTCAACCTGCGATCCCCGAAAAAATTATCAGTGCAAACCTCAACCCGATACGAGTTACAAATAAGGACAAACACACCCAAGTTCGATACGTAACAAACCGATCCAATCTTGATACCCGATCTTGGTTGGAACGGAATCAAAAGCGAATTCGCTACACTCTCGCGCCACTTTACTCAATTTTTGAGTACAATTGTATGCTATCTCTTTTTCTCTCACGGAAATGTTACTCAATTTTCGTTAACAATTTTCGTTAACTTTTAAACGAAAATTGAGTAACATTACCGTGAGAGAAAAAGAGATAGCATACAACTGTACTCAAAAATTGAGTAAAGTCCAGCGGGAGTATATATGACAGTACTTTCGAAGACGTGGCTTTTTTACACGCTCAAAACTGCCTCTCTTTCATTTGTATTGCTGTCCCTTTTTTTCTCACGGAAAAGTTACTCAATTCTCGTAAAAAGTGGAACAACTCAATTGATGAGTTGTTCCACTTTTTACGAAAACTGAGTAACTTTTCTAGAAAAAAAGGGACAGTAATACAAATGAAAGAGAAGCAGTTTTGAGTGTGTGTGTGTGTGTGTGTGTGTGTGTGTGTGTGTGTGTGTGTGTGTGTGTGTGTGTGTGTGTGTGTGTGTGTGTGTGTGTGTGTGTGTTCAATCTAACACCCACCGGCAGTGGTATTATGGAAGAAATCTGTTTGCCATTTTTTTTTCTGACCAATGCAAGCAGCTTTAATCCGGGAGTTAGAAAGTGCTAGCTCTATTGCAGATCCAGTAACCCATTTCAGAATGTCTGGAGAGTCACGGCCATTTCGAGGTTACTTTCACACGCAATAAGCCCCGCATGTAAACATGACCGTTTTCATGTGGATAACGGTAGAGTTAACATACTTCCAGGTTCAAAAATAATCACACCTGGCGCGTATATATTGTATATAATTGTTATAACTGGTTAGGTCTCACCATAAATCGCTGGTCCGCTATAAGACTCACTCTTCTGGGATTGCGTTGTTCCGTTTGCTATAGCCTCACCATCTTTGTTTGTTGAATTTTCTCCCCTTGTTAGTAGTGTTTTGTTTGGACGTTCTCTTTTGTTTCTCCTCGTGTTCGTAGTATTACCTAAAATAATTTAAATCAAAATCATATGAGTAGTCACACCATTAATAAATTATTCTATTGGTGCTGTTTGAGTTTCAGTGTTATAAATGTGGTTGTTTTATGTGCCCAACGACATTGCTTCATGTTATGGTTCATGGAGAAATGTTTTTTTCCCTACTCTGTTTATTATTAATTGTATACGCGTTATTGTTATTTTTCTTTTTCAAATCAGCTAGTTTTCTGAGCTATCTTCTTTTAGTCTTTGCCTTTTAGTCTTCTACTCCTGACTCTGACTCTTCTTCACTGCCAATTATTTTATAAATATCCTCCGCCTGTTTTTTTAATTTATCTTTATCTTTCACAATTCTACTCCATTCCTCTTCTTTTATATTTGGTAGCTTGTTTTTGTCTTCCTTAATTGAATCGTTCCATGTTTTGGCAGGTCTTCCTCTTTTTTACCCTTCTAACATCAATAGAAGGGTATTAAGATCGCTTGAAAACTCGACTTTTTATCCGAGGAACACAGGGCCGATTTTCATATACCATTCGACACAGCTCGACGAACTGAGCACATGTCTGTGTGTATGTATGTGTGTGTGTGTATGTGTGTGTGTGTATGTGTGTGTGTGCGTTAAAAATTATGTCACATCGGTTTCTCAGCCATCTGTGAACTGATTTCAGTTCTGTTGACGGCAAATGGAAGCTACAACATTCTCATAGAACGCTAATGATTTTTTTTTTATTCCGACATTTCGTTACGAAGAAATGAACGAAACAGTACTTGAAGGCCTATTATAATAGTTATCAAACAGTTTAGTCTCCGATTACATACTGAGCTATTTGTGTACCGATTTTAGTTGGAACGATCCCCATAAACCTTCTACTAGAAGAAGATAGCGAGTGCTATAGAGACCGAGGCACAAGAGATGTCCGAAGAATCGCCCGAGCTAACACCTTAAGAGAGTGGCAGCAGCAGTGGGACAACCCTGATAACGGCATATGGACGCACCGGCTAATTCCATACCTGCCGAGGTGGGTGAACAGACCACACGGTGATGTAAATTTCTAAATAACTGGTCAAACTTTCATTATGATTGGATAATCCTTCAAGGAGATATGACCAAAACAATACCTGAGAACACATAATTGTGAGATGACAATATACTCGTTGCAGTGCAAAACCGAACAAGACCAATCACACCAATCGATGCCGCTTGCATTCTATTGTGTCGCATCTGGAGCGTTGTATAGCACATACAGCGGACTAGCCACACTATGCGACTGTATAGAATTAGAGCAGCATCGATTGGCTCGAGTGGTCTGGTTTTGAACTGCAACGAGTATATTCGAAAATAACACAAAATCTCCATTTAGTATTTTCAACGAATATGTACTTATTAAGCATCTTGAATCCATATCGATAATCAAAATAGAAGCTCAGGATTGAAGCTTTGTTAACGCCAAATTAAAGTTATAAATTCTTCAAATAAGTGTTCAAAATTTCATTATGTTAACTTCCCTTTTTAACCCTTCTTACATCAATAGAAGGGTATTAAGATAGCTTGAAAACTCGACTTTTTATCCGAGGCCCACAGGGCCGAGTTTCATATACCATTCGACTCAGCTCGACGAACTGAGCACATGTCTGGTGTATGTGTGTGTGTGTGTGTGTGTGTGTGTGTGTGTGTGTGTGTGTGTGTGTGTTTTTTTTTTTTTTTTTTTTTTCCCAAGTACTTCAGTGCTCGCTTCGAGGCTATGACATGCCCTCCAACGACAATTTCCGCCCGTTTCACCGCTTTGCAATTGCTGACCACTAGCAGCTCCGTTTTGTGGTGTGCTATCTGCAATTTAGCTTCGCGCATCCAGTTCTCAACCATGCCAATCGCTTCGGTCGCCAACATCTCCACTTCCTCTAGCGTCTCGCCTGAAACTGTCAGGACAATATCGTCTGCAAAACCAACGATCTTGACTCCCGTTGGCAACTGCAATGTTAACACACCATTGTACATTGCGTTCCAAAGCGTCGGTCAAGGATGGAACCTTGTGGCACTCCCGCCGTGATCCTTGTCGACTTCTGGCCCATTTGTGTATCGTACAGCAAAACCCGGTTCTGGAAGTAGCTACTCAAAATCTTGCACAGATAGTCAGGCACCTTGATTCTGTGTAGCGCTTCGGCGATGGCTTCCCAGCTAGCGCTATTAAAGGCATTCTTGACGTCTATCGTTATCACCGCACAATATCGATTACCTCTCCTCTGCTGCTTGTGTGCCTTATACGCACTGTCGATGACAATCCGAATTGCATCCACCGTTGACTTTCCTTTCCGGAACCCGAATTGGTTTGTTGACAAGCCATGCTCGTTCTCCGTGCACTTCATCAACCTGTTTAGGATGATCTTTTCCAACAGCTTGCCAAGTACATCCAACAAGCATATGGGTCGATACGATGCTGGTTCCCCTGGCGTCTTTCCTGGCTTTGGTAGTAGCACCAGCTTCTGAATCTTCCACCTGTCTGGAAATCTCCCCTCTTCTGAGACAGTTCTGCAACACACTCCTAAAAATGTCGGGATACCTCTGCAGTGCCGCTTTCAATGCAACGTTGGGAATTCCATCCGGACCCGGAGCTTTGTTCACCTTCAGCCCTTTGCCACTGACAAGAGCTCATCGTTGAAGACTCGTGTACCACCAGTTGCTCCTGCCACTTCATTGCCGTACGGTGTTGGTGGCCATGCCGTAGGGTCGTGCTGCGGGAAGAGACCATCCACGATCGTCTTCAGCATGTCCGGGCATCCTTCAACCGGTGTCGCTTGACCCTTAAACTTTGCCATAACTACTCGGTAAGCGTTGCCCCAGGGGTTTGCATCGACATCTTGGCACAGTTCCTGGAAACAGCTGGACTTGCTTCTCCGTACTTCTCGTTTTAATGCGGTTCTGGCCGCCCGGAATGCCACCCTACGCACTTCTCTATCCGCTTCCGTTTTTGCTCGCTGAACTCGCCTTCTGGCTTTGAGACAACTAGCACGAAGGTTACTGATTGCCTCGTTCCACCAGTATACTGGGCGCCGTTTGTTTTTTGGTTTCGTCTTCCTCGGCATGGTGGTGTCACATGCCGCAGTCAGCCATGCTGTCAGCTCTTCCGCGTCCGAGGGGGTGCTTTCCACACGCAGTGCTTCTGTAAAAAGGTCGCTATCGAACTCCTTTGTCCTCCAGTTTCGTTCGTTCGTATTCATCCGTCGTACTGAAACTGAGTTCCCTGTGCCGATTGTGTACCTGATCGCCTGATGATCGCTATTTGTGTACTCCTCGCTCACTCTCCAATACATGTTTCTCATCAGCGACGGACTGCAAAAAGTAACGTCGATAATGGACTCACGACCATCTCTGCGAAAAGTGCTAACGGTGCCTTCATTGACCAGCTGAACCTCCAACTTTACTAGCGCTTCCAGAAGGCTGAACCCACGGGCGTTGGTACATCTGCTGCCCCACTCTTCTGCCCAAGCATTAAAGTCTCCTGCGATGATGACAGGTCTCCGCCCGATCAAATGTACGGTGAGTTCATCCAACATCTGGTGGTATTGTTCCGCCGTACATCGAGGTGGTGCGTAGCAACTGCATACAAAGACTCCGTTGATTTTGGCAATCACGAAGCCTTCATGCGTGCTCGAAACCACTTCTTGGATAGGATATCTACCCATAACATGTATGGCAGCCATTCCTGCTCTATCTACCACCCACCTGCCGTTTTCCGAGGGTACTCGATACGGTTCTGCAATGATTGCAACGTCGCACATGGTTTCCGTTGTTGACTGCTGCAACAGTTGCTGCGCGATGTCGCAATGGTTCAGATTTATCTGGATTATCTCGATCATTGTTGGCTCGCCCGCACTTTTTGATACACCGGGCATTTGTAGCTTCCCGTGATGTGGTCGTTGTCATCCTCGTTTGTACAGAGCATGCACCTAGGTCGCTTCTTGCAGTCACTAGCGATATGACCCTTCTCTCCGCACCTTCGGCACCGATCCGATCTGTCAGGACCCTCGCAGTTTCTCGACAGGTGGCCGAATCCCATGCACTTATAGCATCGTTCCATCTCTTTTGTGACTCGAGGGGTGACTTTTAGCGGACATACTGACCACCCAACTTTTACTTTACCTACCGCCAACAGTTTGTTGGCAGAGGCTGTAGCCAGACGGATCGCCGCCGTCTGCATGCCCCCGTATTTTTTCTCAACCGGATTGTCATCGGCTCATCTCCTAGTTCACCTTGCACCTGCAGCGCACTTCTACTTCGTCTACTGTTGTTACCTCATCTAGATCCCGGCACTCAACCACCGTCTCCTATGATAAGGCCCTAACGTTTGCGCCGTCACCAAGAGACTTCTCGACGAGTGACTTGAACGTTGCGCTTTAGACCGAAGGATCTTTCTTTAATTCGAATAGCATGTCCCCCTTCTGGGTGCGCCTGGTTTTTATCACGTTTGCTCCTAGCTCCCTTAGTTCCGGATCGTCTTTAACTCTTCTGAGGATTTCAGCATGTGTTGTTGCCCCCTTCACTTCTACAACTAAGGCATCTCCTTTCCATTTCTGCCGGTCCACTTTTTTCTTCTCTCCCTTCTTCCTAGCCTCTTCCATCTCCTGCTCTTCTTTTTTCTTCTCTTCCTTTTTCTTTTCCTCCTTTTTCTTCTTTTCTTCCTTCGTTTCGTTTTTCCGTGGCACGATTTGCCATTTACTACCCTTGCCTTCCATTGTCCCAACTTCACCGATGTCTTCTTTTTGTTTCTTGGACACTTCTTCCTCACCTGGTGTTTCGCGATCTCTTTTACCACCCGCACGATGGTTTACTGACATTTCCTTCACTTCTTTTTCGGCCTTTTCCGCCCTATTTCTCCAATCTTGCTGCTCACGTTCGACCGCTAACATTGTGGATTTAATGCCCGTCACTAGCGCCCGGATCTTGTGATGGACGTTATTTTTCCCTTTGATGAACTCATAGAGCTCATCAACCTTCTTTTTAACTTCCATCACCATGGTTCTGCCAAGCTGAAGGCCCTGCTGCTCTGGTGTGTGTGTGTGTGTGTGTGTGTGTGTGTGTGTGTGTGTTTGTGTGTGTGTGCGTTACAAATAATGTCACATCGGTTTCTCAGCCATCTGTGAACCGATTTCAGTTCTGTTGACGGCAAATGGAAGCTACAACATTCCCATAGAACGCTAATGATTTTTTTTCATTCGGACATTTCGTTACGAAGATATGAACGAAACAGTACTTGAAGGCCTATTATAATAGTAATCAAACAGTTTAGTCTCCGATTACATACTGAGCTATTTGTGTACCGATTTTAGTTTTACTTATTTAGCATATTGAATCCATGTCGATAATCAAAATTGACGCTTAGGATTGTCTAATAATGCATTCTATGGACTGATTATATGAAATTTCTAATATTTATGTAATTTTCCCTCTTATGTAACTAACTTACACAGGTCATTAAAGACTATTAATGGTATTATTTTAATTTTTGTTCAATCCTGAACAATACGTTCAGGATTGACAAATAGTTCATTTTAACAACTGAATGTATGGCATATTGAATATTTCTGAATCTTCTTGGAATTTCTGATGAAAATATGTATCCAGTACAATATTGCCCACATTTGAGTTTGTAATTCTGGTGAAGTGTAAGAAGGGTTTAGTCTCACCATCGGTGGATTAATGCGGGTTTTTGTTGTTACACCTAAGGGAACGTTCATTAATTACGTCACGCAAAAATTGACTTTTTACAACCCCCCCCTCCCCCCCTTGTCACGTTTTTTGTATGGACCTTCAAATTTTTTTGTATGGATCGTCACGTTTTCCAAAACCCCCCCTCCCCCCTTACAGCGTGACATAATTAATGGTCCTTCCCTAATCTTTTCTGCTATTTTTAGTGGGTGGCCATCTTCTCTGTATGTGTCCCCAATAGCCTATTCTCATTACTCGAACTTTTTTAACTGCAGTCTTACCATCTAATAAGCTTGATACTGTTAATCTCCCTTTTGATCTCTCCCTACTATATTTTAACATTTCTTTTAGGATTTGCATTTCATATCTAGTTATTGACCTTCTATTTCTTTTTACTAAGGCTGCTGCTTTAAGGCCGTAAGTCATAGCAGGAGAGATTACTGTTTTATACATTAATTTTGCTAGGCTCCATGGTGGTTTATATCTCTTTATAAATTCTATCATTACTTTGCTACTCCTTACTGCTAATCTATATCTATTCCTGGTTGTTTCTGGTCTGTTCAATGTGTCTGATAGATATGTTCCTAGGAATTTTATATTGTTTACCACATCGTACTCCTCTTTATCTATCATTACTGATTTTGGGATGTTTCTGTCTGACATTGGTTCTCTTATCATAACTTGGCTTTTTTATTATTTATCTGTAGTCCTATTTTTTCTAATTCTCTTTTAAGTATCCTAACAATAATTTCTACCTCCTCTAGAGTTGGTGCTTTGATTAAAATATCATCTGCAAACACTAATATTACCGGTAGATTATCATTATGTTCTTCCAACAAATTTACTCTTGGATATTTTCTTTTCATTTCTTAACACATCTTGAATCATAAGTATAAATATGTATGGTGATAGTGGACATCCTTGTTTTATACCTATAATTTTGGTCATTTCCGTTGTACGTATTCCATCCCATAATATACATGTTTTTTCTGCATTAAGTGCTTGCATTACTCTATTTCTTACGTGTTCTGGTACTGAAAGTTTCTGAAGCACTTTTGGGATCGAGTCTAATCTTACATTGTCAAAAGCTTTTTTTAAATCTATCGATGCTACTATTGTTGTTTCTCCACCATTACATCTTTCTTCTAAACCTCTCCTGGCATAAAACATTTGATCGTCTGTAGACCTATTTCTAATGAACGCAGCTTGATGATAACCAGGGTCTCCTGCATACTTCCTAAGTCTCTCCAT
This sequence comes from Aedes japonicus, assembly GCA_034211315.2. Classification (NCBI taxonomy): domain Eukaryota; kingdom Metazoa; phylum Arthropoda; class Insecta; order Diptera; family Culicidae; genus Aedes; species Aedes japonicus. Next base: position 73,530 of record JASCZW010000231.1, on the reverse strand, counting down.
TAACCATTTTGCGTAGATTTTGTAACCTATATTACATAAACTTATCCTTCTAAAATCTTGTGTTTCTTTTGCTGCTTTACATTTTGGGATTGGTATCTGGATTGATTGTTTCCATTGATCTGGAATTTCATTTGTTTCCCACACCTTCTTTATTATTTGATACAATTCCTCTACTGTTTCTTCGTTAGCATATTTTATATATTCATGTTTTACTCCATCCTGTCCTGCTGCTTTTCCGTTTGATAGATTTCTGATTATATTGTTGATTTCGTCCTTACTTGGTCCTTCCGTTATAATTTCATTATCCTTTCCTATTTCAAGAGGTTTCCCTTCAGATTTTTCTAATTCCTCCATCCATTTTTTCATCGAAATGTTTGGTTTTTTTTGACTCTTTTCTAGACATAAATTGTTTTAGAAACTTATATGATTTTTTTATCCTCGTAGTCTTCCTCGTAGTCTTTTAACTCATTGTAAAATTTAACAATTTCTTTTTCATTGTGTTCCTTTACTTTGATTGCAAAATGTTGTCTTCGTATATTTATTTTTTGCCTAACCATTGTGTTTCCATGCCTCGATCTTTTGGTTGTCTCATTTGTTTCCTTGCCTTCATCAGACTTGTCATGGCCCTTTTTCTATTTGGTGTTAAAGGACACTTTTTTTTTCTAAGACTTTTCTTGCACTAACCGTTACTTTATCAGTAAAAATTTCGTAGGCTTTTGTAGTATCTAAGTTTTCCACCTCAACTGGCCTGTGCTTACCTAATTCTTCTAAATATTTTTTATTGTTTTCTTTGTTTTTTAATGCACTAGGCTGTAATCTTCTTTTCTGTACTTTTTGTTTTCTGACTTCATCTCTTTGCTCTGTATAAATTCCTACTTTCATTATTTTGTGATCACTCTGAATTTCTGTCCATGCAGCCCTAATAAATTTTATTTTCACCACCGATTCTTGTGCTACAATGACATGATCAATTTGTGATGAACTTCTTCCATTGGACCATGTGACTAACACTGACTCATCAAATCTCATTGAAATTACTATCATTTTATGGATTGATTTTTGCATGTATTCACCATTTTCATTTGTATTAACATGTCCTATGTATTTAACATACCTAGCCTCTTCATTTCCTCTTCGTCTGAATCTGCTGACCCAATCTGAGAGTTGAAGTCTCCTATGATGATAGCTCTATTTTTCCTGGGGTGTCTGTTGGATGTAGCCAACCCACAGGATGTACTCGGTTGACCGCTGCCAACATCAATCGATGAGGTGGACTATCAATCGACGAACCACTTCACCGACGCACGGATAGGGACTTGCTTTGGCCCATCGCCAACAACAAGTGAACGGACGGATGGTTTAGATGCGGAATGGGTTGCAGTTGTGCGTTCGAGTTCTGAAAAGAACTATTATATCAACTCTTGTCGAAACGCAGCAAACTTGCAACACCATGTTACAAACAGACGGCTCCAGCCTGGATATCCAAAGGGGCACTTTCTTCTTGTGATAAAAACACTACTTTTCTTTACTTTAATGTTTATTCGTTCACTGTTGAAAAAATACTGATCCAAATTCAGAGTTGTGCTCTACTTTTATAGGTGAAATGTTGCGTCAGCCGTTTCTGATTGGCTATTATTGCGCAACGCAATACAAACATAGTTTATGCTGATTGGTTAGTATGGGAGGGGAAGCCGATTACCCGCGGCAGCTCGGGGTTAGTGAAAAAAAAGAAAAGAGGGGAAGAAGGGACGATGGGAAACTGTAACTACTGCTACTGATGCGATCGCCAAAAATGCTCTCTCATTTGCTGTAAATATTGCCACCTAGACAATCGGTTCTTACTAAGGCCTTCATAGGAAGGTTCAGGGACAGCGGTTAATGGCCTTCCAATTAGAAAATGGGCTGGAGTAATAACTTCTTGATAACAGTTGGGTCATCGGAAAAAGAAAACAAAGGTCTCGAATTAAGAACTGCTTCAACTTGAGTAAGCAATGTGTAGAATTCTTCATAAGTCAACGGGGTTTCCTTCAGCATACGTTTGAGATGGTACTTTGTACTTTTTACCGCGGCTTCCCATAAGCCTCCAAACTCTGGAGCTTCTGGAGGAATAAAATGCCAAATAATTTCCTTGGTGTGGCAGAAGGATTCGATAGCGTGGATAATCGCGTGGTCATTAAACATAACAAAAAGATCGTGTAACTCTGTGCGTGCACCTCGAAAATTGCTACCATTATCAGAATGCAACTCTCGAACCAAACCTCTACGACTGATGAACCTTTGCAATGCAGCGATAAAGGCAGCAGAAGTCATGTCTGACACAAATTCTAAGTGAACAGATTTTGTTACCATACATACAAAAACTGCAATATAAGTTTTTACGAGAATAGATTTCCTCACACCATGTTTAACTATGAATGGACCGGCATAATCAACTCCAGAAACTTCAAACGGAGCGGAAGGCGTAACTCGACTTATTGGCAAACTTCCCATGTATTGATTAACGCCCTTAGATTTGACCCGATAGCATCGAACGCATCCTCTAGTAATTTTCCGTACTGCCGATCGGGAACCAAGCAACCAAAATCGTTGACGAAGGGCAGACAACAAACCGGACGGCCCTATGTGGAGGTGTTCTTCATGATATGCTCGAATCAAGAGATCAGTAAGAGGATGGTTCGGCAGAATATATTGGTGCTTAGTTGCCAAAGGAACACGGGAATTCTGAATACGGCCTCCTACACGTAGAACCCCTTATTCCAAAAAGGGTCCCAACATTCCTATTCTTCGGCAAGGTTCTCCACGCTCAACTCTGTTTATTTCGTCGATGGGAACATCTTGTTGAATAATCTTCACCATAACATGAAGAGAGGACCGTAGTTCATTAATGGTAGGGAATAACGTCTTAACACGTAGAAGGAGATGTTCGCTCATCACCATGAGGCACCAAGAGTGAACAACAATGTTTTTGGCTAGAATGAAAGATATGAAGAGAAAGCTTTGATAGTTCCGCTAGTGTGCGGCAGGATTGGAAATGAAACAGATGTTTTTTTTTTTTTTTTTTTATGAAAATTGAGCAAAAAGGGCATGTATACGGTGGTACTCGAACCAACGACATTTTTGCCAAAAAAAAAAAATAAAAATAAAAAAAAAAAATAAAAAAAAAAAACATCTGTTTCATTTCCAATCCTGCCGCACACTAGCGGAACTATCAAAACTTTCTCTTCATATCTTTCTTTCTAGCCAAAAACATTGTTGTTCACTCTTGGTGCCTCATGGTGATGAGCGAACATCTCCTTCTACATCATAATCGTTACTCCTCGCACGGAGAATATATAACATAACAATAAATGTATGTCTTAACACGGTTCGCAGAAATCTTATGTTGACAGTTTTTGATAAAACGTTGTACGTACGCTAAAACGCGTTGCAATTTGCGGAATGAGCTATACTTCTTGAATAGTGAAAGATCGTCTGAATTCATAACCGGCATAATGATCACTGGAGAGGAATTCAAATCTGGAAGTTGATCTTCGGGTATATCTATAACGTTGGGTTGATTAAAAGAAGTTGATTTCAAAAATTCGGGACCTTCCCACCATAACGCATTTGATTTCAAAACCCCTGGTAATTGGCCCCGGGAAACCACGTCAGCCGGGTTATCCTTGAAACACACATAGTTCCACTCATTATGACCATTTTCGATAGTGATTTCTGAAACACGATTGCGGACGAATGGCTGCAACAGCGAAGGGGGCTTACGGAGCCATGCCAACACAATTTGGCTATCTGACCACAAGAACACAGACGAGAATTGAACTTGCATGGCTGGAATAGTTTTTCTGATCAATTTCGACAGCAGTAAAGCAGCACACAGCTCCTTTCGAGGGATTGTCAGTTCTTTAATAGGGGCTATTTTCGACTTGCTACGGAGAAGCTTTACTGAAATCACATCATTCGATTGGACAGACCGAACATACAGACACGCTCCGTAGGCAATTCCGGAAGCGTCAGCAAATCCATGCAATTCAACATATTCAACGTGTACAACCATGACATGCCTTGGGATACGAATGTGCCCTACCTGGGTCAACGACGAACGAAATTTCAACCATGAATCAAGAATTTCACCTTCAAGCGGCGTGTCCCAACCAATTTTCAGAGTCCACGTTTTCTGCATGAGATGCTAAGCAACTACAATCACGGGAGATACGAGACCTATTGGATCGAAAAGTTTAGCTATTTCCGAAAACATACTTCTTTTCGTAACCGGAGATAAGGGAATATTGGGACTGATTGAAAAAAGAAACTCATCATCGGCTGGACTCCACAGAAGACCGAGAGTTTTTATAACCTCATTAGGAGATATTTCATTAAGTTGAACAAGAGGTTCACGATCAGATTCTAGAACACCTTCCAAAATCCTTTGGTCATTGGCACACCATTTATGCAATGGAAATCCTCCTTTCTGCAGTAAATTGCGAATTTGTTCTCGGAGCTCCATGGCCTTCTCGAGAGTGTCCGTGCTCGACAAAATATCATCAACGTAACAGTCTTTACGAATAACATGTGCTGCTAAAGGGAACTCGTTACCTTCATCAATGCATAACTGTAACAAGGCTCTGGTTGCGAGAAATGGGGCAGAAGATGTACCGTAAGTCACAGTGAGTAACTCTAGTACCCGAAGAGCTTCCGAAGGCCTTGCTCGCCAAAAAATGCGAAGGAACGCAGTCTGTGAAGGATCAACAAAAACCTGTCTGAACATCTTGGCGATGTCAGCAGTGAACACAAAGGTGTGTTTTCGAAAACGTAAGATAATGGATTCAAGATCGCTTTGAATAACGGCACCGACCTGTAAAACATCATTGAGTGATGATTGAGAGGGAAGCTTTGCCGACGCATCAAACACTACTCTCAATTTGGTAGACGAACTTGACGGTCTAAGGATGGCATGATGTGGAACGTAATACTTAAGCATGTTGGGAGGATCGTTAGACTCATGAACTTGTTTACAATGCCCTAGGGTTTCATACTCCTGGATAAATTTCGAGTACTGCATGTGCAGCTCAGGATCGCGAAGAAGACGTCTTTCTAGAATATAAAAACGACGAAGAGCCGATTATCACTGAGTTCAGAAACATTTTCACGGAATGGTAGTCTAACAATATATCTACCGGAAGCATCACGGTAATGTGTACGGCGGAAAGTCTCTTCACACTCATCTTCTTCAACGGAACGTTGGGAAACATTGCTTATTTCTTCGATCTCCCAGAATTTTTTAATCATTTCGTTGAGCGATTCGATAGTGACGGTATTGATTTGCTGAGAGGACACGCATCCAAACGAATCACTAATTTCACCGGATACCACCCAACCCAATTCGGTTTCGCGTAATTCTGGAAGACCCTCTCCAAGTACAAGGTGGCCGGACTTCAATAGACTGAAAAAGTGATTAAGTCCAATTAAAAGGTCTACATCGGAAGGCATATAAAACTCGGGATCGGCCAATTGGAATCCAGAAGGAATGTTCCACTGACAGATATCAACTGGTTTGGTAGGGAGAGCATTCGTGATCTTTGAGGTTACCAAACATTTGAGATCCAGTTGAAAGTCACTGTACAAGGATTGGAGACTTACAGTTACTAAGCGATTAGATTTGGTGCGAGCATTGCTGACGCCAACGATATCAATTGAAGCAGGGACTCCATCAAGGCCAAGCTTGTCGAACATTTTGTGAGAGATTAAACTCGTCTGAGCACCACAATCTAGAAAAGCACGGCATGGAATTGGCACATTATTTTTATCGATCAAATTCACGACAGCAGTCAGAAGCAAGACATTGGGAACGGCAACATTCATAGAACAGGCGGACGATACAGACACCGGAGCAGATTCTTCATTAAGGGATTGGGGTGTTACCACAGAGGAAACTCGTTCATTCTCACCTACGTTCTGAGCGGTTTGTTTATCGGGATTAACTTTACTTTCACGGCTGTATCCTTCCTCATGCAAAAGTGAATGGTGACGCTTGTTACACTTACTGCAGTTTCTTTTTGACGAACAGTTACTGGATCTATGTCCACGCCGTAAACAGTTAAAACAAAGATGAAGCTCTCTTATCTTTGCTACTCGATCTGACACTGAGAGTTTATGAAAATCGGGGCATTGATAATTGTAATGACCTTTATTACAGAATTGACAAGACTCATTGACACTGTCGGAAGTTGAAGCGTGAACCTTCAGGTTAATAGGTTTAGTGGATGGTTGAGATGCCTTGAAAGGATTGTTTTTTACGGTTGTAGGATTATCTGTTTCACATCGCTCAAGAACACGACACTGGTCCTTGAGAAAATCAAGGGTTTTTTCGAGATTGGGTAACTCTCCATGTTTAATAGACCGTTCCCATTACTTTCGTGTGGAAGGATCAAGACAGGAAGTCAAAATCTTGTTCAAAATTAAACCCGTTGTACCATCAATTGGTTGCTTCATAACTCTAAGACCCTCAACATGTCGTGTACACGTATCCACCAAAGCACGTAGTTCTTTATGAGACTCTTTGGACATTTTTCTCATAGATAAAAGGGCATCAATGTGTGTATCAATTATAATCCTAGGGTTCTCATATCGTCCACTTAATATTTCCCACGCATGGTTATAATTGTTATCCGCCAAAGTTTTGGCATCAAGAATACCGGAAGAAGCACCAACTAGTGCCTTCTCGAGATAATGTAGCTTAATAGCATCAGAATCTGAACATCGGCTGACAATGTCTTGGAATATCGATTTGAAACGAGGCCGATTCTCATAGCGCCCATCGAAAGAAGGGATCGGAGCTTTGAGCGGCTGTTGTTGAACTATCACTTGGGTGGCACTAGTTGGCGCGATGGTGTTTGCTGGGATAACTTGTGTGGTTGTATTTACACTTTCCATTAGAAACTCCAACCGAATCAAACAATCGGTGTGGAGCTTATCAAAATCGTTCAATTTTTCATCATGATCATCGGTTTTACCAGGAGGAATGGAACAAATAATCTCCTTATGTAAAAGAGTATATTCATCGTAATAAGCTTGTAGCTTTTTGGCATACACTTTAAGAACTGGAAGACTCACCTGGGTAGCATCATCTTCAGCCTTCTCCAAGGCGTTTGAGATCGCGGTGACCTTTCCTCTTACCTGGCCGCGTTGGTGGATGAGCGGCTTGATTTCCTCCATTGTAAGCTTCGTTGGTTTCGTTGGTGTACGATTCACTGGCATCAGGAAGGAAGAATAATGTTGCTACGGAAGAGCAACTCACGTAATCACACAGGATACCAATAAACCGAGGAAGCACTGTCACTTGAGTTCCTTTTTCGTTCTAACGAATCATGTTCTTAAGTCACTGTCACATTAGTATCGACGGTAGCGTTAAATGTTCACTGAATGTTTGTTCTTTATGCACTTGCTACCGACGAACGAGAGGTACTTTTTCACTTGCGGACTGTATACTCTTCGAAGATCCGGTTCGAAGGACCACTTTGTTGGATGTAGCCAACCCACAGGATGTACTCGGTTGACCGCTGCCAACATCAATCGATGAGGTGGACTATCAATCGACGAACCACTTCACCGACGCACGGATAGGGACTTGCTTTGGCCCATCGCCAACAACAAGTGAACGGACGGATGGTTTAGATGCGGAATGGGTTGCAGTTGTGCGCTCGAGTTCTGAAAAGAACTATTATATCAACTCTTGTCGAAACGCAGCAATCTTGCAACACCATGTTACAAACAGACGGCTCCAGCCTGGATATCCAGGGGTGTGAAAGTAGTTCGCCTCCCCGCGGTGCACCCTGGAAACGTTAGGCTCCCCCTAACGGCTAAACGGACTACGGAGGGAGCGTCACTGGGCGCATTGGGGTGGATGTCAGTAAAACCCCAATTATGGCAACTGGCTGTGAAAGGAAAACGAGCGGAACCGTGCAATCGGGCTGGCAACTGTGTCGACCCCCTTAGTACTGCCGGGTGACACCGCGCAGGAAACGGCGGGGTTCCCTTCGGCACAGGCTGTCTCCGTCCCACTAAAACCGTGGCAGGCCTCCAGTACGTTCCATTCTCCACCGCCCGACCTCGCCAGTCGGGCGGGAGTAGGCTCAGATGACCCTATACCTGTCTTACGCCGATCCGGCTCTGAACACGGTTCCCCATGAAGGGCCGTGTCAACCCTAGCATGGCCTCCCTGCTTGCATAGACAACCATGGGATCAAGAAGGCGACTACTCCACGTGGGTTTGGATAGCGGCTGGAGGGGGACCCAACAGAATGGAGGAAAATAAAAATAATAAAAATGAAAATGAAAAAACAAAAAAAATTAAGGAGCATTCAGAGGCAGAGGAGAAGACGAAAGAGAGAGCGAACCCGTTCGCTAAAGGCGGCCTAGCGAGATCCCCAACCAGGAAAATGGTGGGATCCGGCGTGTCCGACACCTGTGGAAGTGCCACGGCATCAGAAGCAGGTGCCGCCAGACTAGGCGTGGTCATGGATGGGCCAGGACTCATCCGGGCCATGGATAGGATGCGGGAGAGCATCCCCAAGGTCGAAGAAGTGTCCGAGCAGTTGGACGCGATTATTGACTTCACGTCATCGCGTTGCAACATCGCCAAGGACCTGAAGATGAGCCTCCTTAGGCTACGCCTTACAGTGCAGGCTGCCTGTAAGGAGAGAGAGGAGCTGGAGGCCAAGCTCCTAGCCGAGCAAAGCGCCAAGGAACTGGCGCGGCTAGTTGCTACGGAAAGGGCGAGGGAGATAGCCTCGAAGCAGACGCAGACGGAAGTGTCCGTCTCCGTCGGAGACTCCACCCCATCTAACATGGGAGCAGGGAGCTCCAAGCGGGCTAGGCAGTCCCCGGGCGAAACGGCACCGGGCGCTTCTAAGAAGCGCATCGTGTCGGATGCCCCTGTAGGCAAAAGAACCTACGCGAACGCGGCGGCGGGGTCAGAGGGTCCATCCTCGCGACCCGATTTAACGGGCCGCAAAGAGAGAGGCCCCGGCGCTGAGCCCAGCGCTGAAGGCGCGAGTCCCAGCTCGAGAGTTGTCTCAAGCGCCGAAGGGGGCCCGAGCGGTAGGGCCCCCCATACAACAACCGCAGGTAGCACGGAAGCTACCAGGAGAACGAGGGAGGACCACGGCAGTGAGGGCCAATGGAAAAAGGTCCATAATAGAAAGAGATCGAAAAAGAAAAGGAAAAGCGACAGGTGGCCCGCAAGCGCAACCGCGGTGAGGCCCTCATCGTCAAGACCGACGCGTCTAAGTACTCGGAGGTCTTGAAAGCGATGCGCGGGGACGCTAATTTGGCGGGCCTGGGAGCCGACGTGCGGAGTATACGCCGTACCCGCACCGGCGAGATGCTCCTGGAGCTGAAAAAGTCTACCCAGTCGAAGGGTCCGGCTTATAGAGACCTGGCAAGAAAGGCCTTAGGTGAGGGTGTGGAGGTACGCGCCCTCGTCTCACAGGTGACGATCCAGTGCAAAAACCTGGATGAGATCACCGAGGTAGACGAGATCTCCACTGCACTTAAGGAGCAGTGCAAGGTTGAGGTTGCCACCGCAGACATACGACTGCGGAAGGGTCCACTTGGGACCCAGGTTGCAACCATAAGGGTAGCGGCAGTCGACGCAGACGCGACGTTGAAAGTGGCGAAGGTGAAGGTGGGATGGTCGATATGCCCACTTAGCCTACACCAGCCGCCGAAGGCATGCTTCAGATGCCTAGAGAGCGGGCACATGCCCTGGGAATGCAAAGGCCCAGATAGGAGCAACATGTGCAGAAGGTGTGGCAGCACAAGCCACAAGGCGCGGGACTGCAAAAGTCCCCCAAATGCTTGATGTGTGCCGGGAAACCGGACGATAAGCACGTCATGGGGGGCGAAGTGCCCGGCCGCCAAGGGTAAACCAACGAGCCAACCATGATGCGGGTCACACAACTAAACCTGAACCACTGTGAGGCCGCCCAGCAACTGTTGTGTCAGTCAGTTCGCGAGTCGGCATCGGATATCGCCATAGTTTCCGACCCATACCGTGTCCCAGCCGGCAACGGTAATTGGGTCACGGACAGGTCCAATATGGCGGCATTATGGACGACGGGCAAGTACCCGGTTCAGGAGGTTGTGTCTTCCACTAATGAAGGCTTCGCGGTTGTAAAAGTGAATGGAGTGTTCTTCTGCAGCTGCTACGCACCGCCAAGATGGTCGATTGAACTGTTTTCAAACATGCTCGACCGTATGACAAGTGAGCTAACTGGCCTATACCCGTTGGTAATAGCAGGGGACTTCAACGCCTGGGCGACCGAGTGGGGGAGCCGCCTTACCAACCCCAGGGGCCAGATTCTTCTGGAGGCCTTGGCTAGGCTCAACGTGGACCTAGCCAACGTGGGTACCAAGAGTACATACCTCAGAAATGGAGCGGAATCGATAATCGACGTTACCTTCAGCAGTCCTGGGCTGCTCAATGATTGGAGGGTGGATGATGGCTACACCCATAGCGACCACTTGGCGGTTCGTTATTGTATCGTCCACAATACAAGGCAGCGTGCGGAAGGAGTAGCATCCACTCCATTCGCCCGCAGATGGAGGACGTCCTACTTTGATGTAGAGACTTTTAAAGAGGCGCTTGAGAGGGAACGGATTTTACGCGAAACCCAGGAACCTTGCGGCGAACGACTTGTGATGGCACTTACACGAGCGTGCGATGCGACCATGCCGAGGGAAGTCAAACCGAGGAATGGAAGATCGCCGGTGTATTGGTGGACAGAGTCGATTGCCGACCTCCGAAGAATTTGCCTCCACGCTAGACGGAGGATGCAAAGAGCGCGGTCAGACGCCGATAGAATCGAGCGCAGAGAGGTGCTTGTCGCCGCGAAGGCCGCTCTAAAGAGGGAGATAAAGGCCAGCAAGCGAGCCTGCTTCGAGGGCCTGTGTCAGAGGGCCAATGCGAACCCGTGGGGTGACGCCTATCGGGTAGTAATGGCCAAAACCAGGGGATCGGCGGCTCCAACCGAGCGTTCATCAGAGCTGCTGCAGGTGATCGTTGGGGGACTCTTTCCGAGCCGCGACCCGAGTCCATGGCCCCCGCCGCCGTAGATTTGTCCCATGACCAGCGTTCCAGTATCCCAGACCTTAACGCTGTCATAGCGACGGAAGGGTGGACGGCCCCGCCGAACACCCGCGACCACGTGGGCATTGATAACGGCACAACGGGGGCCGGCGACGAGGCGACGGTGACGAATGACGAACTCATTGCGATAGCAAAGTCGCTAAAGGTAAACAAAGCGCCGGGACCTGATGGTATCCCGAACCTGGCCATCAAGACGGCTATCTTGCTGGATCCCGGAATGTTCAGGGTGGTGATGCAAAAGTGTCTGGACGAGGGCGTCTTCCCGGACGCCTGGAAAATTCAGAACCTTGTATTGCTACCAAAGACAGGGAAGCCACCAGGAGATCCATCGGCATATAGACCTATATGTCTGTTGGATACAGCGGGTAAGGTGCTCGAGAGGGTAATCCTCAACAGACTGGCAACGTACACGGAGGGTATAGGCGGTCTGTCGGACAACCAGTTTGGCTTCCGCAAAGGGAAGTCGACGGTGGATGCCATCCTGTCCGTCACCAAGACGGCTGAGGTGGCAATCCAGCGCAAGAGGCGAGGAGTACGCTACTGTGCAGTGGTCACCCTTGACGTGAGAAACGCCTTCAACAGCGCCAGTTGGGTGGCTATTGCCGACTCGCTCCAGCGCCTACAGGTTCCTGGGTACCTGTATAAGATTCTGGGAAACTACTTCCAGAATCGCGTACTGGTGTACAACACGGAGGAGGGTCAGAAACGTGTACATATCACCGCAGGCGTCCCACAAGGTTCGATCCTGGGTCCGATGCTATGGAACACGATGTACGACGAAGTGTTACGGCTCGAGTTCCCGAGCGGGGTGAAGATAGTCGGGTTCGCGGACGACATCACCCTGGAAATATGTGGTGAATCCATCGAGGAGGTGGAGCTGACGGCCTCACACTCCATCGGCATTGTGGAGAGATGGATGCGCTCCAAAAAGCTGGAGCTAGCCCACCATAAGACTGAGGTCACGGTTGTCAACAACCGAAAATCGGAGCAATACGCTACGATTAGTGCAGGCAACTGCACTATTGAATCAAAGAGGTCTTTGAGGTATCTTGGGGTCATGATCGACGATAAGCTGTCCTTTACCAGCCACGTCGATTACGCCTGCAAGAAAGCCTCCGTGGCTATCTCGGCATTATCCCGCATGATGTCGAATAGCTCGGCGGTGCAAGGGAGTAAGCGTAAACTCCTGGCCAGTGTCGCCCTGTCCATACTTAGGAGCGGCGGCCGGCATGGATCACCGCCCTGAACATGAAGTGCTACCTAGGTAAGCTAGAGGGTACACACAGGCTAATGTGCCTAAGAGTGGTTAGTGCATACCGAACGGTATCACGCGACGCGGTCTGTGTCCTAGCGGGGATGATGCCGATAGGCATCGTCATAAAAGAGGATGCAGAGTGCTTCGAGCAACGTGGAACAAGAGGTATCCGAAAGACCACTAGAGCCGCATCAATGGTTAAGTGGCAGAGGGAATGGAATAACTCCACCAAAGGTCGGTGGACCCACCGACTAATCCCGGAATTATCCGGGTGGGTCGGTAGGCGACACGGGGAGGTTAACTTCCACTTAAAGCAGATTCTGTCAGGCCATGGGTGCTTTAGACAATATCTGCACAAATATGGGCATGCACAGTCCTCCGCATGTACCGAGTGCGCGGGAGCAGAGGAAACCGCGGAACATGTACTCTTCACATGTCCTCGCTTCGACGGCGCGAGATCCGGCATGATGGCCGTAAGCGGTCACGACACGACTCCGGATAATTTGGTCCCGAGGATGTGCCAGGACCGGGACATCTGGGACGCGGTATGCGTAGCAGCATCCCAGATTGTCCTCGATCTCCAATTAAAATGGCGAAACGACCAAAGGCAGGTCGAAAGGGCGACCTAACTACTGAAGACCTAAGTAGTTAGACATAGTGGGTGCTTAATTAGCACAAAAGCCCCCTCCCGAGTAATACCGAAAGGTGGTTCCGGGGAGGGAGAAAGGCTTAAGGCACGGGTGGGTTTTTAGTGGGTCGAGGAGTTGGCACCCTCATCCCCACACCCTGAGTTCTTCAGGTGTCTGGTTGCAGATTTTCCATCCCGTCTAAAAAAAAAAAAAAAAAAAAAAAAAAGCCTGGATATCCAAAGGGGCACTTTCTTCTTGTGATAAAAACACTGCATTTCTTTACTTTGATGTTTATTCGTTCACTGTTAAAAAAATACTGATCCAAATTCAGAGTTGTGCTCTACTTTTATAGGTGAAATGTTGCGTCAGCCGTTTCTGATTGGCTATTATTGCGCAACGCAATACAAACATAGTTTATGCTGATTGGTTAGTATGGGAGGGGAAGCCGATTACCCGCGGCAGCTCGGGGTTAGTGAAAAATAAGAAAAGAGGGGAAGGAGGGACGATGGGAAACTGTAACTACTGCTACTGATGCGACTGATGCGATGTTCGGTTAGCTGCGGTGACTAGGAGTAGCACGATATACGCAATTTATTCGCTGTTGTGAACAGTGTCCATTAATTAATGATCCTAATTTTGCGAAAAATGAATGTGCATTTCTGTTTGGTGCATGAACATTTATTATTAGCCAGTCTTCCGATTGATCTTTGTATTCCATTATAGCTGACATAATGTTTTTATCTAGATCCCTCGTCTCTCTAATCTTGATTTTTCCCTCATTTTTTGTAAGTAAAGCTAACCCTCTCATATTATTATCGGATCTCCTGTCCGACATCATCCAGTTATAGTGTGGTGTGCTGATTAAACTTCCCTGAACGTTTGCTTCTTGGAGAACCGCTACATCTATACCTGCATAGTTAAGTGCTTCATCTATTTCTAACCTCTTTTCTCTATGGCAACAACCTCTAGCGTTCAGTGATCCTATTTTTATTTCTTCCCTAGGGCTTCTGGAATTATTTTCAATGTTCGCTTCTTTCTTTCGGTTCATTTTCTGTGATGATTTGATATTATGTCCTTTGATGTTTTTCTTATTCTTTGGTTTTATTATTTCTACGCTATGAATCTGCATTAACCCATTCTTAAACCATTGAAACAAATTTATTCTTTCTAGTAGTTCGGTTTCTGACGTTCGTTTAGGGTTGTACCTGTTTTCAGATTTTTCCTCTCTATAGATCATTGCCTCTTTTCTAAAAAAAACTGCAATAAACTCCCATGTTTCTTCTTTTGGCTTTTTACCCTTCTTACATCAATAGAAGGGTATTAAGATCGCTTGAAAACTCGACTTTTTATCCGAGGCCCACAGGGCCGAGTTTCATATACCATTCGACTCAGCTCGACGAACTGAGCACATGTGTGTGTGTGTGTGTGTGTGTGTGTGTGTGTGTGTGTGTGTGTGTGTGTGTGTGTGTGTGTGTGTGTGTGTGTGTGTGTGTGTGTGTGTGTGTGTGTGTGTGTGTGTTACAAATAATGTCACATCGGTTTCTCAGCCATCTGTGAACCGATTTCAGTTCTGTTGACGGCAAAGGGAGGTTCAACATTCCCATAGAACGCTTTTGATTTTTTTTCATTCGGACATTTCGTTACGAAGATATGAACGAAACAGTACTTGAAGGCCTATTATAATAGTAATCAAACAGTTTAGTCTCCGATTACATACTGAGCTATTTGTGTACCGATTTTAGTTTTGTTGGTGCCAAATTAAAGCTATGAAATTTAACTGGTAAAAATTTCATTATGATTGGATAATCCTTCATGGAGATATGACCAAAACATAATTGTGAGATGAAAATATACTCGTTGCAGTGCAAAACCGAACAAGACCAATCACACCAATCGATGCCGCTTGCATTCTATTGTGTTGCATCTGATACGTTGTATAGCACATACAGCGGACTAGCCACACTATGCGACTGTATAGAATTAGAGCAGCATCGATTGGCTCGAGTGGTCTGGTTTTGAACTGCAACGAGTATATTCGAAAATTACACAGTCTCCATTTACTATTTTCAACGAATATGTACTTATTAAGCATATTGAATCCATGTCGATAATCAAAATTGACGCTTAGGATTGTCTAATAATGCATTCTATGGACTGATTATATGAAATTTCTAATATTTATGTAATTTTCCCTCTTATGTAACTAACTTACACAGGTCATTAAAGACTATTAATGGTATTAATTTAATTTTTGTTCAATCCTTAACAATACGTTCAGGATTGACAAATAGTTCATTTTATCAACTGAATGTATGGCATATTGAATATTTCTGAATCTTCTTGGAATTTCTGATGAAAATATGTATCCAGTACAATATTGCCCACATTTGAGTTTGTAATTCTGGTGAAGTGTAAGAAGGGTTTAGTCTCACCATCGGTGGATTAATGCGGGTTTTTTAATTTGCCCTAACTGTTTCATTTGAGAATGTGTTGATATCTTTCAATAATGCTTTCGGTAGTTCTTCATATATATCTAAGTTTGGAGAGATTCTACTTAACTGATGGCTTACTGCCCATAAATAGCTTCTCTCACCTTTAATAATTTCTCTTACTTTTATTCTATGGTTTTCGGCGTTTACCCATCTAACTCTGTTGGTAATCTTTTGTTTCTCAATATCTACATCTTGATCCTTGTTGTTCTGTATTGCTTTGTTTGTATCCTCAGACATTGTTGTTACGTCATTTTTCTCTGCCTGGCTATTGATTTCCTTATTCTTTTGACTCCCTTTTACCTGCTTATAATTTTCTCGATCTACTCCTTTTTCTACACTATCATAATGATTGATCCCATTATAATAAATCTCAACTGTCCTGTCTGCTCCATTCCCATATACTAGTTCTAGCGGTTGGTAGTGAGGATTGTATACGCGGATGTTTACTCTCAATAACTCCTTCATTGCCATGAGCGCCTCTCCTCCAGCCCATGTTCCCGCCTTTTCCAGGTTTTCCAAGTGCCGTTTGATTATATCGTCCAGTTGTCTGTCATTTAGGATGTCGAGAGTTTCATTTGATGTCACGATGATCTCGGATAAAACTAAGTCTCTCATCTCCGTTAAATTGTCCCTCAAATATTTGACGGTTTCCATCCACTTCATTGCTTCATTATAGAATTGCGTATCGAAGATTTTTCGACCGGATAGCTGCTGTACTATCGCATAAAATAGACACTTACCATCGCCTGGCACATTGATTACCTTTATTTGGCAGTTCTTCATCTCCATATGTTTGGCTGTTTCCATGTTTTTCACTTTATACTCATTTTTTTTCACTGCACTATGAGTCAGTATAAACTTTTAAAACTTTTTTTTTTTTCTGAATTTTTTTCACAGAACTTTTTCTCAGCACTCTTTGCACTATTCAATCACTAAAAGCTGCAATTTTCACCTTGACACTTGTTTTTTTTCACTTACAGCTCTTTTATTAACCACTGCACTTGACAGACGATCGCGGTGTTATGAAGTCTTGAGTGCTTGAAGAAATAGGGAGCCAATGTATTTTTTTCATTTTGTAAATAATCCCACACAATCCACCTGATGTCAGGGGAAATTCATCTGATATCGACCATACTGTCTACATGTCCCCTCTGTTTGGCTAAATATGAAGTTTTTCTTTTTGGTTTTTTTATTTCCATCCATGATTGATTCGCGCCTGGAATAACACATAATTCGCGCCTTCATCTTATTTCCACGGTTGCTAGTATTTTTTGTACATATTTGCCATCAGTATGCTGAATGCTAAATGTAATTGTTACTGTCCTTTATTATATTGGTTCCTTAAATTGTAGTTATTTTGATATTTAATGTATTGCAATTATGTTTTTGTATTTGTCACTGTCATATTTTTCTTACATTTTAATATTATACAATGTTTTGAGGGGACAACCAGACCATATTATTTTGTATTTCTATATTCATCAAAAGAAAACAAAAAGGGAAGGTCCATTAATTATGTCACGCAGTAAGGGGGGAGGGGGGGTTTGAGAAAACGTGACGATCCATACAAAAAATTTTGGAGGTCCATACAAAAAACGTGACAAGGGGGGGAGGGGGGGTCAAAAAAAGTAATTTTTTGCGTGACGTAATTAATGGACGTTCCCAAAGAATATCTGACATCACTGCCAAAATGGAATGTGATGCAAGATACTATTCCAGTAGTATGTCCCCCCACGCAACGAACTTCCATCTCTCCGACCTCAATGATAGACGAAAGGGCGCAATCCATATCAGAGGAGAAAATAAGTGAATGGAAAAGCTCACCAACGTTATAGCGCAGTGTACCACGTCTTTCATAGACAACCTGACCTTGACGTAGACTACGTCTTACGGCAAGGGTAGGGTGTCAAATGAAAATCTAAAAAATTGCGACCGTCACGAAAAACCGTACGTTTTGTACGCGAATAACTCAAATAATACACGATAGATTTACATGATTTCTTCCTCAATCGGTCGGAAATTTTACCGCGCTCCAATTCAATTGTCAAACATTATTCTCAAACAATAGTAAACTATTGAAAATAACGCAAATATAAGTGATGTCTTATAATGTCATTTTGCAGAGTAAATTTACCAAATTTTCTATTACGGATTTCAAATCGAAGCAAGGAACGTCTTGCATCATCTTCTTCTTCTTTGTATTAGAGATGGACTTTAACCAATCATGTCATGCGTCTCACCATGTACGTCTCGCATGCAGCTGAGAACGGCATGCAGCTGAGAAAGCACACTTAGGAAAAATTTGCCTCATTCGTTTGGCAGCATTGAAGCTGTGCGGAGCTGATAGCTGGTCGCAGGTAGCTGGTCGCAGGCAGCTGGTCGCAGCTGTTTCATTCGTCCGGCAGCGGATCTGTTCACAGAGGCAGATGGTGGTCGCGTAGCAGCTGGTGGTGGTAAGTACCAAGGCTCTCCCAAACAGCGATCGTCGCGATGAGGTAAAATCATGGACCCAAAAGGGAAGGACGTAGTTGTGCCGAAGAAACATTAAAAAAATTATGGATCACTATCGTACTAGAGAACCGGCCTCTAGTACTGTCAAAGTGCTATGTATACTAGATTATTTTCGATATTGCGTAGACGTGGTTTACGGTGCATGTATGTCATTATGCCAGCTGATTTTATTCACAAACATTGGTTGATTGCTGTTTCTCAAGTTCTCAAGGTAGACTGAATGTGATTTGCACAGCATGCAAGATGTATGCTCCATTACTAAAAAACTATATTAACATGCAGCCGGACGTGATTAATTTATTGTTGAGTAATCCGTTGATTGAATCATCTGAACATAATGTACCGTACTGCCCTTATCACTTCACGCAGGAGAAGGAGGAAGTAAGGGCAGAACAGGAGACCGAACCCCTCACCATCACAAAATACCAATACGAACGATTGGCTCAGGAGCGACTGTAGGAAAAACATTAACTACTTCCGAAGATGGTATGTACTGTGAAATATTATGTGGGTAAATTTATAGTTTCAAGGGATTTTTTTAGACGCCGATGGGTTCGCTGGAGCTGCTTAAACAGCGCGAGTACAACGTTGACTTGCAGTCGAAGCTGGGCAAATGCAAGGTCATTAACAAACGTATCTTATCGTCCTAATCCTGTGGATACTACTGCAATGTGTGTGACCGCATTATGAAACATGCGATCAACTTTTTGAATCACACCAACGGAAAGAAACATCAACATAATTTAAGCATGTAGATGACGTTCGAAAGGTGCTTGACCAGTATAAAGAGGAGTTCAAGGAGTTAACAATAACAAAACCGAAGAAAAGTGAAAGGAGCATCACCGAGAATACGAGCGGGAGAAAATGAAAAAAAAAAAAAACAAAAAAAGTTTAACGGAAGATTGAAGAAGTGGATGAAAGCAAAGCAAACACTTTGGAATTAGCTGCCGTGATGGGATTCACCGGATTCGGGAAAAACAGGAAGCCCATTAAAGGAGGCGTAGTATAGTAAATGATTAATCAACTAGTTTTAGACAGCAGAAATAAAAATCTGATCACGCTTCTTAGTGTTTGAAATCAACTACTAAAAGAAATCGTCTGTGTTTATAGTGTGCAACTTCATGTACATTAAAGCTTGTAGTACACTGTTTGTCCAATAGCCAAATATTTGTCATAGGCAGATAGGCATCTGACAAACATCTATGATATCTGTCAGCTGTCTAGCTGCCTGTGCCAAATATTTGGCTATTGAACAAACAGTGTACTACAAGCTTAAGCCTAGGCCCAGAATAGCTATACACGGTATACACATAACGCAAATAGAATAACGATTAACTACGGACAACAGTCGAATGTCACTTAAAATTACATTTACATAAATTGACTGTCTTTTGTCGTAGGTAGCTGAAACAAACTTCTTTTCGATTCAGGTTGTATAACAAAACAATGGTTGTTTTCGATAAATATGAATTATTATTTTATATTTAAAATTGGTGAACTAACAAAGAATAACTTCAATTACTATTACCCATATCCTGCTTAATCTCATCCTTCTTGTTTGGTCTTCAGAGCTGCCTTTTGCCTCTTTTTCTCGTTGACGACATCTTTGCCAGGAAGGCGTATCGGTTCTTATCATTTCTGTATGTCCCAAGAGTTTTCGGATTCTCATCCCAAGTTTCAGCAGTGGGTGGCAGTGGCGGTGTCGAGACTGATTCAAATTCAGATGGAAGTTTAGCTATTGTGTTTCACCACCGGTCAGCGGTGGAGTCATTCCACGCATCTTGGAACTACCGGGGTCACTGGGCTACCACTTAATAGTGTCGAGATAGCAGCCTTGCCCAGTTTAGTTCGGCTGCTGGACATTTCAATGGTAATAAGCACTACCAGGGAAAATATTTTCACTGAAATGTTACATTATTAGGGCTATTTCGAATCGAACATTGAGCGGCAGCACTTACCAGACAATTACTTTCAGTGTGGCTTCGTTTGCACTATAAATTAACCGAGGAAATAGTAAAAAGAACCCGCAACCTCTGATGACGAGTGAGTTGGGCAGTTCGGAGAGGAGTGCTAGTGGTAGTCCGAAGGCGATGAAGCACGACCAGTTGGTTGAAATGTAGGCCAGTCGTTTGTGTATCTCCCAGTCCATATTGAACCACTTGTACTCGAAGGCAGACTCGTGTGCACTGTGTACAGGTTGTTGCACGCAAACAGAACCGAGATAGGCAGATACTTGACTATAGTGCTCTTGAACAGGAAAAGTATCTAAAAAAAAAAGGTTAACGTTACGAACCTGGATTAACAAACTGGTTAACGCACCATCTTCGTGTCCCACTGATACCCGGTCTCGTTGAATGATGTCCTGATGGCGGGACCTTCTGCCTCCAGCAACTTGCCTCCGACGGTGGATTGACCTACTATGTTCAATAGCAGGATTATCATAAAACTTTTACATCGACGATCTTCTTGGTGATACGGCTTCCTAGAATGGGTTCAAGCTCCTGAATAGGATTCAAGCAATAAGCATTGGACACTCCGACGATCCTCCGGCACATTCCAACAGAACTACGAGAAATACGGAATTTGTTATCACTAGATTCGTCATCCTGGCCTGCGAAAACTTTGGGGCTGCCCAGTCGATAAAGTCATGATCTCGCGATAAACTTTGTTGACGTTGTTTTGATTAGAAAACAGTGCTGCCGAAGTTGCAAAAAAGCAGTGTTGCTATGTTTTTCTAGTACTGCTATGATAATGAAATTCTAGTATACATGGAACTTGATACACAGAAAATTTTAACCAGGTGCGTCATGAATAAATCGTCTGTCCGATGTCCGTAATTAGTCCGTGGTAAAATGGCGGATTATGGATGGGGGCGCACAATCGCGTCGGTTTGTGCAACCCACTAGCTTACCTCATCATGGCGATTGTTTCGCCGCGACTTCGAAAACGCTGCTGTATGGGGGAATGCGTCCTTGGGGGCAAGCAGCAGTAGGTGGAAATAATCTGTCCTTTTGACTACAATAAATTAAAATAAAAGAGTTTTTTATTAAAGAACTAATCTTAAATTTAGTTCGGTGCTCGATGGAGGGCGAGCCGTCGATAAAAATTTTACCCAGCTGGTTGGCGCAATCCATAAATTGATAATCTGTCCTTTTGAGGACAACCAATTTAATTAAAAGAGTTGTTTATACAAGAATTAAACTTTTATTTCGTTTGGTTTGTGCGCCTTTTATCATGGTGCCGCCGCAACTGCAAAAACAACTCCGGCGAGCCGTCGGGAAAGTTTTACCCAGCTGGTTGGCGCAACCCACTAGTTGAGTTCAGAGAGTTGTTTATATAAGAATTAAATTATTATTTCGTTCGGTTTGTGCGCCATTTAATCAGGTGACGACTGCAAAAACGTTACTGGTTATAATGTAAGTTTACATGCATACTAGCGCCGCGTAGTGAAGTAATGCTGAAAATTTAAGTTTACCATATCGCAAGCCTTGATCTACTGAACAACTGTGCTGAAGAACATAATATCCTATATATGAAGGATCGCAAAATAATTTCTGATGAAACAACAAAGGTCAATCCCCATGTTTGATTTGAGCCCACCATCAACGGAATTCGCGATTTTCGGGGAGTTTACTGTACTTTGCTGTTTTTTGTTAAAATTTGCTGCCTTTCAACGGTCATAACTTTTTCTGGTGAAATCGGATCGAAGCAATTTCTTCTGCAAAGTTGTTTGTTACCGTTTGAGGAATTGAAAGGCTGGTGTAGTTTACATTTAAGTAACGCAGTTATTTAAGTGGTTCTCAAAATATGTCAAAATTTCAATTTTTGATGCCGATTTGAAGAAAAATGCAAATCGCATGAGGTCAAAATACGATATTCAGTGGTTTTGGAACCCAAGCTAACGGAAACTGGCATGGAGCACTGGGTCTAGAAATCTCTGTCGACCAGTGTAATCAGTTACCCTACCCGTTAACAACTTGAAAAACTCGGTTCGGCACCGAGCTGGCCTGTCAAAATCTATTTTATGGGCCTTTATCCACTGTTTTGTTTCCTTGCTTTCGTTGTCCTGCTGAAATGTAAACTTTTTGCGCCGAAATCTACGCATAGAAGGTAGCAGACGTGTTTCCAGCACCGTTATGTAGTCCCTGCTATTCATCTTGGACGACATGAAGGCGGTTTCGAGTTTACCGGATGCAGAAAATCCGATCAATGTCATACACTTACCTCCTCCGAAATTCCGAGTCCAAAAATATTGCTCATTCTTTCTCAAATCGTGCCAGTATCCGTTCAAACTAACGGGGCCGTCCAAATTAAACTTTTTTTCGCCTGAGCAAAAATAAAAAGCATTAAGGATATCTGTTCAAAGCATACAATATATGCAATTAAAATTGCAAAACATCAAGGATCTGGCTGATAACTTACCGTATCCCATTGTTTACTCATAGTGTTCCGCGCAAAGTTCAAGCGTTTTTCTATGCTTAGCTTAGATTAGCTTGACTGACTGCACGTATCGATGGTTGCTACTCCGTGATTGATCAGAATCAGTGAAATTGCACAATGAATCAATTGAATGGGGCTGGGAGTAACCGACCATTCTCACTGTACACGTTTCAGTAATTCAATTTCTTTAATAATCAATAACGGCGCCGGCCACGTCCTTGCAATCAGGTGGGAATAGGGAAGGAAAGTTAGTGTGACCTTTGCTGTTTAGGGACCGTGTTTACCTCTGCATCCCCACAAAGGTCACAGGGGGGTTTTCTATGTTAGTAGGGAAGGGCTCGATGGATCAGGATTCACCTTGATAAGTGATGTGATCATAATAAGATTAAACTATATTTAATGTAGGTTCATAATAAAGTGATACAGGGACAAAATGGAAAACAACTACCTGCCTCGCTCCGCGTTTTGAGAGCACTTACCACCTCTCAACCGTCTAAAAATCCCTTGCGGGGTCTGTCTGGTAGTCTTTCTCCCATACATACTACATACTACAAATTCAGATTCAAATATCCATTACGACAATAATGTAAGTATGCGACAATAACGAAGCGCCTTCAAAACAAATAGAAGGGCATGTAACCGTATCAATAGATTCGACCCTTCAACACGGTATAGAACAGGATCTGGATCGTCCATGAACATTTTACAATATTATACTTAGCTGAATTTTACTCGATCTCGTTCTCATTCTAGAAGTCATCCCACGAAGAAACACGCATAGGTTTGCAACAAATGCAACATTCTCTCTCTTGTTGTTTTGTTCTTTGTATTTTTTCCTAATATTTTTCTTCAACCACTTAATAACCGCAAGTTCCACTGTATTCGTTTCGATCGGCAACAATTCAG
Organism: Aedes japonicus; assembly: GCA_034211315.2. Lineage (NCBI taxonomy): Eukaryota > Metazoa > Arthropoda > Insecta > Diptera > Culicidae > Aedes > Aedes japonicus. The sequence continues at coordinate 50,154 of JASCZW010000231.1, read as the reverse complement.
CCGTAGTCCTCAATAACATAGAGTGGTTTAAGAGTAGCAAAAGCTATTGCCTCAACATATTTTTTCGCCTAGTCCAGAAAACAACCACCCTCGAAAATCACACTTCTGCTTCTTTTCGCACTTTGTTATCGTACACTCACTGTATTTTCTTGCTTTCTCCACATTTGAATGCTTCCAATCACAACACAGATCGCTTAGACTTTGAAACTGTACTGATTAAATGGTATAGATAAATGAAAATTACTTTTTAAATTTGCTGGAAACGAGCAGAAAAATATGACAAGAAAAAACACGTCCGCTCGTGCTCATGGCACACTATCCATCTTTTTCAAAGTTCAAGCGTTTTTCTATGGGACACGAAGTCAGATTTGGAGCGTTTGCCTTTTTAGTCCGTTTAATGAACGAACTTCTAAACCTCACGAACAATCTCCCGGGAAACATTCAAATTGAGTTCCTGCTTGATATGCCTTAGCGATTTTGAAGAAATCGAAGCTAATCTAACAACCCAAGTAACCAATAAGCATTAGCATATGCCGTAAATCAACCCTAAATCTACATTTCAGATGCTACAAGCATTATATTAGCATTATATCAGCATCTTGAATGCTATCTGTTGTAAAGCTGCATTTAAAATGCTATTTAAATGCTTGTAGCCATTGCAGTAAAACAGCCGTATATTGGGCCAAAAGTGGCATTTATATTGCATTCATGGCGACTTAAATGTTGATAGGCTGCCGTAAAGACGTTTTGGAACTGCTTATTGGTTACCTGGGAATCCTGCTTTTGCCTTGTCCGGAACGCTTCGATTCGCGAGGCAGCATTTGGAAAAGATTTGAATATGGCCACTTTCCCGGCGAACTCGGATCCCGCAAGGCCTCCCTAAGTGGTCAGTATGGCCAGACCAAACAATGTTTTCCGAAGACAAAGTTTTGCAAAATCATGAAGTTTGATATGTCGCAAGCCAGGTTTTGGAAAAGATTTAAACATTGCCACTTTTCCGGAGGAACTCGGATCCCACAGGGCCTTTTTTAGTGGCCAGTATCGTCAGAAATCCTCAAAATGTCTTCTGATGACCTAGTTTTGCTAAATCATGAAGCTTTATATGCCGCATGCCATGTTTCGCATCTAAACATAATTTGTCCTAATTTACCCCAGTACTCCCACCATGGAATCTGAAACTACGGATATTTTCGCAATAACCAGTGCAGGTTAACAAACTAGGATAATTTTGTGATATATTGTAAAATATCGCATCAAAATCTAATGGCTAACGATGTAGTATCGTTAATTTAAAATTCGAATTTTTCTTTCTCAGAAGACTTGGTGACGTATGTAAAACCAAACGGCCATTTTCAGGGCCACCAAATAATATCTCAAGAGCGTACCATAGAATTTTCTTACATACTGGCTTCAAAACGCTGGTCTCATGTCCCATAAGAGCCGCACCCGTCATACTGTGACTTAAACTGCTTCTATCGGTAAGGGTAAGCGACGGGCACGAATAATTGAAACCCTTTTAACGCTAATAACCCAAGAAGAGTTTGAGATAAAATTGAAAATTCAACATGATGTTGTGAAATTGCCGATTATGATTACTCAGGTTGCAATCGTTTTGGTCGTTTTAACGGTTAAAAGATCAAAATTTATAGCAAAAATTTATTCCTGTGACCAGTGTTGATAAAAATCATGCTCATTAGGTTCAAGAGCGTGGATTTTCAGGCAACATAACATTGAATGCCTATAAGTTCCATGTGATAATCAAATGATAACTCGTGACAACATACGTAACCAGAAGAATGAACGTTCGATTTTCAAAATGCTTTGATATTCATTTATGTAAACAGGTTCATTTTCAATATGAATTTCGATATGTCAGAAATTAGATTCAATAAACCACAATGAATATCAATTGGCCACCGGGATCGCCAATATGTAAGGGCAGCCGGGATATGTAAGGGCAGCCCAGTCCAGGGTATTCTTGCTAGAATCTATTCTTATGGAACGATGATGACCCAAGTAACCACGAGGCTGTAATAGCATGCATATATAGGGCACATGCATTACGTCTAGTGCATCATTGAAGTTAGATTAAAGCTGAAAAGGGCCCCACTAAGATCGAACTAATGCTATATCTTTCGTAATGCCATAAGACATTGCTAAAGTAGCATTACTGCATTGGTAATGCATCACTACATTCTTAAACTAATCTAACGCTTCATTACTTGACAACTGTTGAATTGATGCGATCCCGCAATACCGATGTTGATTTTGGGTTGAACAATTGCAATAATATAATGCTTGTGGTTACTTGGGGACGGCCCCAGTTGTTAAATGTTCGTAGGGTAACGGGATGTAATGTTAGCCTAGCTCCTTGATTCGGCCTATGTACCATATATGTCATTATTTCGGCGATCATCAACAAAGGCATGTTGCTATCTGGATGACCGATTTACTTCAAAGCAATTGAGACATTATTAATCAATTTATAACTGTTCACTTTCGCGTAATTTTCGATTTCCTTAACTTAACAGACACCATGACTTGACTGGTTAAGCTGAACAGGTTATCTACACGCTCTTCGAATGATCTAAATTTGCTGAAATTGAGCCTTTAAACCGAATAATGCAGCCAAGATGTAGAGAAAATAGTCACACGTTATAAACTAACAGGTCCCATATGTAAAATAACACTGATTTTACATGAAAACCATAGATCCAATGATAGGGACATAATTTTTTCTAGGTTCCCAATCATAGCCTGTCTTATGAAAAGCGTAATAAAAAATTTGTTATTGGTAACATTTACAATACAAACGTCTAAGTTTTGGTTGAGTGTTTTGCATTTAGCTCATCTTAACACAAACAAAAGAAACTAAATTTGTTTAGAGTGAATTATAATGTTTTCATTGCCGAATGACCGCTAAACCATATGTTAAAATCACTTAAGTGTTTCGTAGCAGTTTAAGTATAGTTTGGTTGTTAGTAAGATGGTTTTTTGGGTAGAACGAATACAGCTGGGAACGCTTTGATTCAGAAAATCGGCAAAAAGCATACATAGCCAACATTCAATAACAAATCTATTGAATGGGACGAACTTGCATCCATGAATAGACCCAATTTGATGCCTATAGACCGACATTACATCCATATTCCTCGAAAGTTTCTGACTTCATAAAGTGAGTTGTGTAACTTTTCGCGATACAAACTACCAGATGGTATATTAAACATATCTTAGCAAGTGTATAGCTAGTTAAACTTTGCTTCCAACTGAAAAACTTTATGAGTTATGATAAAAAATGTAATCGATTGTTGCATACTAGGCTAAGTCAAGGGACACATACCCTATTAGGATTCAAAATCACTCAATAACACAAAAAATCATCACAAGAGATGATATTCAGATTTCGTCTAATGAAATTCATGCTTACCGATTGATAATCAAAACAACAGTGACAGCAGATTTTTGACCCGCACTTAGAGCTAATTTCATTCATTACAGCAAACAAAGTTCAGTGGGCATAGAAGTGACAGTAAAAACCATGAAAACCGGGAATGTAAACATTATCATAACACTGGGATAAAATCATTTGCACTTCTCATGAATATTTTATGAAAATCCAAGGCACTGCCTGTGACATCAAATTTAAAACTGATCCTGCTATCACTGAGAGCAAATTGAAAACTCAATTTGCTGTACATTTTTCCTGTTGATAGCAAAATGAGTATTCTGAGCATGAGCATGAGCATGATTGACTGCTTGCGGTTGCTACTCTGTTATTGCCAGATCGGCTGTAATTACACAGAGAACCAACAGATGATGTTTGGGACTAACAGTCATCCTGAATGTGTAACAACTGGCGATCTTGAATTAAAAAAAGCAATACCAGCGCCGGCCGCATCCATGCAGGTCAAATAAGGATAGGGTAGGATTATGTTGACGTGATACTCGCTTTGATGGAAGCCGAGAACACCTCTGCACTTCCACGAGAACTCACTGGGATGTTGGATATATGGGCTAGGGTTAGCGGCATGGTTCGTTTTGGTAAACGGAACGCTGAATTCAGGAAGGGGTTATCATTTCGATAACCATAAGATTTTAGACGTTGTTTCCGATTTATTCTCCAGACATCCGGTTGACTGGAGATGTACAGTATAATTATTGAAAATTTTGATTCATATTTTAACCAACAGAAAATATGAATGCTATTGGGGTCAGGCACAAGTGTGCGTGGTTCACAATACTGGAAAATAAAAATGTCGCGAAATAAAGCTATTAGTTTAAGAATGGCAAGCGTAAAAAAATAAAAAGAAAAAAAACAGTGGGGTTGTGTACAAGACACGACCGGTTGACGTAGACTACGTTAATCCAAGTGATGCATTATCATGTCAGGGAAATTCTGTGTGGCTATTATTAGCGTTAAAAGGGTTTCAATTATTCGTGCCGGTCGTTTACCCTTACCGATAGAAGCAGCTTAAGTCACAATTTATTTATTTATTTGTCGTCGTCAATCAGTTGTAGACCGTTTTAATAACAATAAGTACTTAACTTAACTTAAACCTAGCACGCGCGGAAATATTGTTTTAATTTTTCTTTCGACATTGTAAAATCTATACTATTGCAATGGATATTGTAACTAGCCAACATTTGGTTAATCGGTCCATATTTTGCATAGTTCAAGCGATGATAATTTGTTGCAAATAACTGTCGATGTCTTAAATGCCTTGTTGGTATGTTAAAGTTTAATTTTGATAGAATTTCCATTGAATCAATTCTTTGTGAGACTATATTATTTATAAATGACGCCATAGCGAATTCACGACGCTCTTTTAATGTTTGAATATTGATAAGCATACATCGAGCATTATACGATGGCAAAGGAAATACAGTCCATCCTAGTTTTCTTAGTGCATATAACAAAAATTGCTTTTGTACTGACTCTATTCTTTCTTCATGTGTTATTGTAAATGGAGACCAAACTATGCTACAATATTCAAGTATTGACCTGACATAAGCAATGTGTAGTGTTTTTATCGTGTACGGGTCATGAAAGTCATAGCAAAAACGTTTAATAAATCCTAGCATGTTTTTAGCTCTGTTTATAATTGTGTTATAATGATCAATGAACGTAAGTTTAGAGTCTAGGACAACACCTAAATCCCTAACTCTATCACACTTCTCTACATTCTGATTGCCTAAAGTTATTTGTATGTTAGGTATGTTTTGTTTTCGCGTGAAGGTAATTAAGTTACATTTTTAAACATTCAGCTGTAGCAGACTTTTGTCACACCAAGTATGGAACAACAATATATCATTCTTAAACGCGTTGATGTCCTCTGCATTTTTTATTTCTAAATAAAGTTTCATGTCGTCAGCGTAAATTAAAAATTTTAGTTTCTTAAGAATAAAAGATAAGTCATTTACAAATAGAATGAATAAAAGTGGTCCTAGATGAGAGCCTTTTGGGACTCCTGAAGTGGTATGAATAGGTGTTGATTGGCTTCCTTTAAATATTACAACTTGATCACGGTTGGTTAGGTATGAATTAAGCCATTTGAGGAGTTTGGGCTGGATTCCCATTTTTTGCAATTTAAATATAAGCATAGGTATTTCGACACGGTCAAATGCTTTACTAAAATCTGTGTACAAAACCTCTACATGGTTTCCGTTATCCTTTGCTTCCAGTGAATAATTAACGAATTCTAGTATATTTGTGGTTGTCGAACGACCTTTAAAAAACCCATGCTGATTAGTAGTTATTCTATTTTTGATTTGGTTGAATAATTTTTCATTCACAATTGCCTCAAAAAGTTTTGGAATGCAAGAGATCAGGGCTATACCCCGATAATTACGAATATCAGATTTTTTACCAGACTTAAAAATAGGCACTAGAAATGAGCTCTTCCATAATTTTGGAAAGTCTCCGGATTCCTGTGACATATTAAAAAGCCAAAAAAATGGAGAAGTAAGCTCAGCTGCTAAAGTCTTCATAAACAAAGAAGGAACTCCATCCGGTCCCGAGCCTAAATATGACGAGTGCGGCTCTTATGGGACATTAGACCAGCGTTTTGAAGCCAGTATGTAATAAAATTCTATTGTACGCTCTTGAGATATTATTTGGTGGCCCTGAAAAGGTGGTTATACATGGTGGTTTTATGAAGTCAGTATGTGGGAAAATTCTCTTGTACATTCTTTATAACTATTTGGAAGCCCTGGAAAGGGCCGTTTGGTCTTATGAAGTCAGTGCGTGGGAAAATTCTCTTGTACACTCTTTATAACTCTTTGGTGGCTCTGAAAAGGGCCTTTTGGTTTAAATGATGACACGGCCACGGTTGCACGTTTTACGATGGACTATCTTTAAGGTCTAGAAGATAGTTGAGGATCTGTTAGGGAATATAAAATTATTAAATTTATGATAGTTTTGCTCATTCTATAATCAAAACGCTTGACATTACTAAATGTTTATTCGTCGAAAATCAAAATCGTTGGACGGTGGCTCAAGAAAAATGCATAATATTGCTGGCATTGCAAACGGAGGTCACGAACGAAGGTTAAAGCGGCAGAATCTTCATCACGACTAGTTGTTTTTTCACAGCTCAAAGCCAAGGCGATATAAAGATGATTCTTCATGAAATCAATGAAGGGAAGTTTCTCTGACTTTGAAACAATGATGTTAAATTTGCCAGTCACAATAGTTATTATACTAGCATACCTTTTCTGATGTATTTCACCAGGTTGCGTGCAATAAAATATTTAATCTGTTTGATTGTGAGACCTGGCAAAAACATAAATAAAGTGTTGAACAATATTTCAAACAAACAAACAAACAAAAAAATTTAATTTTAAATCATACCTGGTGAAATAAAAATCGAGAAAAGCAACGTGGCTGTTCCCGGAGCGATGCAATAAATAAACTTTACTGAAATTCGTTCGAACAAGAATCCTTAATGATATCCATATCCATCGACTTGACATGACTGAAATTATTATTCATATTTCTATGTGAATATCAGGTAAATTAGTGAATCCATTATGGCTAAAACGTTAAGGAAATCGAAATATATATAAAAATACTAGATCTCGCAGAAGAAAGAGAGTGAGTTTTATAAAATATCATTATTCTTTGCAATGGGTAAGGGAGAAAAGTTGGTTAATATATGATAAATTCTTATAAATATAAAATAAATACCTGAGAAAATAATCACGCATTAAAACATGTTCAGCGCATCATTTCAATATCATTTGTAGGTTCATATGCAGTAAAAGCATGCTGCGCATGTCATCACCAGAATACAATTAATACTATCTTGAAATTTATTAAGACAGGGAGCGCAATGATGACATGCACTTTGTCTAGTTCATTTTAATTTAATAGATACCAATTTCCAACCTCGAATTGAAGGACCTTCTCCAGCGTCCCAACTAGTTGTTGGCAACGCATTACCTCTTGCTGCTTTCAATTTCACCCGATAACTACGAGCTCGCTCCGCATCGGTGCATGGTCGTTTCGGAGGATTTCCCGTATGTTCGCTCTTTATGCGCTTCCTGAATCTGCGCAAGCATTCTGGATCAAATCGGTTAGGCACTCTCACTTTCACTATGTTTCTCAAAAAGTTTATCTTCCTAGAGGTAGGACTCTATCCAACGCGAATCGTTAACACAACAGAACAACTGTTTATAACACACTACTAATTGGAATTTACAGAGAATGTTGATTCGGAATATTATGTTCGACATCGAAAATGGTGTCCGTGATAGGGATTTGTTTTTAAGATATGCGACGAAGGGAAAACAAGTCTTGCTAATACCACTGGCTGCCAATCGACAATTTGAAACGAAAATCCCAATCTAACAAACTCTCAAGCTGAGAATATTAAATCAAAAGTAGCAAAGATGGATTTTTATCTGGTAGGATTTTTCGGTGAAAATAAATCAAAGCACCGGCCGGCTTTGATTTATTTTCACTGATTTTATGGATCCACCGACCCAAACGTAAGATAAACTCTTATTCAAATAACTCTCATATATTAGAAATTGAATTGATTTATTGATTCATCGCGGGTTGCGCCAACCAGCTAGGAAAAAAAATTTCACCGACGGAGAATTGTCCTGCTCGCCTTCCATGGAGGCTCTCCCGCAAACAGTTGCGTTTTTGCAGTCGTGACGAACAAATCGGCACTAGATTAAATGGCGCACAAACCGAACGAAATATTAATTTAATTCTTATATAAACAACTCTCTGAACTCTGATTGGTTGTCTTCAAAAGGACAGATTATTTATTAGTGGGTTGTGCCAACCAGTTGGGTAAAATTTTCCCGACGGCTCGGCCTCCATGGAGGCGTTTTTGCAGTTGCAGCGAACAAATCGGCACCATGATATTAGGCACACAAACCAAACGAAATAAAAGTTTAATTCTTGTATTAACAACTCTTTCAATTGAATTTTTTGACCTCAAAAGGACAGATTATCAATTTATGGATTGCGCCAACCAGCTGGGTAAAATTTTTACCGACGGCTCGCCCTCCATCGAGCACCGCCTTAAATTTAAAATTAGTTCTGTAATAAATAACTCTTTTATTTTAATTCATTGTCCTCAAAAGGACAGATTATTTCCACCTTCTGCTGCTCGCCTCCAAGGACGCTTTCTCCCAAACAGCAGCGTTTTCGAAGTCGCGGCGAAACAATCGCCACGATGAGGTAAGATGGCGGCTTGCAAAAACCGACGCGATTGTGCGCCCCCATAAACCGCCATTTTACCTCATCGTGATGATCGCTGTTTGGGAGAGCCTTGGTACATAACACCACCAGCTGCCTCTGCGACCAGCTCCTGCGACCAGCTGCCGGTGACCAGCAACCGCTACCAGCGACCAGCTCCCAGCGACCAGCTCCCTGCGACCAGCCCCCAGCGACCAGCTCCGCACAGCCCCAATGCTGCCAATGGAATGAGGCAATGACATGATTGGTTGAAGTCCCTCTCTAATACAAAGAAGAAGAAGATGATGCAAGACGTTCCTTGCTTCGATTTGAAATCTGTGATAGGAAATTTGGTAAATTTACTCTGCAAAATGACATTATAAGATATCACCTTATATTTGCGTTATTTTCAATAGTTTACTATTGTTCGAGAATAATGTTTGACAATTGAATTGGAGTGCGGTAAAATTTCCGACCGATTGAAGAAGAAATCATGTAAATCTATCGTGGATTATTTGAGTTATTCGCGTACAAAACGTACGGTTTTTCGTGACGGTCGCAATATTTTAGATTATCAATTGACACCCTACCCTTGCCGTAAGACGTAGTCTACGTCAAAAAATTGAATTCGTGTATAATTCGTGACGTGCAAACGAAACCTAAAGTAAACGGAACAGGAAAGACGAGAATATTTTTAACGCGACGTAACTTATATCAGACTACCGAACGTTCAACCGTTGAAAGTATGTATGTTTGTATGTCAGCCACCATCCCCTCACGCCCCTGGCCCGGATGCAGCTCCACTCAACAGCAAGATCAAACCGACCCGCCGACCCGACTTCACAACATCGCTGTATGAAGGGCCCAAAACGGAGGGGCGGACCCGTAAGCAGAGACACCCACGCGAAATCCACTGGAAACCAAGAATCTCCCTTCAACGACACGATCCAACAAATCGAATAACCCAACTCTCAACACCCATCAAGCCCTCCACAGGACGGCCTGCCAAGAAGGGCGCGTCAATCTCACTGAAACACATGAATAATAGGCATAACATTATACACACCCCGAAAATTCCACAGTACTCGACGATCCCCCACCGAACCCTCAACACCCGGCAATCTGACCCACCGGACCCCGGCGAAATTCCACAGTATTCCGGTAAAAATATTACCGGAACCTGCCAAACCCCACCGAAATCCGCAAAATCGGACCACCGAACGCTCAGCAAGTGGAAAGCTCCGCAAAAATCACCGAACACCGTAAAACCCTCTAAGTGTGCCTAATGCAGCCTAGTGCATCCTTACAGCTCAATCACTGGCAGACGAATGCCACTCTGGAATCCGAAGGTCACACTGCAACCAAATCAAACACAAAACATTTAACTATACATGAATCAACAGAGAATATGCTTGTACTCACGACACATGAACACACACAATCAGCAGAATTAACGAGCACCCAACCACTTTAATAATTTCAAATGATCTAAATTAACAGAAAAACACCTCAAGACAAAATGCAACAAAATATCTGTAATATCTGGAATCAATCTCCTGTAACCTTCAAGTAAATGAAATTTAACCATTACTACCTACTTGTTTTAACAAAGAATTTCAACGTGAATATACACAATGACTAAATGATTAAAACAGTACGATGCTGCAATGAGACACCAAACAATACACATACAAAAACAAAATGCAGCTATTCGCCTCTTCTGCTGCGATGCTTGAACATTAAAACTCTGAAATGGCGAAAAATTCCAAATTGATAGAATGAAAGAAGTTGATCACCGAACAGGCTAGCAGAATAGCAAAGAAATGAATTTATTTACATATGATTATGATTACTGCCTAAAAACGGAAGCTTAATAAATCCACAAAAAGGACAAAAGACAGAAGGAGAAACAAAAATGGAACCCTAAATTCCGTTAGCTCTTGTTCCTACAGGACTCATACATAATTCTTCATTTCTGTGCAGTAGAAAATAAAGGACCATGAACAATTTTAGTTTTTGAATTATTGATTTTTTTGATGATGAAGGAAAACATTTTTTTTCTGTAGAATTTGTCATGATCCTTTCTAAAACCCGTAAAAAGTCAATCTATCTTTTCAAATACATAATGTGGGTTAGATGGGCTAAAACTTACGACGATGCACAAATGTGAAGCTGAATATAACATAAAAAATATTGTGTACGGATGTTATAATATAAAATGATAATAACAATTATAATTGTACTGTATGCATGTGTAAAGATTGTAGTCCTGCTGCAATTGTAGACAAACTAGCATGATCATTGCCACGAAGGAAAAATATAATCTAAAATTATTACACAAAACATGGGAATTCCATACGATCTATACGGTATAAAGGATACTTTCATTTTTCGTAGTAGGGTAAGAGTTTAGCATGCACTTTCCTTACCGGGGAACACCATGATAACAATGATAACATGTCTGCAGCTTGCTGCCCTTCCGCAACTGTGGAAAGATCCGCACATCACCTATGAACCTGGAGGCTTAGACAAACTTTACACAACTTGGGTATTGCATGGATGATCCGACATCACCCATCATATAAAGAATAATACATCTCAATCTTCGATGCATTTCTGTTTCCCTGCATCGCAGCAATCATTCCCATTGGATAGGAACTACATTGATCTTAATAAATGGAATGAATTCAAATGCAGTAATACACTATCATATCATAACACAAACTAGCAAAATGACGTAAAAAAAAACCTTAATATGAGCATGAAAGTCGCCGGTCATAGAATGTATTTCTGTAGCATAGCTGGTCACCCTCTCAACGAAAGAACTCTGTTGCTACTGCTTCATTATTAACCATTTAGATTCAAAGTAAATGACTTTGTACATGCATATCCCGCACGGGATACATACCATTATCATGCTTTCACACATTAGTCTTCACACAATCACACATCTTAGCTTTTCCAATCCAATGAAATGCAGGATAAAGAAGGAGCAATGCATCAATTCATTAGTAATAGTAAACCGAAAACAATAATGTAAACACAAATAGTGACGTGTATAATTGGACGGGCAGCATACGGGGTCTGGGTTTTTAGTAGTAACATCACTTGTACCACACAGTTGTGTCGCTTAAACAACTAAATCAGCTGTTACATCTCGGTGGTTCACCTCCCTATTTTCAATCAGTCACTCCCGCTTCAATCCACTCAACTCACGAGCACAACTGCCCCCTCCCACGGAAACGCCACCCAACCCTCGCCAAAAAGTGGATCAACTCAATTTTTGAGTAGATCCACTTCCCAGCGAAAACCGAGCAACACCTCCGCGAGAGAAAAAGAGACAGCACACAACTGCACCCAAAAACCGAGCAAAAAGAAGCGGGAGTGGTTGTCATGCTTGTCAATTAAATTCCAATTAGAAAGCCTAAATTTTTCATCCATACACACGTTTTCTTTTTTATACCTTCATCCGCCACACAAGTACCCAACACGCCTCCCACAAATCACTCAAAATTGTAAAGGTACTGAAAACTAAGTTGGCCCGACAAGTCATTTCGGCGCTAACATTTGAAAAGGGCGAAACTAACATTGATGTCATCCTGAGAAAAACTCAATCAAAGTTTCTGAAACGAAAATATAAAATTATTTCAAGTTAGAAAGCAATTACGGTCTTGATTTTGAACAATGCCGTTTGTGAGGAACCTTTCTTGCCAATAAATAGTAATTAAGCGTTTATCTATCCGTTTTTATACATAAAAACATAAAAAACGAATTTCGCCTTTAATTTTCTCAAATTTTTGTTAAGCCCTTTCGATTTGGTACCTTTTGTTTGACAAACTGTCAAATTCGCCCCACTGATGTCGCCTTATTGTCGTTTGATTTCTAATTTCGCCCTTCTGCACCGGTAATAGTACATCTCATCTGGAACAGAGAGGTAAATAATAATCCTCTTACCAAGTACTTCATTATAGCTAAAATTGTCTTGTTTTATTTGCAGCGCAGTTACTCGAGTTAAATGGATATGATTTCTGTTTACAGCATAGGACACCTAAGCCTGAATGATAAGGTAAGTTTTTGTTAGTGACATCCTCTTTCCACATTCCACAACTAACAAAATAAGTTCTTTCTAGTGTCTGTGAATTACAATTCAAATGACTCATCATCATTGTGCGATAGCAGAACAGGTCAAGCCTGCAATCAAGGATTCAATCAGCTTAAGTTGGTAAGTGTAGCCGTATTAGCTAGGACTACATTAATTCATCCAAGTTGGTCAAAAACATCAAAATTGGAAGGAAAACTGTATTCGAAGAATGTATTCGTTTCAGCCAGGCAGCAAGAATATTTTTTCAGGACCCTTCCCTGGATGCCATCCAGGCCAAATAAACGAAAATATTTCCACGAGTGGTGATATCTCATCGAAAAATCAATAGCAACACAAAAAGCTTAAATAAACTTGCATGAACCAGTGAATAACAACAGTAAGAAACAAGATTTAGTTTTTATCATCGCGTCATGTTGATAAAGTAGTTGATTAATGATTTTATTTTCCGAATATTCCGAATCTCTCTTTGGACAACATGTTCTTCTCTACGAGTAAAGCTGCAGTATCTAAAATTCAATAATAAAAATCACTCGCACGCAATTATAGATGAGTATTATGTACGGTGCTATATTCTTAGTACTCTGAAGCTGTTGAAAATAACAAAAATAAGATGGATTGATTTCTTTTCAAAGAATTCTGGACATAATTTATTCTCTAAAGTAAAGAAAACATTAATTTTACTGCAAAAACTAATGCAAATACGAAAAAGTTTTTTTTTTGCCTCAACGCAAATCCGTCAGTCAGTTTCGCCCTTCCGCTTACCCACAAAATGAAGGGCGTAATAAAACTCATAACAGCTATCAACACAAAATCAATTACGCCTTTTTTTTATTGTCAATAGTATGATGATAAACAATAGTTTATATAGGATTTGGAGAAAATTTGTTGTACAATAGGGCTTTGGCTGTCCACTCTAATGAATAACTCAATTTGTTTATAATTGTCAGTTTCGCCCCTTTGAAATGTTGGCGCCGATTTAGTAAACAACTTAATGAACTTTATTCCGATTATTGTTTTAGTTGTTATTTCTTGACGAGATTCGTTCACTGCTGTTCCCCATTCATACTACCCTCACTCCTTAGCAATTATAGCTCAATTAGGCGAGGGCACTTCTGCACTAGAACTCATACTCCAGCTCGGGTATTCCACTATGAACGTGTGACCATTATACTTGAATCTCGTTTTCACTTGTTCTCTCAATACTCCAATTAGAATCCGCCGCTCCTTTTCCAATATGACCATCTCTGCTTTTCAGACAAAAAATAATGTAGGTATTGTTTTCATTACTAATCTGCATCTAATTTTGCTATGATTGCATTATTATTATTATTATTTATGCAGGTTTGTACTTATCTTTGAATTCAGCCTCAAGGGATCCAGGCGCAGCACCAGTTAACCTGCAATTTTTTTTATATTCACTTTCCACAGCGTTCCTTAGCTTGTTACACTAGTTTTATGAAGCGCAAAACCTTCTCTTCTTTATTATTATTTTTCAATCATTTCCACAACTTTTTTCCACTATCCTCCACGATTCATAGACATAATTGCACCTCAATTGAGCAGTCACCACATTATTTGTCTTATTTTTGTAGCACAACACGGTTCAAAACTGAATTTTAAACTGGGGGCTAAGGGCTTGATCCCATGTTCACTAGTGTTGCCAGAGCCCTCCCGTTGATAGCAAAATGAGTATTCTAGTTGTTAATCTGAACAGATAATGAAAGCAAAGCGATTTTTCTCAAAGAAAAGTGAACGCAAGATCACAGCAAGATGAAAACTAAATGTGATATCGAATTTGACAATAGTGAAGTGAAATCAAATTTTGATATTAATTTGATGTTGATATCAAAATAAAGTTTCGAATTGCTATCATTATCTATTCCCGAGTAAAGTCCATAACATCAGACTTTACTCGGGAATAGCCACACAGAATTTCCCTGACATTATAATGCATCACTTGGTTTAACGTAGTCTACGTCAACCAGTCGTGTCTCGTACACAACCCCACTGATTTTTTTTCTTATAGGAATTTGCTTTGCTTGTTTGTCCCGTCGCGCTGGCATATCCACCTATACACATATTTGTTGCTGTCTTGCTTAGTCCCCTAGTATGCTGCACGAGTTAGATCGAGAGAGGCCCTTCATGGATAATATCAATTCCCCTATCATGACGCTTAGTCGAAGCAGATACGCCAGATCGTCCAAATGTCCAGTCGGCGTTTAGCTTACGCCATTCAATTTCGACTTGATATTCCGGCTCGTCAGCAGACCCCCAACTACCACTTCATCAGCACACGCAACTCATTTTACCTCGAAAATGGAGAAGAAGCGCAACACTGAACTGTCTTAATTCACAGAGTTCCGCATACTCATGTTTACGTTCAAAACAAAACAGCCCCATCCATACCGCCGTCCCATTCCCTCCCACGGAAAAACCACCCAAACCTCGCTGATTTTGGAACAACTCATAAACAGGGTTGTTCCACTCTCAACGGAAACCAAGTAAGTCCTCCGCGAGAAAAAAAAAGAGGCAGCAATACAAATAAACGAGTGGTTGCTTTGATCGTGTTGGCTAAAAAATAATTTCTGGGTACTCGGGTAAGACTCTAACGCAAACCTGTCAAAACCCTGAGCACTCCCACGAGAAGCCGCGTCACCACCATGCTGGGAAAAGTTATGTCCTGTGTTGGTGGCCCTAGTTTACACGAAAATGATAAAGGTTTAAAGACTCCAGCGCTGCATCCAATCTCCCCGCACCGTTTACCAAATCAGACACTTCTGTCCGAAAGAGTACTCGAGATTTATTTAACTTAAGCCGACCCCGCATTATTATTACTCGATATTAAGTAATAACATTTTAAACGACTATTCGGACTGCTCACCTGTCATTTAGAATCATTTCGCCAGGAAATCTTAAGAGATAAAAAGATAAAAATAAACTGTTTCAATATAATTAACTGATGGGATCATGTCGGCCCTCTACAAAATACTGATTATATGGCGTAGAAAGAGAGGTCCAATTAGTCGCTACTCAATTAAAGTATGAAGAAAAGAGGTATGTAAGAGGGGGCAATACGGGCAATAGATCATTGCACCGAATGTATTAACCTCACTTTTTTGACAGTTCAGGGAGCTTGCTACAAGGTGTTAGAATTTGAACCGCTCAATCAAAAATTTTCCTTTGCTTTTTCCGGATTCTATAAGATTAGATTCAGGAAATGATGTAATAATAAGCACTGGTGTATGTTTTCCTGCAATTTTACTTGAATCGTAGTAATTTTAGACTGCAAAATCTCAAACCGATCTCACTGTAAATATTCTAAGTCCACGTAAACAAGCTCCCTGAACTGTCAAAACTGCATTGATGACGCCATCGTGCAATAATCTATACTGGAGCTATTTGACGTTTACCCGTCGTAATCTATCGAGGCAACAAGAGTTTCCTCGTTCTTTCAGCTATCTATTCTCTCTTTCTTGCTCTAGCTTCTATTTAGAAAAGTGTGTTTCGAGTAACGACAAGGAAGGCATATAGTTTAATGGTTTACTATCCGTCATATTCCAATTGAAATTGATGACTGGAAATTTCTTATGTTGCTGTTTGTGGATTTCTTTTTTGGTTCCGTTTAATCAATATTTTAAAGTAATATTAAAATTCTTACCTGTGATCCTACAGTAGTTTGCCTCTTCTAGGGTGAATTTTCGGACTTACCTAAAACCTCTTACCTTCTACCGTCAGGGGCTACACTCTATAGTTGCTCAGCTTGCTGGCAAGTGGGGTGGTGTAGATAAAACAAATTCATTCGATTCGCTTTGGATCCGCTAGTCGTTGTTGATCACTTTTCCGGCATCCGCAGCTACGTGCAACTTCATCATATAGCACACTAAATATAGCAAATCGGGCTTAATGATTCCCGATATCAGAATTTACTAGCAGTAACTCCTTTTGAGTGCATATAAGCGCTCTACTCATCCAACCTAAAAATATCACTTGCACACATCTTCCTTTCCTGATTTTTAGGTTAGCTTTCAGCTCTTGAGCAATTTTAATAAAAACACCTCAATTATCATTGCCAAATTAGATTCTTCACTTGCTTCTGATGAACTGGCACTTGCTTCACAAAACAAAACCATTTTTTAAATATATCCTATTAATTTTGTCCACCAAAACACGATTTTCCTTTTGATCCGTAATTTTCACTTTTTTCTCAATTGGCAGGGGTGCCAATTTTTTTTCAAGGAGAGGCAGTTTTGAGCGTGTACGCAAAATTGACGCTTTGTCATGAGACATTCTAGTGGAGCTAGCATTGGAGTGACTGAATAAGAAAACTATTGCTATGTTTCATGCGATCATTGACATCAGCTTATGGGATTTCTTCATATGAGTGAAGAGCTAATACGTTAACTTGAAAATCACCACAAAAAAAGAAACATTAGATTGGGGAAAAGAGGGCCAAATGGGTATTTACCATAGGTCGCATATGGGGTGAAATGGTCATCTAATAGTTTTTTTTTTTGCAATAGTTACAGGCTTGGAAAAATATAGGTCCCATAGAAAAGTATACTCTACAAATCGAAAGGTATCTGATAAGCAAATAAAAAAAATCCCAAGAAAGGTCTATTCAACCTATTTCAATTTTGTAAATCACCCTGGTAACCTCACTTAACAGAACTCAACGTAGAGTTTTTTTTTACTTAATTCTGGACGTAATGATGATGTGGCTTTCTGTACATAAATTTAATATCAATTGTATTTAAAGAGAGAGAGAGAGAGAGAGAGAGAGAGAAAAACGGGAGATAAAAATGTTGAAGAGGGGATTATTTTTATTCATATCTTTTTTCAGGTAGTTCATTTATTTGGTAGGTTCAATTACGTTAGCTTTACTGAGCCAATAATTCATTGTTGTTCTTGGAGAAGTTAATTGACCTTTCTGTTTCAAGCACACAGCGATAAAAAAACCCAATCCATCATGTGTGCTTGAAAATGCTACTATTGCTCTCCTTAGTAAAGCGATTTCTTTCTTTGCTTCGGTGGTTTTCCATTGCTCTTAAGGTTTCAGAGTGTCACACATTGAGAAGTATAAATCATCGCACGACGGCGTCATCAATGCAGTTTTAAAAGTCCAGGGAGACTGTTTACGCGGACCTAGAATATTTCCAATAAGATCAGTTTGAGATTGTGTGCTCTTAACTCATTACGATTAAAGTAAAATAGAGAAGCAAAAGACATCTGAGCTTATTTTTACATCATTTCCTGAGTCTAATCGTCCAAAATTCGGAAAAAGAAAATTTTAAATTTTGTTTGAGCGATTCTAATCCTAGCACCTTGTAAACAAAATCCCCAAAAAATAGGGCGGTTAACAAATTCCGTGCAATGATCTATAGTGCGCTATTTAAAAGTAAAGTAAAAGGTACCTAAAGTTCTTTCAAAAGTACTGACAATCGCTCAAAAGTTCACATACGTAAATAATGCCTAATATTGTGTAATAGTTTCGAAAATTATCGATATTGTATAGTTTTTTACCTTCTTTAGAGCCAAAACACAACTGCATCTATTCATTAGGATGATTGTTGTGTGACCCATATTTGATACCCATGTCTAATACCCTACCAGGATCGTTTTGCCAAATTTTGGGGGCCTCTAGTAACCCCTTTCTAAATGTTGACATCCTTTGATTGAATAATGCTCCACCAAACCTTGGTTGGTTCCAAGACCAATCACACCAATCGATGCCGCTTGCATTCTATTGTGTCGCATCTGATACGTTGTATAGCACATACAGCGGACTAGCCACACTATGCGACTGTATAGAATTAGAGCAGCATCGATTGGCTCGAGTGGTCTGGTTTTGAACAGGAACGAGTATATTCGAAAATTACACAGTCTCCATTTACTATTTTCAACGAACATGTACTTATTAAGCATCTTGAATCCATATCGATAATCAAAATTGACGCTTAGGATTGTCTAATAATTCATTCTATGGACTGATTATATGAAATTTCTAATATTTAAGCAATTTCCCCTTTTATATAACTACCATAAACAGGTCGACGACTGATAGTACTTGATTGGTACGAACGAAACCAAATCGTATCTATCCTGAAGCGTATGGAGCTATTGCGCCACTCGTCGGGACAATTGCGCACGAGCAACGTAGATTTGCTCATCAGCGTAAGCTACCGTGATGGAGTGGATTATGAGAATGCGAATCGAGTTGTTTTCCAAAAGAACTGGACATCTTTGAGTGAGATGTTCTTCTTAGGCACCCTAAAAGAAAAACTTAATATAAATAAATGTGTGATGATTTTAGCATAACTACAACTAACAGAACTGTTTAAATGTTGCTAGAAAATCTTATCCGTGTATTTTCTGCCATCCATTTGGGATTCTGATTTCCGTTTCATAGCTAGTTCCATCTGTACCATCCGTTTGTATGGAAAAGGATGATCGGTGCTTATATACACGCCATTTTCCGATCATCTGGTTGTTCGATTGGCAAAGTAATCGGGCTCACCAACACTTCTTTCTTTCTTAATCCGCTGATACCGGGCTTTTGGACATCGAAAGGAGCAGTAACAACGGTGGCGATGGTGATGGCCATAGTTTTAGAAAGCACTCTTTGTGGGTCGCTTCTGTTTAATGAAGATAGTATTGCACTAACTTTGCCAACAGTATGAATACTACTAACAAAATTGTTCCTTCTGTGGAGTATAGACTATTCCACGGAGAAAGCTTACCTCACTTTTGACCATGAGAGTATAAGAGATAGCAATAACCGGCGTGCTTCCCGTCCTTTTTTCTCACACACGAATTTCTAAACACAAGGGCACCAGTATCTGTCAAATCTGATGTGTGACGTCACTGTGATTTGGACCATTGCTTGCGAACGAATGTGGTATGCAAACAAAGTATCACAGTGCTGTAAGAAGTTTTGAATTTCGTGTTCGTGATACCACTTTACAAAGTTGCCAAAACGCCTCATATTTGTTCCACATGGTTATATTCACCAAAAAATGTGGAACAAATTTGAGCTTTCAAACATTTATAACAAAATGAGGAATGCATAGAAAAAAAAGTTATTAACGCTGACGTTATAAGAAGTTCATTGTCTTTAAAGGAAAAATGTGAAAAATAGGGGTTAGGTCTGACGAGAATGGTCTATTGCAGGGTAGATGTTCTGCAGTTTCAGTTTCAAATGGACAAAAACGATATTCTGTAGAATGAGTTTTTCCGATTTTATTTAGATGATAGATGATAGATGATAGATACTCGGGCAGTGACCAGTCAACAGGCCAGTAATCGCCCGAAGGTCTTTTTTACTAAGCTTTAGTAAAGGGTCACCCACAATTGATACGTTGCGGATGAGTTGACGTAAATTTGACAGAAAAGCTATGGGAAAACTGTCAAATTCACGCAAACGCATTGCAACGTATCAGTTGTGGGCCAGCCATAAGATCCATGCTTTTACAGCACATGGTCTTATAAATCTCTTGGCTTGTCTGCATCTTTAACGTTTCCTAAACGTTTCAGTTTGATTCTTCCAATCACATTCCCATTGTTTTTATTTCAGTCCTCAAAGATTGCTTCAAAAAGGCAATTTAACCATTCATTCGTTCGGATTAGTATTTCAAATTATACACAAAAGAAGAAACAAATGTTTAAATGAATAAAAATGTAAATATTTTTTTTATATTCAAAAAGAAGTATCACTAAAGCATGGCGGAATCCAAGTAAAGCTTAAAGGTGGAAAACCAAGTGAAGCTATTTTTTAAACTGTATGGAATTGGTCAGTATCATCATTATTGACGATTTTCTGCTCTATTTTTATCACTCAAACAGCTAGATCGTTTAAAAGAGTGACACCTACGCTGTTTAACATCACTTTTTCGTTACCTGGATTCCCCATTATACAAATATTTTTTCTGCACCGACCCAACATTTTGACCCGAAATATTTTTGCTCCGGAGTGAAGCCGAACTGCACCTCGGGATTCACGTCGGAGCTAGAATACAAAAAATGTTTACAAAAGTTAGTGCTTCAAATATTGAACATGAATAAACTATTTATTTAAAGAATAATAAGAGAAAAAAAACGTTTTCGCATGGAAAATAAATCGTCAGCGTTGCTTCAGTGACCTCAAATTCGTCCACACGGTGTTCTATTTAGCGTTATTATCAAAAATAATATACCATTAAATCGGTGAACGCCAGTTGGTTTGTCATGCTATTCTATACCTGTGGGCAAATTTTCAAAAAAAATCCTTGGACAAAATTTTGAGTTACGCCCTTTTTAAGTCGTAAAAGAAAAAAATCGAATAAATCTCAATATAACATTACAAAAAAACACATTTATCATCATAACGATAAACGCCAGTTGATTTTTTACCATTCCACACGTCTGGACACGTCTGGAAAAAAAATTTCTTGTGCAAAATTTTGAGTTACGCCCTTTTAAGTCGTACAAGCTTAAAAGTCGAATGAAAATCAATATAACGTCAATAAAAACACGTAGGTATATCATCAAAATGATGAACGCCAGTCTGTTCGAACTGTCATTCTACATCTTAAAACGAATTATAAAAAAGATCGGCGTTATTTGAACTTACGCCTTTTTGTGGTCGTAACTACAAAACTCGAGAAAAAAATTAATGCAATATCACATAAGATACAAATCACATATACGCGTTTCATAATTATGTTTGAGACACTATATGTTGTTTTCGTTTTTGCGGTGTTACACCATAAAGTGTAGAGCGCCAACAAGCGTGGGACTTTGACAGCTCAACATCATTGGTTTGTAAACAATGTAAACTCGATTTTTTCTCGGTGTACGGCGGTGCAGTTCTGGTGTAGCTACATCGCACAAACGAAAACGACATTAGATGATAAAAAAAAGTTAATCAACGCAAGCATTGGTATTTATAACATTGTTAACAATTTATAACAAGGTGTGTTTACAACGAATACAGTACGGTTGTTTTTTGAAAGTAAACAATGGATAGTAATGAATCCAATCGGAGAAAAGTGTGCATTCTATCCTGTCCAATAACAAAAATGTTAGACCTATGTACTTCCACTGCTGTGAAATAAGTCATTTGCTCGATATTGCCAATCGACAGTGGTATTATCCGTCATCTATATGTACATCGTGCAGAGTGAAGTGTAATACAAACAATGGTTCAAAATAAGAAATCTTGTACCTGTACAAGTACAAATATGACTCTACACAGCTGTCCAGGTCTACTGGTACATGCAATTGTGAAATTTTCCGGGCTGCGAAAGTAGTAATTGGGAAAAATTTACCCGGTGTAGTTCCGTAGAAGGTGAAGCCAGGCCGTCCCAGAAAGAAAGTTTCTGATGTGGCTAAAGTGGTTCGCATTTGTAACGTTTGCCTGTCTGAAATTAAGCGAGGTAAAAAGCCTGGATGTAACTCTTCTGAGCAAACAGATTTTTTTTCTAAAATTCTGAAGGCTAAAAATTCTCCGTCAAAATCAGCAGAAGCTGCGGTGTCCTATTTTCTAACTGAGAAAGCGTCATCATCCGTCATCATTGTTCAGTCTTGTTGTTGGAAGGAGATTCTTTATATCCCTGTGGATACGTATAAGTGATGTTGCCTATCGATCCATCCAACCTCTTTTTGGCCCTTCATACAATGGCATGACTAGGATAATCAGTGGTTATTAAAGCTTGATCAAGTCTAACAGAGAGGAGAGCTAATTGAGCTTTGCGAACTTCTCCGCGATCGACGACTTCTGGCACAACTGTTTTCTTCTTGTTAGAGTTGGGCTTGCAAGATTTCGTACTTCTTGGCAAGAAAATCCATCTCCAAACGCCTCTCTTCTTCCAGTCGTTGCAGATCTAGAACTGCACGAGCTGCTCTGGAACTATTTGCAGTCAAACGGCTGTTAACTGATCCTGCGATAGTAGGTGTTCTTAAATGCACTTGGTAGGCTTCTAAATGCACTTGGCAGACATCTAAACTGGCACTGACACTTTCCTGATGTGTATCTGGGTTGAGGTTAGTATCGCCTAATAGCAGACACCCGCTTGAAGACATTTCCTCTGATGCAACGACAGGAAGTTTATCAGAGTGCGGCATTTCCGAAAGAAATCTAAACCGGTAGAAATCTTAAAAGTTTGTTGGGACAGATAGAGAGTTTCGGACCGATACAGCACAACTCGTTTTATTGCATGTGCACGAGCTAGCTTTTAAGCTGTAATGTATATTTTTGTCCATTAGTAATTTTTCAATGTTTATATTTATGTTTGACTTACATTTCTAGTCCTTATTTGTTTTCAAATCAGTGTCCAACACTAATCAAAAAATCAACAAACTAGAATATCAAATTAGGAAAAACGATGTTCAACGTAGATAATGTTCTTTGTTCTAGCTGTGAAAGGTTCTGACATGTGTGTGTATATATGTTTTGTTTTATTAGACCAACCGCACCAATGCGGTAACATCGGTAAATTGCTACCCTGTTTGACAACTCGACACCGCACCGGTGATTGTTAACCGGGTTGGAAAATAACAATTTGCTCGCTCGATGAGCAGCCGGTTCGTAAATTTGACAACCCGACCCAACCGAGCCGCGCGTTGCTATTTGAGGAAAAATAAGCAAAACAAGTTGAAATTTTAAAACAACAGCTTCATTTGGTAAGACTTCCATGTCAATTTGAGTGTTTCCGATTTGATATTAACCCTTAGGTGATCGACAAAAAAAAAACACCTGTTAGTGATTGTCACGGAAACCTGTTACAGAATGGCCGTTTCAGGAACAAGTCGGCTTATAGCCCACAATAGAATAGAAATTGTGGAATTATTCCAAAGATTTTGACATCAATTCCTGGCAATTCAATAGATGTTCCGAAATTGTGCCTCCGTACCGGAACACAGTCCCGTAAACCTGGGTTTAAAGAAACCAGATAAATTCAAATAAAGCGATTGAGTTTTTAAATCTAACAGTGTCAAAAGAATTAAACTCGGTTCATAATTGCCAGAGTTATAATTATTTGAATTCGATCACACAAGGGTAAGAGCACAGGTTAAAGTGTTATTTGCTTATTTCACGTTTATTGTGATATGTTGTGATATAATAAGTGCATTAAAATCCCGTGGAAGGAATTGGACGCAACAAGATAATGAAGTGCTTTGCACTGTTTCGCTGGATGTTTCAAAAGATCCAATCTTTGAAGTATTGAAACTATACACTGCACGAAATATTTAGCAAAACGAAACCGGTGCGAGAAAAAAAATTTCTCATTGTGTTACCTTTTTATGAACGACCGGTGGAGTGGGTGGCTAAATCAAAATAGGAACGCTCTCTGTCATCAAAATATTACCCAGATACGAACCCACCGGTGGGGACGGTCTTAAATACTATAACTATTGAATTTAACTCTTTCTTTTGTATTGGCAAACTTATCAAACTATAGTTCTCTTGCTGCGGGTTGACCGTGTAACCCTTTCGTATCCAGGTGAATCATTTGCATCGTTCGGAACAGTGTTGGTAAAAATTATTGAAATTTTTATTGAATGTACACTGATAGGCAATGTGCCCACCTAATCGTTTTTTTTTCAATTTTTCTCATTTACTTGGTTAAAATTAAAGAGAACACACTGTATTTTTTTATTACCTTATTTTTATATTCTTTTTAAGTTTCACTTATGGAATACTGCAAAAAAAATGAATTTTACATAAAGAAAAAAAAAACCATTAGTGTTGAAAAAAAAAAATAGTGGCAAAATAAAGTGCCCATTTCATTTAGGCTACAGAAAACATAAATTAAAGTAAAATAAAAGCATTTCAATAATTGATGTGTCCTCTTTTGGCCTTCAGGACCTCCTGCAGGCGCTTCGACATGCTCTCGACCAGGTTCTTTAGGTGCTGTGGATCAAGCTCTTCCCAGGCGCGCTCCAGGGCTTCAAAATAGTTATTTTTATTGGTAACACCAGTTTTGTCAACCCTGGCATCGAGAATCGCCCACAAATTCTCGATGGGATTGAGGTCCGGGCTTTGTCGAGGCCATTCCAGCGGTTTGATCCGACAAGACCGGAAGAAAGACATGGTCTTCTTGGCAGTGTGCTTCGGGTCGTTGTCCTGCTGGAATACGAACATCTCTTGAAGGCCCGTCTGGATCAGTGAAACCTCCAGATTTTCTCGCAGGATGTTGATGTAAGAATCTGCCATCATTATCCCGTCGATTTTCACAATGCTTCCCACTCTGCCCCACGAAAAACACCCCCAGACCATCACATTTCCTCCTCCATGCTTCATCGTGTCTTGGGTCTGGCGCTCCTGAAGCTCCTCTCCCGATCTGCACCAAACACGAACCCGCCGCTTTCGGTTAAACAGCTCGAATTTTGATTCGTCCGTCCAGAGAACCGTTTTCCGGAACTCTAGGGGCTTATCAGCATGCTCCTTAGAAAACTTAAGCCGTTTGGCTTTGTTTGCCTTGCTGATAAATGGGCGCTTCCGGGCAAGTTTGCTATTCAATCCCTGTGCTACGAGACGGCGACGAACAGTTCGACCGGAAACTGATAACTGAAGGGTTTCCTGGATCTCGCGGACAGTTACCTTCGGGTTCTCCTTGACTTCGCGCATGATCTTGGTGTCCGTTCTTGCATCCGTTTTCCGCTTCCACCACTGATACAAACGTTTTAAGCTTCAGAAGAATTTTGCCAACCGCTGCCTTACTGATACTGTACTTCTTAGCGACAGCCCGGTGCGATTCACCGTTTTGCACATCACGAACGTCCAATTTTCGGATACACAAGGGAATTGCTTTCGAAAGCACTGCGTTCTCCATTTTTTTCATTTGAATCAAATGCGATCACGTATACTAATGCACCAGGTTGGCCGTTTGCTTCAAAACATGTCGAAATATCAAAGCATAAACAATCGAGGGGTCTTCCAATGGAAACTTATCGAAAACATATCGACTTTTGAAGTAGGCACTTTATTTTGTCACTGTTTTTTTATTCAACACAAATTGATTTTTTTTTCTTTAAGTAAAACTCCTTTTTTTTAGTATTCCATAAATGAAACATAAAAAGAATACAAAAAATAAAATAAGAAAAAAAACTACACTGTGTTTACTTTAATTTGAACCAAGTAAATGAGAGAAATTGAAAAAACGAAGAGGTGGGCACTTTATTTTGCCTATCAGTGTATTTCATTGTGTTGTGTCAATTGTATAATGAGTTCCGTGAAAATCGGTCAAGTGATTTCAGTGATGGCTTCGAATGAAGAAGTAGTGCGTCAACACATTTTGGGCACTTATTTTGAAAACCCAAACGCTTCTCATCGATGGATCGGAAAACAGCTCGGAATCGCACATTCAACCGTATCTCATGTGATCAAAACGTTCAAGGACCGTAAGACAACCAAGCGGAAAAATGGTAGTGGCAAAAAACGTGGCACATCAAATCCGGAGAAGGCCAGGATGGTATTGAACCAATTTAAGCGTTATCGCAGCATTTCGATCAGGGATGTTGCGAAAAAGGCGAAAGTTTCAGTTTGTTTGGTGCAGAAAACAATGAAACGTTCTGGATTACATGTGTACAAGGTCCAGAAGGCACCGAACCGGAGCGATAAACAGAACTCGGGGGCCAAAACTCGTACAAGAAAACTGTACAGGGAGTGGCTCACAAAACCGTTCTGCATTGTGATGGACGATGAGACCTACATTAAAGCCGACACCAAACAAATGCCAAGACAGGAACACTACGTCGCCACCTCTTAGTTGGCCGTTCCGGAGAGTGTACGTAAGAAGAAACGGTCGAAATTCGCCAAAAAATTCCTTGTCTGGCAAGCGATCTGTGGATGTGGCAAAATGAGTCAGCTCCTCATCACCTCTGGGACCGTCAACGGACAAATCTACAAGGACGAATGCCTCCAAAAACGACTTCTGTCCTTCTTGAGATCTCACGATAGCCCGACACTGTTTTGGCCGGATTTGTTATCATGCCACTATGCCCGGCCCGTCTTAGACTGGTACAAAGATAATAATGTAGTTTTTGTACCAAAAGACGTCAACCCTCCAAACACTCCGGAACTTCGCGCAATAGACCTTTCTCGTCAGACCTAACCCCCATTTTTTATATTTTTTCTTTAAAGGCAATGAACTTCTTATAACGTTAGCGTTAATAACTTTTTTTTCTATGCACTCCTCATTTTGTTACAATTTTTTGAAAGCTTCAATTTGTTCCACATTTTATGGTGTATATAACCATGTGGAACAAATATGAGGCGTTTTGGCAACTTTGTAAAGTTGTGAAATTGTTTTCACCATGAAATTCAAAAGTATTTTTGGCAACACTGGGGTGCTTTGTTTCTATACACAACGAAACGTCAAGTCAAGCTAAGTAACAAACTGTCGGAAGTTTACATGCAACGTTGCTGGTCGTAACCCACGAATTGAACTTCTGTTATACCGTAGGAACCCTACGGACATTCTGTAATTTCATTCGCAACGGATCGCTAACTGCAACTATGAACAGTTCGACAAGACACGGACGGAGAAACACAAAGCTCAGAGGAAATTGTACGAAGCTCTTTCACGTGCAGGAGTTTATCGATCGGTTCTGATACAACGCCAACCTCGCTGCCATCGCGCTGTCCAGGATCAAGACGTTGAAGAAGCTGTAAGGGAACGTCCATTAATTACGACACGCAGAAAAATGACTTTTTAACACTCCACTCCCCCCCTTGTCACGTTTTTTGTATGGGCCTTCAAATTTGTTTGTATGGATCGTCACGTTTTCTCAACCCCCCCCCCCCTCCCCCCTTACTGCGTGACATAATTAATGGACCTTCCCTAACTTCATAGAGGTAAGTGTGAAATTCATCCTTTCCCGTTTGTTTTTAGACCGGAGTTGAAGCCAAATCAAAATGCAGCCGCCTTAAAATGAAATCGAAGTGAAAATCTTTTTCCGAGGGTCGAAACTCCCATGTGGCGCTGGCCAAAATGTGCATGGTAGACCGAAATTTCTCGTCTTGGACCACCCAACCAATCACTTGTACATTGAAACTATAGAAGCTCTCGGCAAGGCGATCAACAAGTACACGGTAAGATACGGTTGAATTCTTTCTTTCCAGAATAACTCACGGAGGGTTACGAGTTTCGTTTCAGGGCGGCGTTATTATGGTTTCCCACGATGAGCGACCTACTCGGATGATTCGCAAAGAGCTATGGGTGTGATGCGAGCAGGGTGCGAAAAATTCAAATTCAATAAGCAGAATCCCGTGAATTTATCCAACATCCATCTCGTCATTCACCGATTCGGTGCAAAACTGAATTTCAGAAGAGCCAAAATTCGGTGATAGCAAGAACACATTCAGTCAGAATGTTTGCGATTATTGTGTTTTGTGATGCTCTCCTCTTTTTGTTTTGACTGATTGAACCGGAGATCTGTATAGAAAAATGTGTCGGTAGCATCCTGTGTGAATGAAGACATTCGGTGCGGGTCACCTTTTTGGAGGGGACCGAATGCTTGTGTTCGTTCGTTCATTGCTTTTTCTCTTTATTAGTAATTCGTGTGTTCAGCAAAGACCAAAGAATTGAATGCTGTTGTTTTTCGCACTCATTTCGGGCAGTCAATTTTTTCACACACTGGATGCGAGGCCGCGAGGGAACGGTCAAAAGCACCAAAGGACGATTCGACGAATGTAGGAAAATAATTTCAATTATTGTTGCACGTGAACGTGAGCTGGAATCCGCTACCCCTTATAGAGGAAGCATTTCAAATGCGATTGGAAATTATTATAATTATTAAATTATTATGGCGATAAAACATGAAACTTGGTCGAAAACGATTCTCTTATCTTGTAGGTTTAGCGAACGAGTATACATGTCACATCCGCCTCTTGCCAGGAACATTCCAGCCAGTCATGATAATAATGAGCTCCAACAACCTAAACACTCAGCACTTAAATATAAGACATCGGAGAGAAGTAAACTTAACTTTAACTGATAACTTTTTATAATTATCTTCAAGCTTTAACCGCACTCAGAGGTGCACTAGCGTTTCTCAAAATTCTCCTCTAAATGATCAATTAAATTTACATTCTCTGTGTGTCTTTCTACCAACAGATGTTGCTCCGTTATTGGTAATAAATAATTATTTCTGAATACGGTAAAATCAGAAAATTGCACGATGCGTTACAACAATAAATTTCTCCGGAAATCGGGCTAAATTCAGTATAGTGTAGACCTGTCCTTACGGGAGACTATAACAAATACATTAGAGGATCCTCAAGAATTAGCCTGTCGACGATATTCAAATGGCCTCTTGGGCATGATTATACAGCTTAAATAGTCTTTATCACAACAGGTTTCTTCAGGATGTCTCGAAATAGAAACTTGCAGGTCTCTTCGTAAGTATTCAGAACCTGAACTGGTGCGACCAGAGCCTTCATACAAAGTTCAATTTATGATGTTATTTTTGACGTCACGATAACTAGTTCGAGAACCAATACTGAGTACTCGGCACTCGGTTTGGCCATGGCCGTGGTGAAACAATGAACTGATGAACTACCCGAAAGAAATTCTCTTAGATATGAAATTTAAAGTATTGTTCATGAAGATAACATGACATTAGAAGTTATTGTTTCCACAATAGAATCTTATCTCAATTGAGCAATCTACAATAGAATAAGGGGGTTGTTATGTATCTTAACAATAGAAAAAACAAAACATTTTTCTCCGAACAAATTTGAGTTAATTATTAATGATTGTATTGCTTCACAATTTTTGAAAATTCTAGCATATGGGGTGAATAGTAGATCTATTTTAATGACAACATGCATTTTTCGTTTATCTGATACCTGAACAATAAGATTCATGGTTGATAATACATTTTAATGCTATTTTATATTATTGCATTGTAATTATGTGGTTATTTTTATCCGGGAACTCCAACGGCATCATCCAAACTGAGGTCTTTTAGTCCCATGTGATCCATCCAGTATTCCAGCTTCAGTTTGTAACGATTCTATTCCAGTTTGAATTCATTGCGCCTAGCTTAACACGAATTCCGATCGTATCCTGTGTTCATCTTTTCGCTCTGTTTGTTGAAACTTGAGTTTCCGTTCCGTTTTGCGTTTCCGTTCCCTGGCGCAGCATGGGTCCTAAATTTTGGATGTTGAAATTGATGACCTGAAAAATAGTATTTCATTAACTCGAGGACCTTAGTGAAGTTGTCAAAGAACCTTCCTGATGCCAGCATCTCTCATTTATGTAACCAAGGCACGGCATCCATCTGGTTTTTGACAACCCAGCGCCAGCACACCGTACGTGATGTCTGGTTCTAGTCGTGCAGATCTGATTTGTCAGCATATCTTGGGCGGCTTCGTAATCGACTCGCATTGAACATGTCCTGAGGGTATTGAAGAAGTCGATGTCGCAACGGATACCAAGCCTTCGAATGGTGGACAAGATCTGTTTTTCCGCTGAAGTTGTCGGTGGAACAGTGTCCAGCAGCTCTGCCTGGATGACGTAACAGTAGTTCTATTTCTCGAAGGAAACTATCTGCTCCGCTAAACAGTAGAAGGTGGTTCTCTGGTTCCTTGATTTCACCTAAACTTATAAGGCTACTTAGATGAGGCGGATACGACATTAAATTGGGAGATTTCCCTTTCCTGTCTGTGCAAGCGAAATATTGTTTGACATATTATTGACATCTATAACAGTACTTTCGATGACGTGACTTTTTCTCGAAAATATTGACTCTTTGCTACGAGATTTTTCGGTGAAGTGACTGAGAAAGAAAATTTCCGCTAGCGCGAGCACTGACATCTGTTTATGGTCCAAATCACAGTGACGTCACACCTCAGATTTCACGGATACTGGTGCCCTTGAGTTCAGAAATTCATCTGTGAGAAAAAAAGGACGGGGAACACGACGGTTATTGCTATCTCTTATACTCTCATGGTCAAAAGTGAGGTTAGCTTTTTCCGTGCAATAATCTATGGGATTTCTCCAAAGGAGTGAAGAGCTAATAAGTTGACTTGAAACTCACCACAGAAGAGAAACATCAGATTGGGGAAGAGAGGGCATAATGGGTATTCACCAGAGGGGGCATATAGGGTGAAATTGTCATTTAACAGTTTTTAATGTTTTTCAATAGTAATAGGCTTCAAAAAATATAGGTTCCATAGAAAACTATACTCAATAAATTGAAGGGTATCTGATAAGCCAATAAAAAAAAATCACAAGACAGGTCTATTGAACAATTTTGAGCAATCATGAAGGCAAAGCTCGTTAAAACTCCAAAACTGATAGAAAATTAACTTGAACTAAAGAAAGTGTGGTTAAAAGTAAGTAAGCAAGTCGGTCCTACCATTGCCCAAAATTTTATGAAAGGGGTCAAGGTAAAGGTGCATTTAGGTTGGGAGAAGAGGTTCAATAAACCAATGATGTCAAAACTTAACCTTTTAGTAGTACTTTATTTTCAGAAAGTTTGAAAAGAATCGGGCACAAGGAAAATTTTTGGTGACCTATTTTGTGTGTCCAAATTTCATCGAATACAGTCTTTATATATTATCTGTAAGAAGGGTATAAATATCCATCGTTTGACATTTAGGAAAAATTACAACATAATCATATTATTGTCAGACTAATATTCATCAAGTACGAATATGAGCTCAACAGTTTTGAAAATGACAGTCGATGTAAATACTTTCAGTTAATAATTTGTTCTACACGCAAAAAAAAGCCGCAGTAGAAACTACTATTCCGAGGGTTAAGTTATGCGCAAACACCAACAATTTTCAGCTGACTATAAATGCGTTTGATTTTACCATGCCTGCGATTAGATCAACCATGGTGCGGTTGATATCAATATGAGGTCTGTCAAATTTACCACAAACGTTGACGGTTTCACCATAAACGTAGTAAATTTGACTAAAATTTCATGGTAGTTTTAAAGATAGGCGTAGTCGGGTAAAATGGTAGTTTCTACTACAAGATTTTTTCCCGTGTAGGATTTATTCGATTTGACAGAACCAGTGAGGCAAAATTATCGGGGTACATTGACTTTACTCTGGAGCTGGCAAGTTGTTACCGGGTTGCCCACAATAGACCATTTCAAGCTGGCGTCATCAATGCAGTTTTGACAGTTCAGGGAGCTTATTAACGTGGACTTCGAATATTTTCAGCAAGATTGGTTTGAGATTTTGTGTTCTAAATTTATTACGATTGAAATAAAATTGCTGGAAACAGTCACCAATGCTTATTTTTACAGCATTTCTTGAATCTAACCGTACAGAATCCGTAAAGAGTAAATTGAAATTGAGATTGAGCGGTTCAAATTCTAACACCTTGTAAACAAGCTGAACTGTCAAAAAGTGAGGTTAACACATTCGGTGCAATAATCTATACACGCAAAAAAAAGTCGCAGTAGAAACTATCATTTCGAGGGTTAAATTAAGCACAATCACCAACAATTTTCAGCTGACTATAAATGCGGTTGATTTTACCATACCTGCGAATAGATCAACCATGGTGCGGTTGTTATCAATATGAGGTCTGTCAAATATACCACAAACGTTGAAGGTTTTACTATAAACGTAGTAAATTTGACTGAAATTTCATGGTAGTTTTAAAGATAGGCATAGTCGGGTGAAATGGTAGTTTTTACTACACACAAAAAATAAATCTTGTTTTATTAAAAGTTTTGCGCTTTACTTCTGAAAAGTGTATATTTTTCATTATATTGAAAGTAAAATTATCTACTACGAAAGTTCCTCGTTTGATTTGAAAGTGTTATGTTTCGGTTCAGTGTGTAAATTTAAAAGTTATTTCTTTTACCATGAAAATTGTAGACCTGTCAAATCCACCATCACAAAAAGCAAGTCATCTTCGTTTGATAGAAAAAAAAAAAAGAATCAGGTTTACCTGTCAAAGTCTTCCTGTTCATTTCATCCGTCTGGAACAACATTCAAGCTGCTTCCGGTAATTGTTCTGATTTACGTTTGTTTAGTGAAGGGATTTGTCAAGGATTTTAAGGTGAGACTCGGTGGTTTACTTTCCTTGGAAATTGCTTTTGTAGTTTAAGCCTTATAGTAATTCGCTTTATCGGATTACTCCTTCCACAGATTAGACCAGCTTGGCAGACAACCCAATCAGTAACATGGAGCAGCAAAACGCCCCAACATACAATAGCAACAGTCGACTTTCTTCCAATTCTCTCGAGTTTCTCACCGGCAGCGAATTCAATCTGAACTACGAAACCGTCCGAGCAAACTCCGATGACGAACTGTCCATCGTCCAACGATTCGCTCTAGAAGTTAGATTTCTAGGCGGCATCCGGTGTGACGAGACAATCGCCACGACAACGACAAAAGACACCGGGTCCGACACTCCTCCGGCCGAAACAGAAGCGAAGACGCCTTTGATGTGTGATGTGTGTTACTTTCAAGCCTGATTTTTTCAAGGGAATTGTGAGAACCCTCGTGCAGTATTAGTTTATTCATTTGATTTATATATGTGTGTGTGTGTGTGTGTGTTTGGGAAAAAAAATGTTTTATCAATCAATATCCGACTTTTATTAAAAATCATATAAGTTTGCAAGCAAATAGCTGTCTTATTAAAATTTATAATGATTGATCTGAAAAAAAAACAACAATTTATTTTAAAAATATATTTGATTTCAATCTTAAAACAGCTTACTTTTATTGGAATTGCACAATACTTTCCAGTTGAAAGTCCATTTTGAAATAAATATATTTTGCTTTCATTTTCAACGATGCCACGGTTTCGATTTGACAGTTCTACAATTCGTTTTGAAAGTTTCAACTTTTAAATGAACCAAGCAGATTTTTTTTTGATTTGACAGTTTGAACGTTTTTGTAGTGAAAGCTAACCGCTTTCTACGAAAAAGAACCAACGCAACTTTTCAATTTTAGCAATGTTTTTTTTAATTCTAACAATCATTATTCTTTGTGTGTAGGACAGGACCTGCCAGCTCAGAGACCTCTTATAAATTTATGATGGATGATACGGGGGTCACTCCAGTGTTGCCAGATATGTTTACATAGTAATCTTATTGAAAATAATGTTATTAAAAATATAATCAAAATTCGTCGATATTCTTTAAATACTTGGTAATATTCAATAAAGTAAACGTTTAACAATTGTCAATATTTTAAATGGAGAGGTTCGTGAATTTGAGGCTCTACAAATACAAAACTGCCTTACAGGGAAGAAAAGGATGATATTAAAAATTCAAATAAATAAAACGCGTTACTTTCAAATCTTCTTAATATTTTTTCTGATCTTTAATTTTCCAGAAAGTATCATTTTTGGAGGAGCTATCCAAAATCCCGCATAACGAAAAACAATTTACTATACACTCAAAACTATATTTCGAATGTACGATATATCATCATATTTTATGTTATTGTTATCGAATAGTTTAATCTCATCTTCACCATACAACCTCTACATTAACACATACTGTTAATATATGCCATATTGTCATTGAAAGGTTTTATATTGTCTGCACTCGGCCTGGATTATAAACCATAGAGTACAGCTTAAAATTTGTTCGGGGAAAATCGCCATATTTTTATGGTAACTTAACGTAACCGCCTATTCAACATATTTTTATTTGGCTTTTAACCATTGTTAAAACTATTAATGACTACTAAAAATCGTTTATAGTTGTCAACTATAATGGTAAATATGGCAACAATAACGGAAACAGTCGTCAACAATAAGGGAAAAACTACAGGAATGTTTTGTGATTGTTTTGGGGTGTATTCGATAAAAATGGCACACAGAAAATCTTCTGTTACTTTTGAATCGTATGAGTAAAAAACCTAGAAATTTGAGATCTTATCCATAGTGTATTATTTACATCTGCCAAGATTCATAGTTATACATTCAGTAGTTCCAGTCATGTCGTCAAAACAAGAAATTGTCCGTGAGAAAATTTTGTGCACTCACAATCAAAATCCAGGGGCGTCCCACCGGTGGATTGCTAAAAGGCTTGGAATTGCAAATACAACTGTGTCTCGTGTAATACGAACCTTCAAGGAGCGTCTGAGTGTCCAAAGGAAGGAAGAGAGTGGTCGTAAAAGTGGTCCAATGGACAGTAAAATGGCCGGAAAGTCGTACAACAATTCAAGAACCGTCCAAACATGTCAGTACAAGATGTCGCTAAAAAGTCTAAGGTGTCAGTCGGTTTTGTGCAGAAAACCATGAAGCGTGCTGGGTTACATGTTTACAAAGTGCAAAAAGCCCCAAACCGCAATGAAAAACAAAACATCATTGCGAAAACCCGCGCCCGGAAACTTTACACGAAGCTGCTCACCAAATCCGGTTGCATCGTGATGGATGACGAAACATACGTCAAGGCCGACTTCCTTCAACTTCCTGGGCAAGAATATTTCGTTGCCAAGTCGAAGTTCGATGTTCCGGAGGATGTTCGAAAGAAGAAACCATCGAAATTTGCAAAGAAGTTTCTAATCTGGCATGCGATTTGCGGATGTGGTGAAATAAGTGCTCCCTTCATCACTTCCGGAACAATAAACAGTGCGATTTACACGGAAGAGTGCCTTAAGAAGCGTCTCTTGCCATTCATTCACAAAGGATCAACTCTGTTTTGGCCTGATCTAGCATCCTGCCACTACGCTCGAAACGTATTGGAGTGGTACCAAGCCAACGGAGTCAATTTTGTGCCAAAGGATATGAACCCACCAAATTCACCGGAACTTCGTCCAATTGAAAAACTCTGGGCAATTATGAAAACGGAACTTCGCAAACATCCCAAAACTATAAAAACAGAGCTAGAATTGAAGAAAATTTGGGTAAAAACAACAAAAACATTGGGAAAATCGGTTGTACAAAATTTGATGGGTTGAGTGAAAAGGAACGTGTGGGCATTCGGGATGGGAGACGAAATTGAATAAAACAAATGTTGTAAATCAAAACTCGTTAGTAGCCCAAGTAACAATTTAAGTTTTATTCCAGCCTTACAGCACTCCTCCCGGCTTTGTTGATGAAACTACATTTAAAACTGTTTTGTCTACCAACACCTCCTCTATGCGTCTTTAAAGCCAATATCTGTACAAAGTGGCCCACTCTATAGACGGTTGTGAAAACAAGTCAATAAAACCTCTATAAGACCGTAATGATCTTGAAAATGTACTAGTGGAAGATGTTATGACCACTTAAGAACCTTCATAAAACCTATTGGCTGCCATGAAAACCAGCATACGGCCAAATGGCCACAGCTGTCAAACTTCACTGTAATATCGTGATTGGTATTTGTTGTTCTCCTTTGTTCGATTCTCAGCTCTTCTGATTCATTTAACAGTAAATATTATCTGAGAAGAAAGTTCGAGCGTTGCGGGAAATTTTGATTGATAGCAAAATATACAAAACAAATTAATATTTTTACAGCGTATAATGTTCCAAATCATATGCGCATTTAAATTTATGGTGAACATTGGCACGATAAGAGCTCAAAATTAATGCGCCTCGGAAATTATGCGAGCTGCCAACAACATATACAAAAATAAAACAAATATATTCGATAAATTTATCATTCATTAATGGAAAATTGATGGAAATCAAAAGAGTAATCTAAGAAAATGCAGAAATCGGTCTCCGATCTACAATTCATTTGCACTGCATAAAAAAATTAATGCATTTATTTTTCTACATATCAATTATTTCTTTTATTTCAATATGGCGATTGGAAAAAAGCACAGTTCTAGCAAAATGCTAATTTATCTTCGCAATTACTACTATAAAACTATTTGGTTATGTTTTTTGCTGTTTTAAAACCTCATTGAGCTTTACAAATGTTTTTATTTGTTTCCCATAGATGGCGTTTCGTTTTGAGCACCTGCCAGAAACAAGAACAATGAGTGTTTTCCAAAAACTAGGTGACAGTACACGCACACTATCGTGTCTATCTTCGTGTAAAAATGGTTTGTTTTCCCACAGCAACCTAAAAGTTTGCTTACTGTTTTTAATCTTTTTGACAGCTGTTTGTTATGTTTTCATCCATAACGCACTGCCACATTTCCAGAAAACATACTACCACACTCAGGACGTGATTAGCTTAACTATTAGCAGCGCAGTGAACAATATAAAATTGTTGTGAAGAAATTGTTATTAAAATTGTTTACACCATGGACCAATGGAAAAAAATAAGAGCTTCTGGTACTTTCAAGCGGAACGTTAGAAAGAACTTCAACAAAATCTTGAACATGAGCCCGCATTTGTTTAAGGATTTGTCGGAATCGGAATCTCCCGCAAGTAGTTCCAACCCAAACAGCAGCCAGGATTCTAATATTCCAGCACACTCCACGCATACTTCAAGAATCATTCCACAAGCTGTGCCCATCTACTTCGACCCGGAAGTATCTGAACAGTGGACCACATCTGATGATGAGGAAGAATACTCTGACCCAGAGCCAGAAGATGAAACATTCGCCAACCTGCGATTGTTGGCAGATCTACAATCATGGGCAGTCAAAAATACAGGGTGGCCACAGACTCGGGAAAATCGGGAAATGCGGGAAAAATGCGGGAATCCAAAATCATCGGGAAATATGCGGGAAAAAGTCGGGAATTTCAAAAGCTATCGGGAATTTTTGTCACCTTTTTCAAATTATTTGAGTAGCGTTTTTCGGTTACTCGGCCCAACGATCTTATTAACGGAATGAAACTGTATTTTTTTCTGCAAATCCAGCATTGCTGAAGAAGATATATGGATGGCCCGGTTGTCAACTTGAAGGCGTTCAAAGAATTGACTGGGGAAGCTCTCAACATCGCTGCGGCATGCACGTCGTAGCAAATTCCTTTAAGGAAGGGCTAAGACAGACAGATTTGCATGTGGATCATTTTCTGCTGGATTTGTTCAGCCTGTTCAAAACGTATTTCTTAGGGCATCTTCAGCGTGGGTCTATTTTTCGAAGAACTTTATACTTGATTTGCATCAGCAAACTTGAATAGAACCAGCTAAAATAGACCAACTTTTCGTTCTCCACACCGGTGTTGTATTTATTGTTATTAAACCCATCAACACCTATCATCCTGTCCGTCATTCAACATACAGAGATTAGATGTTTTGTTTTTTCATAGACCGCAGATTTTTAGCAAACTTTTTGCCATGGTTTGACCAAATAATTTTTAATGTTTGTAGTGCGTCGTTAGCAGACGACGAGAATACTTGCTTTTTCGTTTGGCTGAAGGTGAGTGTGTAAATGCATGCATCTCATTTAAACGATATTATAATGCTGATTTGTAATTTGGCAGCGGAAAATCATGAGTCGAAATCGAGAGGGTCACGTCCTGGAAGACGCCCCAATGTCGACCGTGATTTTCGTATCGGCCAACAGAAGCTGTTCTAGGACTACTTTGGCGACACACCAACCTTTGCAAGAATCACTTTCTGCATCGTTTCAACATGCCAAGGGAGATGTTCCTCGACATTATGACAACTAGAATCAACTGATGGATTTTTCCAGCTGTTGCGATGCAGCTGGCAATGTAGACCTGAGTCCGTTACAAAGGTACACTGCAGCCTAACGGATGTTGGCGTAATGTTTATCAGCTAGTTCTCTAAACGAAAACTTGAGGGTTGGTGACCTTGAGGATTTTATGCAAATATATCCTGAAGCCTTACGGCCGCAGTATTTGCTTTCTCCAACACCGGGAGAGGTAAAGAAACTGATGAACGCAAATGCTTCCCAAACAATAGAAAAAAATCGTATAAATTCAGTGAACTTCCTAGAAACTCAGAAAACTTATCAGAACCTCGGTATACTTCATAGAAATTCAGGAAACCTCCCCGAGGTTTTGCTATTCTTCTTGATATTAAGGGAACGTCCCAAACAATCAGGGAACTTTCCAGAAAATCAGAGAACTTCCTAGAAAATAAGGGTTCTTTCTAGAAGTTCACGCAACTTCCGTGAAATTCAGATTGTTTCCTAGAAATTCAGGAAATTTTCCATAAATTCAGGGAGCTTCACATGAGTTCAGGAAACTTCCCAAAAGTAAAGGGTTCTTCACAGGAGTTCAGGCAACTATCCAGAAACTCAGGGAGGTTCCCAGAAGTTCAGTAAACTATTCAGATTTGTTTGATACTTCTCAGAGGCTCATAGAACTACTCAAGATGTTCAGGGAACTTTCCAAAATTTCAGGGAACTTCCCAAAAGTTCAAAGGACTTTCCAGAAAATTAGAGAACTTCGCATAAACTCATAAAGCTGTCCAGAAATTCATGAAGCTTTTCAAAAGTATGTGGATATCCCTAGAGGTTCAGAGAACTTCTCAGAATTTCATGAAACTTGCTAGAAGTATACAGAACATCTTAGAAATATACAGAACAACTTAGAAGTTCATGGAACTTGTAGGAGTTCGAGGAAGCAAGGTGCAAGAAGAGTACTACAAATGTTGCTCTATTTGAGAAGGTTTGTGGATGAAGCCTGGAAGCAGGAAGAAAGAGAGCTGAATAAAAGTCATCCGAATTTCGTCGGTGTTCGAAATTCGGATGACTTTTATTCAGCTTTCTTTCTCAAATAGAGCATCATTTGTGGTGCTCGCTGTTGAGGTTGATGCGGGGCACGAAAAGCTTCTGGTACCAAAGCTGAATTTTATCTTCACGTCTGCAGCAGCGGTCGAGTCGTTTCCCAGATCGAATCTCCTATGACTTCGTTTGTTTTTGACGATCTTTTGTTTCGGGAGTCGCTATGGAGAAAATTGTAAAGCTCGAGAGTCTCTTCCAGAGAAAATAACATCGGTTGGATAACTTGTGGCTAGAAATGATTGGTCATTCCAAGAAGGAGCTGCCAAATTTGATAAAAGTTGTTAAAAATTGGCTCATCCTGTCGCACAAAGATGCAGATCTATATATATAAAAATGGATTTCTGTCTGTCTGTCTGTCTGTCTGTCTGTCTGTCTGTCTGTCTGTCTGTCTGTCTGTCTGAACCTAATAGGCTCGAAAACTACAGAACCGATCGGCGTGAAATTTTATATGGAGAAGGTTTTGGGGCCGGGGAAGGTTCTTATGATGGTTTGAGACCCCTCCCTTCTCTGGAAAGGGGGGCTCCCATACAAATGAAGCACAAATTTCTGCATAACTCGAGAACTGATCAAGCAAAGGAACCCAAATTAAGCATGCGGAAGTTTTTGGAGGCAATAAATGTTTATATGGTAGTCAGAGACCCCTCCCCTCTCTTAAAAGGGGGGCTCCCATACAAATAAAACAGAATTTTCTGCATATCTCAAGAACTAATCAAGCAAATGGAACCAAATTTGGCATGTGGGGTTTTCTGGAGACAATTTTTTTTTCTATGGTGGTTTGAGACCCCTCCCCTCTTCTAGAAGGGGTGCTGTCATACAAATGAAACTGTAATTTCTTCATAACTCTCGATCTAATTAAGCAAATGGAACCAAATTTGGCATGTGAAGGTGTTGGAGGAGCGAAATGTTTCTATAGAGGGTTGAGACTCCTCTGCCATCTGGAAGGTGCCAAAGGGGGGCGGGGGGTTGGGGGGCTTCCATACAAATGAAACACTAATTTCTGAATAACTCGAGAGCTTATCAAGTTAATGGAACCAAACTTGGCATGTGGAGTTTTTCGAAGGCAAGAAAAGTTTCTATTGTGGTTTGGGACTCCTCCACTCACTGAAAGAGGGGTCTCTAATATATATGAAACACGAATTTCTGCATAACTCAAGTACAAATCAAGCAAATGGAACCAAATTTGGCATATGGAGGTTTTTGAAGGAAACAAATGTTTCTAAGGTGGTTTGAGACCCCTCCGCCTTCTGAAAGGGGAGACTTCCATAAAAATTAAACATAATTTTTAGCAAAACTCGAGAGCCAATGAAGCAAATGAAATCAAATTTGCCATGTTGAGGTTTTTGGAGGCAAGAAATATTTCTATGGAAGTTCAATACCCCTCCCATTTTGAAATGGGGGGGGGGGCTCATATACAAATAAAAAGCAAATTTCTGCATAACTTTTTTTCTGCAACCACTTTTAGCATATGGGGGTTTTTGGAGGTTAATCATGCAAAGGGAACCAAATTTTGTATAGGCGAGTTTTTGAAGGCAAGAAATGTTTTTATGGTAGTTTGAAGCCCCTCCTCTCTCTGAAAAGCGGGGGTCCCCATACACATGAAACACAAATTTCAAACAAACATGAGAACTATGCCTACTGCTATGCAAATTTGTATGCAGTATGTCCGGAAAAGGATCTAATGATCACACCACAACTCGAGAACTAATCAAGCAAGTGGAACCAAATTTGGCATGTGAAGGTTTTTGAAGCCAAGAAATGTTTCTACGTTGGTTTGAGACCTCTCTCCTTTTTAGAAGGGGGTGGGGGGTGGGTCATACAAATGGAACACAAATTTGAATCAATCATGAGAATTATCCCCACTGGTATGAAATTTTTTATGCTGGGATTTTTGGAGTCGGCGAAGGTCCTTATGATGGTTCGAGACTCCTCCCTCATCTGGAAGGGGGTGCTCCTACACCAATGAAACACAAATTGCCACATCACTCGAGAACTAATCAACCAAATGGAACCAAATTTGGTATGTGAGGGTTTTTGAAGGCAAGAAATGTTTCTATGGAAGTTTGAGACTCCTCCCCTTCCTGGTAGGGGTGAGTTCTCATGAAAATGAGACAGAAATGTCAACCAAACATGAGAATTATACCAACTGTTATGAAAATTTATATGTAGAAGTTGTTGAGGCCGGAGAAGGTTCTTATGATGGTTCAAAGCTCTTCTCCCGTCTGGAAGGGGGCGGTCTACACAAATGAATCACAAATTTATGCAAAACTCAAACACTAATCAAGCAAATGGAACCAAATTAGGCATGTGGGGAGTTTTAGACAAGATTTTTTTCTAAGGTGGTTTGAGACCTCATCTCTCTGGTGAGAGGGGGGGGGGGGGTGGCCTCTCAAACAAACGAAACAGAAATTGGCACCAAACATGAGAATTATCCATGCAACTTAAACTCAAAATGTGTATTTCTCGGGTAAGAAGCATGTATGGATAGAAGTTTGACCCCTGCTTAGCCAAGAATGGGGGATGCTTGAGTTACTCTCAGTGCTATATTATGCACAAGAAGTTGATCAAAGGTTATGCAAGGGAAAATTACATTCAAACTGACAGGATACGGCTTCGTTTGATGATACATTTTTTTGTCAATGAAATGCTTCTACGCTGAAAGAAAGACATATAGAAACTACCGATCCAAAAGTTTAACTAAAAACATTAATCTTTGTTTTTTTTTTCAGAAATTACATTAGTAAACGAAAATATTTTAACCAGATGCATTCACAAAAACAACATAAACGAGAAGGTTCTATTGAATTTTCATTCATATTGTTGCATGCGTAGCAAGGCTCGCACCGGGTTCAGCTAGTTTTCAATAAATAGAAAGTGTCTGGTGGTGAACCAAACTGTAAAAAGTTTGGGAGGTCAGGGATTTGTCTACGAACTGTCAACAACGTTGAGAACACGAAGTCCTTGATGCAATATGCACACAACGCACGTTGTACTCGAAATTCGATGTTATGCTTCTAGAAACTTGAATGATCAATGACTTATATAAAGCTAAGTGTTCTCGATAGCAATATGAAAAACCTAAGCAGACTACGCAAGAAGTTCCATAAAATTCAAAATTATCTATAAATCCAATATATATTACCTCATCTTCCCAGTCGGGAAAATAATGCAAAAATGCGTGAAAAATTCGGGAAAAAATCGGGAAAAATGCGGGAATTTTAGAATTACGATTGTGTGGCCACCCTGAAAATAATATTCGACAGTCTGCGTTGAAAGAGCTCCTATCGATTTTGAACGCTCGGCTATCGGATGTCTTGCCAAGAGATCCAAGAACTTTATTAAGAACGACCCAATCTGTGGAGCTTATTCAAATGGAGAATGGACAATACTGGCACCAAGGTGTTAAAACTTGCATTGAAAGGGTATTTTCTGAAATCACGGAACCAATGTCCATTTCATTGAAGGTTTACATCGATGGTCTACCTGTTTATAAAAGTTCAAAAGATGAATTTTGGCCAATATTGATGAATATTGAGGAGTTTCCCATGGTTGAACCAATGGTTATTGGAATTTATGGAGGCAAGCAAAAACCGTCAAACATTGTATCCTTCTTGACGCCTTTTGTTGATGAAATGGTGAAAGTATGCCAGGAAGGTATCATTATTAATGACCAAAAAATTACGGTGTCAATTAGGTGTTTCGTTTGTGATTCCCCTGCAAGAGCTTTTATCAAAGGTAAGTTTGTATTTACAATCATATCTACGTGAAACTCATTCACCTGCGGAACCCAGTAATGATAACATGAAATTCACGTAGGTATCACGCGATTTCCATGTACAATCAGATATCTACGTGCTAAACACGTGAACCCTACGTGAATCTCAGGTAATCATTACTGTGTTTTGCAGGTGAATGAGATTTACGTACACGGAGAAAAACAAATATACTATAAAGCATAAATTCTATGCTAAAACCATATTCGATCTATCCAGTCATTAGAATGAATAAATCAGGTTTATGCGTTGATAAGAATATATCAAAAATATGCATTCCAATGCATATTTTAAAAATATGCATTCCAATGCATATTTTAAATATATGTATAGCAATGCATATTTGTATAATTATATGCATTCTAATGCATAAATAAAATAAATGCATTGCAATGTATATTTAAAATATATGCATTCCAATGCATATATTAATTTTATGCATTGCAATGCATATTTGTATAAATATATGCTTTTCAATGCATAAATCAAATTCATTCATTGAAATACATATATTTATGCTTATATGCATTGCAAAGCATAAATTTGATTTATAAATTGAAATGCATTATTCTGGTTTCAGTTGAAACCCGCATTTATCGACTAGCGACAATCCATTTTACTTCCGTTCTGTACGTTATACCTCATGTCGGAAGTAGTTCACTGTATGGCACTATATCTGATGCACTATACAGCGCACTACTTCCGACATCAGGTTCAACGTATGGATCGACAGTAAAATCGATTGTCGCTAGTCGATAGATTCGGTTTTCAACTGAAACCATAATAATGTATTCAAATTTATACATTGCAATTCATATTTGTATAAAAATTAATGAGAATTATTGTTTGATGCTTGTTTTCTTGTGATTCTATAAATAAAATATAAGCTTAACAATTTTGAAAAAAGTTCTTCCAATTTCATTCTTAACTAAATACAGCGCGGCTGTACATACATAATGAAACATATGCATTAAATTGGTAGAGCACTTAACAAAATCATTTACGATTGAAAAATTGACGCTTTAATCGTATGTTCGACTAATTAAACATGGCTTCTTAAAAATAATCGTTAATAATAAAAAGAGCAGTAATTAATC
The DNA here is from genome assembly GCA_034211315.2 of Aedes japonicus. NCBI lineage: Eukaryota > Metazoa > Arthropoda > Insecta > Diptera > Culicidae > Aedes > Aedes japonicus. Next base: position 5,948 of record JASCZW010000231.1, on the reverse strand, counting down.
CAAGCGAAAGTACTTATAAACATCTTGTTATACTCGTATCGCTGACGTATGTTCGACAGATAAAATAAAGCCTCTTAATAAAAATCTGTACAAAGAAAAGTAATTCATATAAGCGAGGTCAATTATAAACATCTTATTATACGTGCATCGCTGACTGTATCCTTTCAAACAGATTGTTTACACAGTTCAATCGGCTGCTTGTATTGATATCATAAATAAGGTTAAACAATTCTACCCACTTTTTTGGCTTTTCCTGGCACATTGAAATTGAGCACCTTATATGACTTAATGAGCACATCAAAGGCCTTATCGAAAACAAATCCGCAGTCGAAAGCGGTTCTTAAAATTATAACGTAGTACTTTTCTTCGGCAAAAGCCATAGTTGAACAAAGGATATACGGCGGTTCCCCTGGGTTATCTTCGATGAATTGATCAACATCCTCCTTTTCCGGCTGCAGCCACCGAACGAATACAGCTGCATACTCCTCAAGAGGCGGCAATCCGGATGGTTCCGCTTTTCGCATGTTTCCTTGGGACTTCAATTCGGACATCACCTTCATCCGGGCCTGAATAGTTGCTGTTGGAATATGGAAACAAGGAATATATTTTAATACACAGAATATAGTCTAATTAATAGGTTAATAAGTACACTGGGGTCGCTTTTTACGCAGGGGAAACAAACCGCGTAAAAAAAACGCGTTAATTCCTAAAACCGCGTTAAAAGCCGTGTTGACCCTTATGTGATCGACAGGGTACCCGGGTACCTTTTCATGTTTTGCGTTACGAATTTTCATAGTTTATTTTAAAACAGAAAGCTGAAATTCAGTGACATCTTCAAAATAGTTGAAAGGCAACTTTTTGCATAAACACATTTTTATAGTATCAAGGGTGCCGAAGGGGGGGGGACTTCGATTTTTGTACCCCTTAAGTGATCGACAGGGTACCCGGGTACCCACCAAATTCAAATGATTATAACTCTGGCAGTTATTGACCGATTTTAATTATTTTGGCAACGTTAGGTTCAAAAACTCATTTGCTTTAGGGACATTATCGGCAATGACCATTTGTATTCATCTGGTTACTGTAAATCCGGGCTTCAGAGGCAGTGTTTCGGTACGGAGACACAACATCGGAACATCAATTGAATTTCCTAGAATGGATGTCAGAATCTATGTAACAATTCCTAGAAACTATTTCTAATCTATTGTGAGCCATATGCCAACTTGTTCCTGCAACGGCCATTCTGTAACAGGTTCCCGTGGGGCCTCGAGAGGCCATGAACATATTTAGAAAGAAACCCTGGCAATATGGGTATCAAAATTCATGAAATTTCGCCAGTATTATATTTCTCAACGTTTAGTGGCCATCTGAACATTTGACCTCGGACCTGTCACTCCGGAACAGGTTTTCGTGGGACCTCGAGTGACCATGAACATATTTAGTAGGAAACTCTGGCAGTATAGGTATCAAAATTCATGATATTTCTACAGTAGGATATTTCTCAACGTTTAGTGGCCATCCGATGATTTTTCCACGGAACTGTCATTCCAGAACAGGTTCCGTGGAGCCTCAGTGGCCATGAGCATTTTAAGTAGAAACCCCTGGCAATATGGGTATCAAAATTCATGAAATTTCTCCAATAGGATATTTCTCAACGTTTAGTGGCCATCTGATGTTTTTCCACGGAAATGTCAATCCGGAACAGGTTCCCGTGGGGCCTAGAGTGGCCATGAACATATTTAGAAAGAAACCCTGGCAATATGGGTATCAACATTCATGATATTTCGCCAGTAGGATATTTCTCAACATTTTGTGGCCATCTGATGATTTGTCCTCCAGTTTCCCGAGGAGCTTCGAGTGGCCATGAACATTTTCTGTAGAAAACCCTGGCAATATGGGTATCAATATTCATGAAATTTCGCCAGTAGGATATTTATTAACGTTTTGTGGCCATCTGATAAAATATGATCAACCCTGTCAATCCGGAACAGGTTCCCATGGGGTCTCAAGTGGTTATGAATATTTTCAGAAAGAAACCCTGGCAATGTGGTTATAAAAATTCAAGAAATATTGGATATTTCATAACATTTTGTTCATGGGCCCACGGGAACCTGGTCCGAGATACCGTTACGAGATTTTTCCGAGATTTTTAAATATTCGTTTCTTGTCAGATCTTACCCTGCTTATTTTTCAATATCTTTCGGGGACAAGATTTGCAAACTGGAAAAGTATCCTCAGGTCCAAAGATTTTCTTAAACTTCGCGTACCTGCAGGTATATAATAGATCCTACTGCGATCCTTAGCCTCTTGTCCAGTAACTCCTATCCCTACCTCTCCGTGGTGCCGATTGGGGTATGAGTAACCATAGGAAAGATCGGGTAACCAACCCGGTGGGACCTTGGTCATATGCTGACAGGGAAGGGGACTGCCCTCTTCAAAGGGTGCAGTCTATCTAAGCGTCTGTTCTCAATGTTAGGGGCGGCTCAAAACAACGTCTGTTCTCCATGTTAGGAGTGGCTGATCATCGTCCTCGTGCCAGCGTGGGACTCTTAACAGTGCTGTGCACGATGGTCCTCCGGCGAGACAGCGGATTGGGGAAGGCCCAACAAGCCGCCCATAAAAAAATACAATGTTCCAATTAATACAGAAGTTAATTAGGACAGGGAACAATCGGCAAAGACCTAGGTGACGAAATAAGGAGTACAATTGGAAACTCGGACCATGAAACTGCAAATCGCTCTGCTGCCGTGGCTGCGTTTCCCACGTGCAAAGTGCAAACCACCCTAAAACCGGGGATTTGAACAAAATTGAATTTGATGCAATTGTTTATTTGCTTTCTTTGTGCTTAGTTTAGTTTATGGGATCTTTACCACTCGGTATGTCCAAATACAACTAGAACAAATTTCAAGGACGAAATAGCTGATAGAATGAAACGGGAAGGCACTGTAAAGGTTTTAATTAAGCCACACACAATTGAATTCAAGCCAAACAATACATTAGGTCCTAAATAATATTGGGAGACTCTCTTCTTCGACTTTCTCTTTGCGTTCCTACGGCTATGTATTTTAAACATTTTCAAGTATTTACAACACCCAGTACGGTAATATAAAGTGAAATTAAGGATCACACACACACAAAATCACTAGCAAATCGTTTAATAGATAAACTACTAACAAAAGAGAAAGTCGACGAAGAGAATCTCTCAATATTACTTAGGACCTAATTCATTGTTCAGCTTGAATTGTTACAACACAATAGTCTAAGGGTAAAATTTTTAAGTAGGTGAGAATTCTCCTAAGATGGGATGTTACACTTGTTTAAGTTAGATTATACTTACGACATGCAATTTCTTTGTACGTATGGTCCAGCATCATGGTGAACGCCGAAATCAAAGAGAGAGTACCATGAGCATTTCGATTCGGATACATTCTATCGAACTCATCATCGATCTACAACAGAATTAGTTTTTGAAATAACATCTTAGAATAAACGAATTACAATATTGCCTTACCATGATGGTTTCATGCCACAGCAGATGTGGAAACTGCAAACATAAATCAGAAGGAGTAATTTTTTGGTGGCGTAGCTGTTCACGATATGTAAAAGTTGTGACCATCAGATCGGAAATGTTCTGATAATCATCGGATGCAGACAGATCTTCTATCGCTTGCGTTACGTCTTCAGTCAACTCAAGGGTCGCCCGTCGCTTACGCCGCCCTGAACCTTTGTCTTGTTCGTTACGGACCCAGTTGTGTATGAAGCCGGTGTGTTCTCCACTACGTTGTCCGTTATGCTCCCAGAAGAATTCAGACTACAAATAGTATCATGAGAAAATGTTACCAACCAGAGTAGTTAGGCATGGAAGCAAAAACAGTCATTTTTATTCTATGGAGCCGTTCATAATCCACGCAGAATAGACCTTACTATTCACGACTCCTGTTCTTGATATAGGAGAACCAAATGACAGTAATGAATATGTAAAGATTAAACTCTAAAGTGATACGAGCAGTAGTACTCGTACTACTGGTAAATGCTTGGTCACTCTAATTCTAATTCTTTATTTTATTTTTCAAAGCTAAGTGTACTTTTTTTGAACGTCTATATTTGAAACAATTAATGGTAACTTAATTGTTTAATAATTTTACCATTCTTAGTTATTTAATCATTGTATTTTATTGATTTGTTCTACTTTATTCAATAATTACCTCAACAGGTTTTTTATTTCCTTCAACTTTAAGGCAGTCATATGCCTCCACGATACATTGTGCCAGTTTCTTCTTCATCGTAACAGTCACCAATCTATATATATATATATATATATATATATATATATATATATATATATATATATATATATATATATATATATATATATATATATATATATATATATATATATATATATATATATATATATATATATATATATATATATATATAAGAAGTGTATCGAAAAGTAGTTATAAACTTCCAAATAATAAAATAGGCATGAAAACATGGTTAAAATTAACATACTATTTCAGTTTATTATAGCTTAACATGTTTACAAAAGATCCAAACGGAAAAACTAGTCATCATGTTCATTTCTGTAGAATGCCCGTACCTTTGATTTGACACCTGCCATCAAATTCTGCACAGTGACCTTTGTGCACTTCCTGGATGCCGCTGCCCAATTTTTCGGTCATGTTTTGTGACACTGTACCATCCTTCTTAAATATACGCTTGACTATTGCCCAATAGCGTTCGATCGGTCGCAACTGGGGACAGTTTGGTGGGTTGATGTCTTTTTCTACGAACTTGATGTTATTCTCCGTCAGCCACTGTAGAGTGGATTTGGCGTAATGTGCCGATGCCAAATCTGGCCAGAAGAGAGGAGGGACTGGTGCTTTCTATACAATGGTAGCAACCTGTTCTTCAAACATTCCTTTTGATAAATCTCAGCATTTATAGTTCCTTTTGTATAGAAAATTGAAGAACGCAAGCCACATGTGCAAATAGCTTGCCAAATGAGCACCTTCTGACCGAATTTCTCCATCGCAACAGTCGTATCTGCGGTTGGCACACGTTCCCCAACAGATTTAGTATAAAACTGCGGCCCCGGTAGCGTTCTTGAATCTTCTTTAACGTATGTTTCGTCATCCATCAAAATGCACTGGTCGACATTGTACAAAATGCAGCTGTACAGCTTTCGAGCCCTGGTTTTGGCACGAGACTTTTGTTCCGGAGTTTGTTTGGGCACTTTCTGCTTTTTGTACGTCTTCAAGTCATTCCTGCGCTTGATTCGTTGAATCATTCCGATGCTGGTCCTGAACTTCTTGGCTAGATCGCGAGTAGAGGCAGATTTGATCCGTTGAATATAATCCACAACTTTTTGGTCCAAATCGGGGTTGCTGGAGCCGGGTTTCTGGCCACTTCTTGGTAAATCCTTGAGGGAGCACTCCTTACCAAACTTTTCGATGATGCGTTTTACACTTGCCGGGTGAACATTTACTCTTTTCGCAATCTGGTTGTAAGTAACACCCTTTTCGGTGCACCAAGTGTGCAGAATTTTCTTTTAGTCTCAAATTCAATTCGCGACATTTTGAATACAACTTTATCAACGGAAATGAATGAACCGAATAATCATTTTTGACATGTAAACAAAGCAAATGGCGCTTACACGCTAAAAATATATACAGTAGTTTATGCGTAATAACGCATCGAATGTTTATAACTACTTTTCGATACACTCCTTATATATATATATATATATATATATATATATATATATATATATATATATATATATATATATATATATATATATATATATATATATATATATATATATAAATAAAAAACATAATTACAGTCAACTCTCTACAACTCGATATTCTTTAACTAGATATCGAGTTATAGAATCATAGTGAAAGAATACTTTTTTGGGTTACTAAGATGGTCCCTTCAAG